>OW121748.1:29559538-29905406 GCA_933228765.1 Miltochrista miniata | reverse complement strand
TGTATATTATGGGGTTATCAAGTTATTGCGTGCTAAAGTAAATAATTAACCGTCTCATCAAAAGAATTGCTTAGTTCTGCAGAAGTGCCTTATACTTATAAGATCTAATAAGTCTTAGCTAAGTCGTATGGAAGTAGAGATTACCGAAATAGAGTTAGTTGGTAGGGCTTACTCCGAAGAGCACTCAGAGCTTAATGTACAGCCACCGCTGCACACCTTAATTCCGGATAACAAAATTTGTCTAGTGACAAATAAAATTTCAAGCTTCAGGGTAACTCTACCCTACTTTTGTAGTTGAATGTATTTTGTTTATAATGCACTTTGCCTTTTACGGGGTTATTTGAAGTAAATCCCAGGCTTCACTATTTAATCACACTTGATGAATATTACAACCTTAGTATTTAAAGAATTTTAG
The DNA here is from genome assembly GCA_933228765.1 of Miltochrista miniata. Classification (NCBI taxonomy): domain Eukaryota; kingdom Metazoa; phylum Arthropoda; class Insecta; order Lepidoptera; family Erebidae; genus Miltochrista; species Miltochrista miniata. Next base: position 29,904,991 of record OW121748.1, on the reverse strand, counting down.
GATGTAAAAGGAGCGTTGTTCACGCCGCAGTCACAGCTCAGCTTCAGCAACACCAACACTTTGAACTTAAGACTTAGATTTTAAATCTTTCTCTTGGACCCCTTCAACTATAATATCTGGAGTAAAACCAATTATGAAAACCTGTTCGGTAGTTTTTCAGTTTACCAGCAGACGTGTGGTGTGTGACTTTATTTTACATGGTAGAATAATTTAGTACTTTATTGTTTCTAGAAAATTTGTTCAAAATGCAGCCAAATACCATACCAATATGTCTCCTTTAAAAAAACTGCGACATAAAAATCAACTTGATACATTTCCTTTTACTCACTAACAGTCTCTGAACGGTACGGAGAAATAAAAACTTTTCTGTGTTTTCATTAAGTGAAGTCGTAGAGGATATAAATTTTAATGATTGCGAGCAAGTTTGGAAGTAATGAGCTTTCGGATCGGGCCTTGAAGTGGAAAAAGTACTTGGTGATGAATTACAGTGCATAAATATTCAACGTGTTAACGACTGTTACTCACATTGAGATTTCTTTGACTTCGAAACTTTGTGTGGTAACATTACCGCTAAGTGCGTTGCAATGTGCCGAAGTTTGGATCACTTTATAAAGTCACTTAGGGTTTATGGTTAAGATACATAAATCACGAAATATGATTCTGGTTTCCTTTGATCTTTAAACTCTTTCCTAATATTATACTTATACATGTAACCCTAACTTATTCGGTACTTTTTGTTTATATTAACGTTGAATACAGTACAATAGGATTTCGGTTCTTAATTTTGGGACGCCTTTTAAAGACGAAGGTTCTTTTTCGTTTTACTCGAAGCTGAAAAGTACTAAGTGAATAAAATATGGACTTAAATATGAACTGACAAACATTGATTGGTTTCCCAACTTTATATAGTGGTCTAGTTGACATCAATATTCTTATTGGCATTTAAGTGTTCTCATTAAATGTATCTAAATATCGGAGAGTTTCCTCATTAATCGTGAATAGTGTTAAAATTACGACCCATTTTTACGGTCCCTCCTGTAGTTTTAAAAAGTATCGGTAAAAGGGCTAAAAATATAACTGACTGCCTCGTTGGTCTAGACTTAGAGGTCGAAATGTGCAGCTGCGGATCACGGGGTCGTGGGTTCCATTTCCTATGCAGACAAAAATTTGTGTGATCCATAGATGTTTGTCTCGAGAGTCTGGGTGTTTCTATGTATGATAAGTATGTATTTAAATTGTATATGTATTGTTGTCAATGGTCTGATACCCAGGACATAAGCTGGTTATTCCTAGCTTACTTTGGGATCAGTTGGGGTGCTAGGTCGGGAAACCTCCTAGTGAGCTTGGTCCGGTTTTCTATCCCATCGGGCTATATGCCCGGGGGGAGTGGCAACTGGACTAAGACGGTGCACCCTGGAACATCGACTATTGGGTGCGGCGTGCTGCCCCCATTAGTCGATGTACTAATATCCCGGCAAGCTGACCCCATGACGAGGGGGTCGCAGTTCGGTGGGCCTCCTAGCCCCGCGGTGTTGCGTTGCATCTGCAGCGCAACACACCGTGGCGGACGCCCCAATGCTCCCGGCCTTCCAGCCGGTAGAAGCATTGGGAACGTTAAACAGCCGTCTTTTGACGGAGTTGACCCCATTGCACGAGGGGGTCGTGGTATGGCGGGCCTTTAAGGCCCGCGGTATAGTGAGGTTTGCTCCCGGCTGGGGCCGGTTGGAGCAAGTTTGCTGTGCGGCAGCGGCCGCATGTGCGGCTGTTCCACCTGTGCGGCTGTTTCCGCCTGTACGGCAGTCCACCTGTGCGGCAGTTTCGTAGCGCGGCGGTTTGCCAGAGACTGCTGCGTGTGTGCGGGCTGCCGCATGTACGGTGAATCCATCTGTGCAGCCGTTCCGCCTGTGCGGCCGTTCCGTCCGTGCGGCCGCTCCGTACAGCACCGGTAGGGACCTGTCACTGCTGGTCATGGTGCAAGCCATGGTCGGCAGTCAGGCTTGCTGAGTCACCATCGCTTCGATGGCGGCAAAGCGGGAGGCGCACTGCGTGGGGGAGTGGGAGCAACTCGACAATTGGTCCCGCTCCGCCGTGCAGTTCGGGGTGCCGTCGCGAGGAGTTTGCGCACGCCCCCGAATATTTATTGACCGTGGGCGTAAGGTCGGGGGAACCCGCCCGCCAACGGTCAAATGGCGGTGGGGACCTTCCCCGTGTTCCGGGGGTGCCCATTAGCGCACGTCTGCGCCAGCCGCTCTCTGTCTCCTCTATAACAGAGGGGCAATCGAGAGCGGTGCAGGCGTGGTTTTAAGCTCCTTAGGAAGCTTTGGGGAGTCACCCATCTGGCTCCCCCGAGGAGAGCCCTGAATTCACGGTGAGCCCCTAGCCGGGTTGACGTGAATAATCTTTTGATATCCCTCGGCCCGGCTATAGGGTAAGAAGGAACACCGCGGGGTTTAGTGGGTAGGACGGTCCATTCCGGACCGGGCCGGGAGTCCCACACAACATCCCAGCTGCCCCCGCAGTTGGGATGAAGGCGCGTAAATGCGTTCCCCGCGTCAACAAAAAAAAAAAAAAAACTTTGGGGTCAGATAGCGTTGTGTTCACACAATGTCTGTGAATATTATTATTATTATTTATTATTTAAATAAGTAAGACCTTGTTCCTATTCAAAGGCCATTGCCCGTCTTTCAATGGACCGCCGTTTCATAACAAACAATTTAGTATGACAGCGAAAATCGGAGATTGAATTGAATGGATATCGTACTTTCATAGGAAATAAAAAATATTCTATTATTTTGTAGGGTTTTCTATCATTCTTCGTTTTGCTGTTCAAATTAGAGGTTAGTTTTGAAGCAAATGTCCATCAATCCGTCAAATCAATTTGTCCAAAAAGTGTAATCGTTACATTGATGAACATGGATTTAATTCAAAAAAGATAAAAGTAATAGTTCCATCACACTTATAAAAAACCCTGAAAATGTATTTACTTACCACATATCAACTTATTGGGATAATGTAGTAAATAAACAAATTGGATCTCGATTGTTCCTTAATTACTTACCATTTAAATATTAATGCTGATCATAATCACTTTGTATGGAACCGTACATTGTTTTATATAAACATTTCACACCGATTTATATAAAATAATTTCATGAAAAATCCTTCGGTGATAAACATTTTAAACTGTCATTTTTCCTTGTTGTTGTTGTTGCTGCTTTATTCGTCCAAAGGACAGGCAAAGGTATTTAAAACCATACTGCCAATTCTTGTATTATTTAATATTCAGCTGTTTATGTCATTTTTCTCGGTCCTCGTCCTCTTAGGACACTCAAAGTCAAGTACCGAAAAGACGTTTTGTTAAAAACTTTTCAATTTTTGACAGTTCGTATTTCGTTCAAATGTCTAATATGCTCGCAACACGGTGAATAATATATCACCAGCCTAGATTTTTACTATAGTTAGAATCATAGATTTAGGATTTTTCGCTACTCTCAAATCACATTCTAAATCTATGGTTAGAATGCTATTTTATATAAAAAATACAATAATCTGCTATTAATAGAACCTACTTCCAACTCAACCATAGATTTAGAATTTATCGATACTAAATCTATGATCTCAACGACATTGTTGCATGAACCCCGAAATGTAGGCCTCACACATTGATATTTGCGATTGGCGGCCATCTTCGTCACGTCAGTACCATTCATTTGGTCAGTCCGCGGCGCGTACAAACGATACAACCACGAATTATTATCAAAGTTAAAACGCCACAAAAGATTTTGATCGATTGAATTAAAAGATTGTTAAAAAAATATTACATGATTTACCAATTTACTTAGATGGCCATACACTTTTTATTAAGGTTTTTCAAAAAGAAACGATCTCTGGGCGTTCTCCTTTACCTTTTGGAAATTACATAATGAAATCATTTTTAAATCACTGCCAAATAGTCCCAGTTAGCAAGGTTTCATATAATAGACATTCGAATGTCGAAGTTTGGTCAGTGTCTTGATTGGCATGAGTTGAGCAACTAGCACTCACTCACACAAGTTGAATTCCACAAAAAATCCAAAACCAGAATATAGGGGCATACGAAAACTACTATTATTCTTATACATTAATAAAGGATATTGGAGTACTTATGAGCAACTACCTGTAGAACCTCAGAAGAAAACACAGAGATATCATCACTCCTTTATTTTTCACATAACAAATACAATTATTAAAATTTATACACCACGTGGCACAAGGAAGAACATTGCAACAGTGTCTGGGGCTTGCGACCCATACAGCAGGTTTGAGACGGCCGTCTTTCAATGCGCATAAACACTCACCTTCCACCGCCAACAATGCTCCCCATTGCCCAGTTACACTTTTACGTTTGTATCTAGCGACGTGTAGTTTACGACTGAGCCCCACAAAATGGCGTTGCCGCTATTTATAATCATTCCCCACTCGTTCATTATTCAACTACCTTCATTGCCATTGCAAAAAATCCAGGCATAAACAACGAAACCTTACATACCAGTGTTTTAGTGAGCTTTATAAAGATAAATTACCAACTAGTCGCTGAAATAACTCTGTATAATTAAATAAATAATAATAATAAATAAATAATTTATTTCTGCACAAAAATAGTTACATAGTAGTACTCTGTGTTATACATTACTAAAATAACAATTGTATTGTAATTCACTTTAACAAAGAGACTTTGCGTTGGCGACTGTAGTAGTATTAAAACTGTGTCACAGTCGTCAGCGTCCTCCACCCGGAGGTGATACATTTAGTTTCAATATTATAAACAATATTATAAACAAGACATTATAATAACATTAAATATAACGTGTGTGCGTGTGTGTGTGCGTATGTGTGTGTGTGTGTGTTTGTGTAGGAGTGTGTATTTTTATGTGCATGTGCGTATGTAACTAGGGTAGTGTACCTTGTATGAGTTCTTCAGTTTGAGTATAATTTAATGTTTTAAGCCATTCGTTAACAACAGACTTGCACCTTATTAGCGGTAAAGAATAAACATTGAGCCTTTTATTTATGGAATTATATAAGGAATTTGAAATAGTATAGAATTGGCGCCTAGCCAGAGCAGTCCTGTGTTGATTTATGGAAAAAATTCTAGTTTTGTTCCTCCGGAGAATAGGTATGAAGTAAGTAGTTTTATGCTTACGTTGAATGGCACTTGTAATAAATAATTGTCGGACTGTTAGCACGGAACTATCCCTGTATAGGAGTTCAGTCCTATATCTGCGGGATTTTTTGAACATAACTTTTAGTAAAGCTCTCTGAGCCCGTTCTAGAGGAAGTAGAATTGTAGAACAACTTCCACCCCAGGTAACAATTTTTTTTTTTTTTTTTTTTTTTTTTTTATACCACTAAGGTGGCAGACAAGCATACGGCCCACCAGATGTACCGGTGGTCACCGCAGCCTATGGACGTTTGCAACACCAGAGGCGCCACACTCGCGCTGCCGACCCTGTAAAAACCTTCTAAGACCCCTCTTGAAGAACCCCATACTGTAGGCGTTTGGGAAAACCGAGGCAGGGAGATCATTCCACAACCTAAGCGTGCGCGGTAGAAAGCCCCTATCGGATCTAACCGTGCTCGAGCGCTCCGGATGCAACATGTGAGGATGAACACCCTGTCTGTGGCGAGCGGTGCGATGATAGAATGTAGCCGTAGGCATCATGTCAAACAATTCCTCAGAGCACAAACCGTTATACAGCCGGTAGAATACACACAGAGAAGCAAAGTCTCTCCTGTCACTAAGAGGTTCCACATAACCTGCAAGTATGGGATCGCCGACAACTCTCATAGCACGCCTTTGCACCGAGTCAAAAGGATGAAGCTGGTATTCAGGTGCCCCCGCCCAGAGGTGACAGCAGTACTCCATGTGCGGCCGCACTTGCGACTTGTAGAGAAGCAGTGTTTGAGCCGCAGTAAAGCACCGCCGCGCCCTACTGAGCACTCCGAGCTTCTTGGACGCCAGCCTGGCCTTGTCCTCCAAATGACTTCGGAACTGAACGACATTGGAGTGCAAACAATGCAATATTGAAGTAGACTCCGGGCAAGCGCATAATATACACATAATAGAGTATTGAAATCAGCCGAAACTCGGAGCCTTCTGAAAATTGGTATAAGTTTCCTGAGTCTGCCAGTCAAGTGATTGATATGCATTGACCAATTCAATGAACTGTCCACTATAAGTCCCAAGTACCTTGCTGAGGTAACTCGCGACAAATCCGAACAAACGCAGTTGTTATCGCGCAAGTCACAAGTATGGGCTTTAACCTGAAAAGTTGGCGGTGGCTGCGTGTCTGCGCGGAGAGTAAACGTAATGTACATAGTTTTAGCTACATTCAGAGTCAAGAGATTGTTCCTAAGCCACTTCATCACCTCTCCAAGAGCAATCTCGGTGTATTTTTTTGTTTCTTCCCAGTCACTTCCATGCACTATCAAGGCAGTGTCATCAGCATAGGTGATAATCTCACAGTTTGTTAAGGACTTCATACACAAGCCGTTGACGTACACGAGGAAGAGAGTAGGTCCTAAGACACTGCCCTGAGGCACGCCACAGGATAGTATTGAGTGTTTTTTCCCTAGTTTCAAGTTTATTCATTGTGGCACTTGTTAGATTGTGGTATAAATTGCATGCCAGATTTTGTTTGATTATGAAAGACGATAGACACCGCCGGGAGCGTCAATAAGCTTGATTTAGTTGGTGCTTAGTTTTATACATATAATTTAGAACATAATTTGTGTCAGCGTCTAGTTGCTTTTTTTGATTTATTTTGTCTGTGGTACATCAAAAATTATTCATGTAAAAGTACTTATTTTATTCATGCTTGCATGCGCAATTCCTGTGAAAAGAAAATTACATTCAATGCTGTCCAATATCAATTCCAGTGAAGCTTAATTTTAGTACAGTATTTGGGAAATCTCTCACGTCCGTGCTGTCTTACAAATGAAGGAGTGAGTGCCGACAACGAACCGTATTTCTATGGCAAGGTCTTAAAACGGAAAACGTACCTAAGAAAAATTACACCACAAACGTTAACTGTTAACGAAGACATGCCTTATTAGTAAACATTGCGCAAACTCATTGTAAGAGCAATGCATTTCTTTTTCTGTATTTTGTAAATAAAATATTCCGTGGTTTATAATTCCACGGTTCATTACTTCACTCCAAGTATAAGGCGAACACTTTTAACTTTTAGGATAGTAGACTGGCATGCTGGCCTTGGGAATTCCAATCCAATCCAAAAAATAAGTAGATGTCCATACAAGGTAACCAATCCTACAGCAATGTTGAAGTCGTTTGGCACTATCTCCATAGATTTGCTTTGATCGGCAGATCTTAGATATTAACAAAGCATTTTTCTGAAATGTTCTTCCCTCAATAGATATGGTATAGGTACCCGGTGCAAAACCATATAAAACGAATATCATAGAAATATTCTTTGTAAGTTGTATTTTACGGTGATTTCTATTCACGGTTTTGAGAAGGCGTGGGCTGACTTAGATGAATCTCGAAATGATTCGAACTTGAATATCTCATTTTCGTCACACATTTGAGTCTTACGTGTTTCCCTTTTGCTAGACATAGATAACTCTATACGAAAATGTAAATTCTGATGTCCGAATCACTGTTATTTAAGCAGAATATACTAACATGTTTATTAATAGCGACTAAAGTATACTGTATATTTATTAGCGAAGAAAAGGGTACATATTTTCACTAATCAAGTAACATTACTCGTATACTAAGAAACAAAACATTCTATACCTTCTAGCAAATGCCATCTTTTCAAAGATAACAAAAATCTGCTGAGATCTGGTATACATATAAAGCCAAAGTCACAGTGAAAGGGTTAATGCAGCAAAACCTGCCGACAATCGCACTCGAGGGGCAACGGAAGGTTGAATCCTATAATCCGATATTTCACACGGCCGGCTACAGGTAAAGAGCTCAGGTACCCGATCATAAATCCGACTGGTTTTAATAGTTTTCGTGGCAGTAGCAGGCTTAACTTTCATAATTTTAAGTGATTTTATAGTATTATTTTGATGAGGGTTCTGTACAATAAGTTTCAATTAGTTTATCCACTATTTTATAAATAGTAAGATTTGCCCGCGTGGAAATCTGTTTTCGTTGTCTTATCCCAACTTATCCCTCACGATCTATCCCTGTACCACATTACAGCTAGAATCGTTAAGCCGTTACAGCGTTATTGAAGACCAAACACCAAAATATCCAAAGAGCTCCACAATACTTTTCATTTTATTAAAAGCAATAAAACTTCATACTTATAGAACTCCGGACTTCACGTGAAATACATTTACTTTCCTTTTATATACCGACATTTCGGTCACGTTTCACCCCTCGGAGTTTAGGGGTCATGCGTTGCTTCTCATGGAGCTAACGTTACACCCTGAGGGTACAGTAGTGGCTTCTTCAATCAGATCCCTAAGATTCAATATCTTAGGGATTAACGAAAAAGCCCACATTAGGAGGTAGGGCATAACGGTACTCCGTTCGGTGAGCAGCCTGCCTGGGGCAGTACCTCCGCCCTGCAGAAGACCGCGGTAATAGTAGCCTGACTCCGGCTGGGTTATGTTCTCCGTCGGTTAGCAGGGTTCCAGAGCTCATTGGGGTGACTCTGTGCCGGTGACGGTGAGACCAGAGGCTTAATCTGTCTCCATTGGCGGATAGAGGCGCGGAATATTGGTACGGCGGTCAGGGAGACCCGGTGAAACGGTTGACCGCTGACCGCCCGCAGGCTGTACGGAACCCGAACCTGGGGATTACATAATATTCGCCCCAGGAGGCTGAACCAGCAGCCTGTGTAAAGTCCCTGGTGCTGTGGTCGTGCCGGAGGAGGATACCGGAGTGGACGTGGCCACTGCATCGGGGGGGGGGACCGGGGGCCCTTCCGTAGGCCGTGCCAATCTACCGCACTACCTCTGTCTGCCTTTGGTTAGTTAGAGTCTCACTTAGTCTCTTGCGCCACCGGCACACAGGCATCCCTTCACTTTTCTAACCCCCCTTTCTTAAAAAACATGGCTAGAAGAAGAAAAAGAGAACGAGTATACACAGCGGCATCGTCGTCCACACTTTACATGGGCCTTTGCAACATCAGAGGTATGCATAAGAACCTCAATGTAGTCCACCAACATCTCGAAACTGCGAAGCCGACTCTTCTTTTCTGGACGGAGACGCAGATCTCATGCCCGGGCGATACATCTTACTTAATGTACCCAGGCTATAAGCTTGAGTACAACTTCAGGCCGAAAGCCGGGGTATGTATGTACGTCCGTGATGATGTCTGATGTCGCCGTCTTACAAGCCTTGAAGACAGGGACCTGTCTACGTTATGGGCGCGCGTGGATCACGGGGGCCACACTCGGATCTACGCGTGCGTGTACAGGTCTCACAGCGGTAACACGGACACAGTTCGCCTTTTTGACCACCTGCAACAATCGACTGACAAGGTGATTGAGTAGTATCCCACTGCGGAGATAGTGATTCTGGGGGATTTCAACGGTCATCATGTTGACTGGTTGGGCTCCCGGATGACCGACTTTGCGGGGAAAGCTGCACACGAATTTGCCCTGACCTATGGGTTCTCCCAACTGGTTAAATCCCATACGAGGATACCAGACAAGGAGAACGAGCATAGTGCATTGCTGGACCTCCTGCTGACAACGCGTCCGGATGGATACAACGTCTCAGTGGATGCTCCGCTCGGATCGTCGGACCACTGTATCATTCGGGCGCAGTGTGGCAGGAGTGGCGACATGTGTGGCACTATAAGTCAGCAGACTGGGATGGACTGCGGGAGTTCTTCGCGTCGTACCCGTGGAGGCGGCTTTGTTTTGCCTCAGATGATCTGGATTCCTGCGCTGCAGCAGTCGCTGAGGGGATCTTGGAGGGCATGGAGTGCTACATTCCTAACCGCTGGATCCCTGTAGGAGCAAACAAGCGACCGTGGTTCAATCGGCTATGCAGAGAAGCTTTGATGCTGAAAGAATCTGCCTACAGAGCCTGGACCACGGCTCGTACAAATTCAGATACAAACATCTCTGAGGTGAAACGCAAATTAAATGCCGCCTCGAGGGCTAGCAAGAGAGCAATTGTCAGGGCTAAATTCGATTTCGTCGGCAGAATTGGTGAGCGGCTAGCAGGGTACCCTTCAGGGAGTCGTGAATTCTGGTCGCTTGCCAAAGCTGCCGAGGGAAACTTCTGTCAGTCAGGTTTACCACCTTTGCTTAAACCCGACGGTAGTCTGGCCCAGAGTGCCGGGGAGAAGGCCGACCTTTTGGGTTTTCTCTTTGCCGCTAACTCGACCATGAGCGACGGGGGTGCTGTGCCGCCGGACGTTCCGTGGTGTGGAACTTCCATGCCGGAAGTTAAATTCACGCAGCGGGACGTCCGACGGGAGCTTCGTTCTCTGGACGTTCATTAGTCGAGTGGGCCGGACGGTATACCCGCGGTGGTACTTAAGCAGTGTGGTCCAGAGTTGTGTCCGGTACTTACACGTCTTTTCACGCTTTCATATTCTATGCGACAAGTCCCGGCGTCGTGGAAGATCGCGTATGTGCATCCTGTGCCCAAGAAGGGTGATAGGACCGACCCGGCCAATTACAGGCCTATAGCCGTCACTTCCCTATTGTCTAAGGTGATGGAGCGTGTAATTAATACACAGCTCCTGAGGTACCTTGAGGAAAACGACCTGCTCAGTGACCGGCAGTACGGTTTCCGTCACGGTCGCTCGACGGGCGATCTTCTCGTGTGCCTCACACACCGATGGGCGACGGCTATCGAGAGTAAGGGCGAGGCTCTAGCAGTGAGCCTTGACATTTCTAAAGCTTTTGACCGGGTCTGGCACCGTGGTCTTCTTAATAAATTGCCCTCCTACGGACTGACCGAAAGATTATGCGGATGGGTGTCCAGCTTTTTGGCCGGTAGAAGCATCAGGGCTGTTGTCGACGGCAGCTGTTCTGACTGCATGGCCATTAACGCTGGAGTACCGAAAGGCTCAGTGTTGTCCCCTACTCTGTTTCTGCTGCATATCAATGACATGTTGTCTATTGACGGCATTCATTGTTATGCAGACGACAGTACGGGGGACACTTGATACACAGGCCGCCCCGGTATCTCTCGGGACGCAGTGGAAGAAAGTCGTGAACAGCTTGTGTCTGAAATCGAGGCTACTCTTACTAGAGTGTCCGATTGGGGTAGACAAAATCTTGTCCAGTTCAACCCCTCCAAGACACAGGCGTGTTTCTTCACCGCTAAGAAAGCCCCAATTACTGTAGCGCCACAATTCTAGGGCACAATCTCTATCCATCTCTAAAAGTATAGGGATCCTTGGTGTTGACATCTCCAGTGACGTTCAGTTCCGCAGTCATTTGGAGGACAAGGCCAAGCTAGCGTCCAAGAAGCTCGGTGTGCTCAACAGGGCGCGGCGGTACTTTACTGCGGCGCAAACACTGCTTCTCTATAAGTCGCAAGTGCGGCCACACATGGAGTACTGCTGTCACCTCTGGGCGGGGGCACCTGAATATCAACTTCGTCCATTTGACTCGGTGCAGAGGCGAGCTGTGAGAGTTGTCAACGATCCTTTACTGACAGGTGGTGTTGAACCTCTTTGCGACAGGAGAGACTTTGCCTCCTTATGCGTGTTCTACCGCCTGTACAATGGTATCTGCTCTGAGGAATTGTTTGACATGATGCCCACGGCTACGTTCTATCATCGCACCGCTCGCCATAGACTGGGATTTCATCCTCACACCCTACGTCCGGAGCGTTCGAGCACGGTTAGATCCGATAGGGGATTTCTTCCGCGCACGCTTAGGTTGTGGAATGATCTTCCTGCCTCGATTTTTCCAAACGCCTACAGTATGGGGTTCTTCAAAAGGGGTCTAAGAAGGTTTTTACAGGGTCGGCAGCGCGAGTGTGGCGCCTCTGGTGTTGCAAACGTTCATAGGCTGCGGTGACCACCAGTCCTCTTGGTGGGCCGTATGCTTGTCTGCCACCTTAGTGGTATAAAAAAAAAAAAAAAAAAAACGTTGCAGCGCCAGTGGTCGCGGTTGGACTCAGCGGTATTTCGCGTGAAGTCCCGAGTTCTATAAGTATGAGTGTATAAACCGCGATAGTTTATGAATAATATTAGCAATAAAACTTATCAGAACAGTTCAAAGAGAGCTGTTCCTAATAAGTAGGTAAACCTAATTTAAATATAGAAAACTGTGATCTCAATCCAATATACAGTCTTAAATTTGTTTGTTAATCAAGTTTTTAAGCCAAATCTACAGTATAAACAATAAACAAACAGCAATCTTCTAATAAAGCAAGTAGCATAATCAATATTCTACTGACAAAAGTTTACAGTAATACCGTGCCCCTTTCGTTTCATCTCTTTTGCAAATTACTTGTTCACTCTTGAACACTAAAGAAACTTTCGCTGAATTGAAATTAAATTGATAATTTTGCTACTAACCCCTGAATGTATCGATCGCTTCATTCAAAGTCGTTTTCAATGCCAATGGAAAAGTAGAATTCATTTCAAATTGTACGTTCATTCAAATTACATATTAACTTCGGAAATGACTTTCCGTTTCTATTGTATACTCATTATATGGTGTACTCCTGAGTAAAACGATGACATAATTGTTAAACGAAACCTTTAAGTACTTATACCATTATCGGGAAATTATTGTGTATCACACGTGATGGATTTCAACTTTGACACATATTTGAGGTGAAGTTGTTTAACAATTTATAAGCAATTCTGCTGAAGTAATGCCGAATAACATATAAAATGATAGTTCCAAACGTAAAATACCAACTTTGTAACTTTAAAAGAATTGGCGCGTAAAATGACTTCTATTATGCAAAATTAAAGTGGTAAAAATTGCTAGGTACAAGTAAATTGAGCACTTGTTATCTAGAAATATTTCATTATCCTACGATGTGTGGCTATTAGGTTATGACGTAATGATGTGCGAGAAAACATGAAATCACTGTGAAGCGTTTGCACTGCCTGTGTATGAGTACATCCGGTTAATCGACCCGGGGCGGCGCTAAGTGAGTAGGTACCTACTTTCAACTGAAATATGAGTTGCGCATCTTTTGACAAGTAATAGAGAAGTGCAAATTGGTCTAACCCACCGCGGATTCGGTACCTAAAAATTTTTAAGTAAATAATATAACTAGCTACTAATCTTACTAGTAAGAAGTAGGCCTACGCTTAGACGCGGGCGACATCTCGTCATAAAATTCAGATATAGAATCTACTTAGGTAAACGATTTTTTTAAGAATTCGTACTGGTCTGCTCTTTATCTCTAACTCGGTCTAAAATCTAACTTAACAAAGAAATTAGGTCGTTTTGTTCACAAAACATGTAGATACCTATTTCGACTCTTGTAAGAGAAGGGTAGCCATTAGCCTAGAACTATGAAATCTAGCAAGTAAAATCTTCTTATACCACAAGTACAGAATTAAATCTTAATATCTTCATTATTGATTTTCATTTTGAACCGATTTTCTTGTTACTCTAACTCACAATAATACTTTAACCACAGTTTGTCATTATTATCCCTAAATCCACCAACTGTATTCCCAGTTCCCGCAAACTTCCACGACTAACTGAAGATAACAGAGATAAGAAAGTTGCTTCGTAACTTTGATATTATGAAAAATCGGAGTAACATCACAAAAATTGAGATTTCTGTTTTGAGGCACCAATTAGTTTGTCACTTATTATTAACATTACTTATTATTTGAGTTCTAAGTACCTACTTAAACAAAAACATCGTCTTTGCCGTATTTCTTTTTATATCACCAATAACTAATAAAATTTGGCCTATAGTGACCTCTTTATTTTTTTAATAAAATCTAGTGTCCTCGTTAAATATACTGCGGTAATACAGCACCGAACATCTTACATAATGATGCGCTAGTTGCTGCTTGTTGAAGAAATAGAATGCGCTTCCGATCCATTAAGTATTCACCGTGGTATACTCTCCTGTTTCATAATACATTCTTTAATATTTTCTAAATATAGGTACCTACGAAGCTCTGATAACTTAGAGCACTTAATAGGTACCTTAAGTAGCCTTAGTATTGATTTACTTACAAAAGTTAAGACAAACTACTTTTATTATTCGTAGCAAATTACTATAATTTATTCCATCCGTCAATGCTACGCTAAAACGTCTACGTCGCTACGTCGCTCGCTACGTAGTACCTCTTTGACGTAGCGTACTACGTTGACTTCACGTACAGAGTGATTACATTGACTTTACATTGTATTCTATACCGTTAGGTACGGCCAGTACGGCATAAAATCTCTCGGCTTTAACCCTTGACGAAAACGAGTGGTTTTAGAAGGTTGTAAACGTTTGTATTGTGTATCTGTGTGTGGCATCCTAGTGGCCAAGAGAATGGATAAATTTAGAAGTGTATATTTTTCTTCGAAAGCCGATGTGAAGATGATTTTTAGCTACGAATTTCAAAGGTTTAGCTCACTTACTAAAAGATGAAAGGATTTTAATAACCTTCCTTTTCTTGGTATAATATATAGTTCTTTTTAATGACAGTTCTGCCAAAATATATTCACATTACAAGGTGTTAGACAAGCCATAGGTATAAACCGCCTCTTTCTGCGGCGGGGCGAGAGCAGGAGAGAACTCTCCCACCTGAGTTCCGCACAAGACAACGTGTCTTCGCCGAAGACTATCGGCCTCCATGACCGGGGGCCTGAGGATGGTGAGAAGGCTGCTCACCGTCCTTATAGAAGCAGGTCCATGACGGCAGCGTGACGTGAGGGATTCAAGCACGCCCCCCTTAGAAGCGGGATCACACCCGAAACCCCCCAAAGACGCGGGATAGCACCCGAACCGCCCCCTGGGCGAGGCCACAGTGTTGGACGTACGTCTGTTGGGAGTTCTGAGACATCCTCCCGAGGGCTTACCCGGGGCTCCCAATTATAGGCTGTTGGACCTTACGCGAGGTTTTTTTAGTCGGTAGGAGTCCAGCATAGCATCCATGTTGGATTTTCCCTCACTTAAAAAAAAGCCATAGGTATAAAATGTGAACTACCATTTTACGTTATTTATGGAAACCATATAAAATGTTTTGTGCAGTTTCACATCCATTTTCCAGGTTAACCCAAACTTATGGAGTTCATTATGAACGTAGATATAATCACCCCGCTTTGCACAGAATACGTTAATTGATAACGCGGGGTCACAGAATGACAAGCTCATAACTCACGAAAAGGCTCATATTTCATTACGAAACTTTCATCAAGCCCTCATTGTGATGCAGTGCTTGGTAATTATTTACCAGTTAAGTATACTAACAAAGTTTTGATAATGAAGCCTGAAAACAACTAGTTGCGAGTTTTTGGTGCTGAAGATTACATAGTCCGATTAGGTGCATAAACGATGTATGTTAATTCTAATGTGCATCACTAAGCAAATTTATAGGACTGTGACTCCTCTAAAAGCCTTTTGAGGGGATTACTACCCTACATAACAATAACTATCAGGTTGCTAAATATTGATAAAATATTCCTCCTCTTAAATCGCTTAAGGAGCTGCCTCTATAATTTTATGGTTATCATGACTTTATTACGATAAATGAATGAAGAAACAATATTATATTTAAAGTTGGTTTGATATCAAACTACAAAATATTACAATAAAATATGTACAATATGAGAAACATAATGCGACTAAAAATACTCGTAACAAATAAACACACTGAAAATAAATTATGACAATCGCAGACACAAAAAGCCCTATTTTTCATTCTTAAAATTTCATTAAGTACTCATTACTTGGTGCAGGTTAGTTTACAATTTTACCTCCCCTGGCTAGATGTTTTGTTTAATTTGTACGTGTTAACCCAGGGGAAAACGATGTAATCCTATATTTGTTTATGTACCTTTGTTTTGCTCTACCATTTTGAATTAACGATTAGTTATAGAGCTTTGTGATAAGATTGGCGCTATGGAATTGGCTTTTAAAAATCCGAATTTGAAGAGATAGTTATCAGAGCGATTTATAAATCCGTACCACAAGGTTATTTAATTTTTATTTTAGAGTATTTTATCAAACACAAATTCGATTTTTTTTTCAGAGCAAACGAGTTCTGGGGCAGAGACCACGACTTGGTACACGAGGAGTAGCGCTACCCCCCGCCAGATAGACCGACAAACTGAAAAAGGTGGCAGGGAGTGACTGGATGCGAAAGGCGCAGGACTGTGTATTGTGGCATAATTTGGGAGAGGCCTACGTTAAGCGTTAAATCGCTTAAGGAGCTGCCTCTATAATTTTATGGTTATCATGACTTTATTACGATAAATGAATGAAGAAACAATATTATATTTAAAGTTGGTTTGATATCAAACTACAAAATATTACAATAAAATATGTACAATATGAGAAACATAATGCGACTAAAAATACTCGTAACAAATAAACACACTGAAAATAAATTATGACAATCGCAGACACAAAAAGCCCTATTTTTCATTCTTAAAATTTCATTAAGTACTCATTACTTGGTGCAGGTTAGTTTACAATTTTACCTCCCCTGGCTAGATGTTTTGTTTAATTTGTACGTGTTAACCCAGGGGAAAACGATGTAATCCTATATTTGTTTATGTACCTTTGTTTTGCTCTACCATTTTGAATTAACGATTAGTTATAGAGCTTTGTGATAAGATTGGCGCTATGGAATTGGCTTTTAAAAATCCGAATTTGAAGAGATAGTTATCAGAGCGATTTATAAATCCGTACCACAAGGTTATTTAATTTTTATTTTAGTGTATTTTATCAAACACAAATTCGATTTTTTTTTTCAGAGCAAACGAGTTCTGGGGCAGAGACCACGACTTGGTACACGAGGAGTAGCGCTACCCCCCGCCAGATAGACCGACAAACTGAAAAAGGTGGCAGGGAGTGACTGGATGCGAAAGGCGCAGGACTGTGTATTGTGGCATAATTTGGGAGAGGCCTACGTTCAGCAGTAGACTGCCGTAGGCTGATTGTATTGATTAAATACACAGTAATATAATGACTATATTCCATATTTTACGCCAGAGAGTTTTAAAAGAAAATCTGCACTATGAGCAAAGTCTGTGTCCGCTGTAGAGTCCCTAATGTTAGTTTCGGTGGCATATCGCTTGCTTACTGCAAGACCGACATATCTCAAAATCACAAGATTTTCAGATTACAATAAAAAATAAGTCTTTTATTAGCATATTTTTCAGTACTAGAACGTCAGAAAGATAATTTTACTCGATGCCGCTAGGTGGCGACAAATGTCGTTTTTGCACGCTGTTGGTGGCGGCATCGGCTTGTTTCAATATAGTGCTATCTCAGTTACGCCAAAGTGGTCGACGCGGGCGCACGCGTCTTGTTCCTCAAGGATGTCATATTTGGAGTTAAAATGTTCTTGCAACAAATGGTAAGAACTATTTTCCGATTAATCCTTTAGTACAATATATAATTATTTTGGGTTATGACGTTATTACAATAAAGAAATAAGTTTAAATATTTGTATTATTAAACAATATGACGTTATTGCTTGTAAAACTAAGGATGTGTTTGTAATATTTTATGTTAAGTCATTATTGTAACTATGACATTGCATTTTGTAATTTAAAACGAAGTGTAACATTCAAAATTAAACCGTCCTAGCAGAAAATATTCAGATTTTATAAGTATTATGTATAAATATGTTACTATAGCAAGAAACGAAAAGTGTTTTTTTCAGTTTCTTATTGCTCTTTTTTCATTTTAGGCGTCTCGCAAACAACTACAGTTCTCAACACTACACTACCAACGACAATTTCTATTAGTCCTGAAAAGAAGGTAAGGAAGCGCGCTAGGAGAGAGTATCAATGGAGGCAAAATATTTTGACAAAGGCCAGAAATATATAAAATTCTTTCATTTGTTTTCAAAACTGTTTAAGATTGGATGCGAATGTTACGAAGACGTTGAAGTCGTGGCTAGGGCTAGCTCAATCAGCCGACCCGTCGGCACTATACAGAGCCTCTAATAACTTCGGAATGACGTTTAAGAAGCCGTCGGAATTCTATAATCATCTAAGAGTTACTAAAATGCACGTCTGGCAAAATCAAGACACGAAATCGTTCAAACTCTTCCAAAGGATAAAAATATAGCAGATCTTGTGTCACGCCTCCAATTATACAAGAAATTCATGATGGGTTCGCAGACTGGTAGAGTGGGTTTGAGTAGTATCCGGGGACAAACAGATAAAGTCGTTACAAAATCCTTTCTGGAGCAGGATGCGAATGACACCTATAAGGTGCACGCGATGAACCTAGAGATGCAGAACGAGTGGCTTACTCTAGGCGAGTTTTGTATTCCCATGGCCTTGCAGTGGCGTACCTTGTTCTACGACTGGTCGCCGGGTTTGCTTAGATTCTATCTGAACGCGTTTCAGTTGACCCTCTCTAACCAAAGTAATCTGGTCAGGTGGGGGAAAGTCACAGATAAAACTTGAGAAGCAATTGGAACTGCTAGGCACCTGCTGGTGGGTTGTAGGACGCTATTAGACATGGGTTATTACTCACGCCAACAATAGGGTATTGGAAATCATACGTGAGGCTGTCAGTTTGGCGGTAGCTAGTGCCACAAACATAAGAAATAAAATTGCGTTTGTAAAGGACGGCTGTTCAAAGAAAGTACCTCAAAAGCAATACTCAGTTTTGATGGATGCCGCCGATTGGTCCATACTCGCAGACACGTATGAAAAACACTACAAAATCCCGGAGGATGTATGTACCTCGCCATCCAGACCCGACATATTCTTGTTTTCAAGGATACATAAGCGAGCAGTGCTCGTAGAGCTCACGGTGCCGTGGGAGACCAACATACCGAAGGACAACGCCATTAAGATAAATAAATACTTTGACTTGACCAATGCGTTAACAAAAATGGCTATGCGGTTAAACTCTATTCCATACAAGTAGGAGCAAATGGAATTCCAGCTAAAGCCCTGTATAATTTATTTTAAGACCTTGGATTGCCAAGAGCTTCAGTAAGCTCTTTACTAAAACGAATATCCAAAGCGGCATTGATAGGGTCTTACCAAATCTGGTTGGGCAGGGGAGGGAATAGTAAGGTGACCACCCTAAACCTACTCAAATGGGTCGCAAGTTCCAGACGCCTTCAGGGTGTCCCCCCCTGTGCCACGCTATGGACCCGGCGCCCACACTTAGAATCCATGGAATGATAAGAATAAGGTCTCTAACTGATTATAGACTGAAATTACGAGACTGTTAATAATAAGTACCTGAGATATGGTTCACATTTGTGTTAAGAATTGTGTTTTTAAGTTTAAGCTTAAAGTGTCTATGTTACTTTCTTTTTCGAATATTTTTTTATGTTTTAAAGATTTGATTATGCTGATTTTATAATGTTTTTAAATATTACAAAGAATGTGCCTAAGGTATTCGCAATAAGTAGTTAGTAAGTAAAGAAGTTTTATTGAAAGTTGATTTAATTTCGTTATTTTTGTATTTGAAAATAAAAGTTTAAACCTGCAGAGGCTGTCTTATTTCAAGGTAACGAATTTAACCTTTTTTTGCAATACCGTCATTATTTGTTTTAGATCGCGAATTCTTGCGTATTTTGTGGTGTAATAATGACTTATTTTGAGAAAATACTTTTAATATTTAGCGTTTTTCTGCAACAATGACACATGTGAGGACTATATTACTATGTTTTAAAACTACTTATAATAGGTAATAATTATTTACTTTTTAATATACGATTTTTAAAGTACAGTAAAACACTAACACATGACATATGGTTTCCCAGTATTTTATTTGTAATATAGACGAATAAATCAAATCGATACTTTAAAACCGCTCTCCTGTAAAACTTCATTTTTTTTGTTATGACATTCTTGCAATAAGCAAGCGATATGAATCTCCCAGTTTGAAGCCTATGGTGTTTTTATTATCTAATCTAAATATAAATCTTGATTTCTTTCGCCATCTTGAGCTATAACTTTTTAGGTTTCGCTTGAATCTATCATCTACAGGATATAGGTATATAACGAAAAGTAGAACCAACTATGTAAGGGTTAGTATCATTAAAGTTAAAAGTACAACAAAGGTCTATAGGCACTACAAAGCAAATTGAATGGAGGTGTCAATGGTGAGAAGTGACTCATTTCCGGTATATTTGTTGTCATTGACCCATAGACATTAAATTTTCTTGTTCGTTCTATCGTACACCGGTTTCCGGGTATGATGTCCGGACCCTCTTTCTCATCGATTCGGGACAAAGTGAATTAAGGCCCTTCCAATTTTTTTGTATTGGCTTTTACGAGTATTCGTTATCGAAAATAGAAACTAATAGTTTCCGACGCTTAAAACAATGTCATCGCTACAGTGTGTAAGATTAAGTTACTGTTTCATGATAGGTTTCATTGAATCGTTTATTTATTGGTGTTATATAAAAAGTTATTACGATGGTTAAATGTGAAATGTGACAAAAATAAATAAATATTGTATGACCCCTTTTCACGCATCGGCATCTAGCCCAAAGCACGCTTATGTATGTTTTGGGTATGGGGTATAGACAACTGATAATTTTATTTATATATTTCAAAATAAACATACAGTGTATATATATTAGGGTGTCCCAGCCTATAAGGGCGAAAATTTTTTTTTCGATTTTGAATATGCATACCCTTTATATTTTTTCTAATTGACCCTAATAACTAAAATATAAAATATTATCGAAATCGGATAACAATAACCCGTGCCGAATTGATGTCAAACTTTTAAGAAAAAAATTGTATGTAAATTGAAGGAGAAAATTTGAAACCGTTTTTTTTAATTATTAAATTAAACAATATTTCGCATGTATTGAATATTTATTATGAAAAGAACATTATATACTATTAAAAGAACATTATTTATATTATTTTCTTTTTAAAGTTTTCTTTTTACAGTCAGGGTATATGCGTCTGTGTTCCTGTACGCAACGCAGTAAAAATTGCTTTTGTTCCTCTTCAACTGTGATTTTTCCATGGAAATCTTGCATCAATTTAACTGCTCTTTCTGCTGTATCATTAACGGCTCTCAACGTCATCATCCCTTGCTTAACTTGCAGAAAAGAAGCATTACTAGGCCATGAAGAAGGACAGTCGCTGAGAAAACCGTCTTCAATTTTAAAACGATGAAACAAAGCCTTGCTTTTGTTAGTAATAAAGTCGTCGATGTCTTTCTCGTAAAGTAAACCACGCCGATCTTCTCTTGAAGGAATGTAGCGCTTATTCTAAATTGGTGGATTTTCCCTAGATAAACTTTCAGCAATCTTTATTTTTGTTTCTTGGTCTATCTCATCGTCAAATAGAGACAAAACAGCTACTTCCTCAACCAAATACCATAAATGCTGACAGAACTTCTGTAAAGCTGCTTGAGAGATCGTTTTATCGACTGTTTCATAAGCTTTCATAGTTTATAAAAAAACACAAATCTTGGTAAGGTGCTTTCACTGCTAAAATACATTGTATCCAAGGCTTAACATAGCATGTAACGATGAGCACGCAGAAATCTAACAGTGCCACTTTGTCTTTGTTAGTAACTTTAAATTGAGAACTAAGTAATGATATTTTTAACGAATAAATTGCTCTCGCCATCCATCGTGCCTGGTGCATTGCACCTGGAGGCCGAATCTTATATTTCCTTTCAGTATCTCCGCCAAGAAATATGATAGATAGTTCTATTAATTCTCTATAATCATCCCTAACAATCTCCTTCGTCATTTCAGTCCGGTAAAACTCTAACAGTTTCTCCTTTTCTGAAACATTTAGGTGTGATAACATTTCAGCAGATGTTCTTCCAGTTGTCTCGGATTTTTTTGAATAATGGAATATCAGGGTTGTTAGTCACTTGGATAATTTTAGCTTCAAATACTCCTTTCAATACCAATTCATAGATGTGATGACGGCAAGCAAAAACAAGCATATCTCTATTAAATTTTTGTTCCAGAAGCATGCAGGCAATATTAATACGACCAGTATTTGAAGCAGTCGTATCGCAACAAAGAATTTGGACCATATATTCGAGATTCCATGTAACCGCATTCCAAACTGCTTGTGCTTGTTCACTGCCAGTGGAGTTGTCCAACTTTGGCACCGCGATCAGTTGTTCTTTATCACCATACGAAATAACTATCGGAAGGCGTTCTTCTTTATATTTGCGCACGTCTAAAGCTGGCAACAGTTTTCCATCCCAATGTACAGCCACAGTATCTGGTAGGTTGTTTTGGAAATCGATTTTAATAGCTTCTGCCCGCTCTTTTCGTTTTTCTGTACGAATTTTTTGAATAGTGGACTTACTTACAGGATAATCATCAGTATTGAGTCCTAGTGCCTCGAAAGTAGCTTCGATAATATATACAGAATTTCTCATACTTAACTGACACCTATCCAAAGCTGCCACTAATTTTGGAGTTATAAAACTTTTGTTCGTTGGCGTTTTATTAACCCTTGGCAACGCTGTTCGAATATGGGTTGTGTTTTGTTCGCATTTTTAGATAAATCTCTCCAGACTTGGTATAAGGCAACTAATTTCTTGACACAGTTAGGTAAAGCCTTAGTCGGTATACGGGCCTTTGCCCAATAAATAATACACTCTCTTATAGTTAGATTTGCGCTTTCATTGACACTTAAATTCACTTCACGAATATTATAAAACAGAACTGCCAATACTTGGCCATTAGATGGTAGTTTTGAACCGGTAATTTGATGTTTTACATCGCCTATTAAAAATATGCCTTTTCTGGAACTGCGTAATTCCACTGATATCTTGACTAAACGAAAATTTTGCGTTCACTATGAAAACAAACTAGTAATGACCGAACACCGATACGATGTTTACGACGCGCCGAAGTTAACAAGTACTGAAATGTTTCAATGCAAGTCGGCACGGGTTGCTGTGGTCCTAGGTGCATGAAATTTTATTTATACGTGTTTTAACACGAAACAAAAAAAATTAAAGGGTATGCGTTAAAAAAAAACAACTTTTATTTTTTTGGGACACCCTAATATATATATATATATATATATATATATATATATATATATATATATATATATATATATATATATATATATTGATAGATATGATTTATTCAAACTTAGTTATGCACTTAGAGTAATTTAACGAGGAATGCATGTGTTATGAGAAAGTGTATCGTGTTATAAATTATCTTCCCTAATCATAATAGACTCAACAGTCGGTATCACAAGTTTTTCATATAAAAATAATGTTCAGCATCTGCCAGGATTTCAGAAGCCTAACTTTTTAATTGCTTTTCAAAAAACAAGATATCCGCCACCTGCGCAAGTTAGCGTAGTTATTGGTCCTTCGAGCCGCAATGTCAATAGCTGAAGGTCATACCGAACTAGGCTCAAGGGATACTGATAACGTAGAAAACGCTTTATAACACCCTTAAATAAAGTTAATAGCTCTCGTGAAGTTTTTCGTTGTACCCCTTAAGGCCATTACACAATGTGCGATACGATTTATCCAGCATTTACAGACTTAAGCGGGGCCCGAAGGATTTGCCGTATACTCCTTATGGAATTAAGTTGTCAAATGAAGTTGTACAAAGGCGATTTAATGGTATGATAGCTAACCGTACTTTACTTCCTTTGTAAGGTTTAGTGATTTTATTGATGTTTTAAAGTGGCATCTTCTTGGTAATTTTCTAATGGAGTTTAGCGAAGTATTTGATAAGTTTCGTGTTTTCTTTTTTTTTGAGCTTCAACGTCGATACCATTTATAAAATATTTTCCTCAATACTGAAGTCACTGCCGAAATGAATTCCACTGTTGCTTTCGTTATAAATATTATTGAACACCCTCAAGGGCTATCAAATGCTTGCGATCTGTCTCACGTAGGCGGTAGGTACATATTTTACCACGCAAGGTGTATGAAGTCATGATGAGTCGCGTGTTGAAATGAAACATTGTCCCCGTGATCCCTCATGTTATTCTTTGTTTTTAACAAAGCCCACACAAAAAGTTACTTGAATCTTCTAAAAGAACTTCTACTATGCGGAATCGTCATTATATATGATCAGTCTTTGTTAAAATAAATTTTGCCGTCATTAAGCCTAGAACCGTACCCATCATAGACTTTAAATGCCAGTACCCAGGGGTTATAGACATTTATTAATTATCAACATACATAGATTAATGGCACTTATTTCAGTCTCACGTTACATAACTAAGCAAAAAATTTAACGTTAACAAATGTGATGGACATTAGTTTATACGATACTCTACGATAACATTCGTGTCTTACGTTGATCTTGTTTTGGAATAAAATATTGAACTCCAGAAATCCAATCCAATATTCAACGGCCTTAGGTTACCAGAACGGCTAACTAATCGTTTACCTATACCAGAACAATCAATTGCACTTGCCTTAATTTTTCCAGCCAATAACGGCGATCCACACAATCCATTCAAAGTATCTAATTAATTGGACAATATATTTTTTCCATGCGGTTCACGTTCGAAAATCAGGTGACGTCATGATAAACAGCAGGGATTTGACAGCATGTATTGTACATATTAACGAAATGTGTGTATCCGGTGTTGGAACGTTGTAATCAAGAGGGGTCTGGGAACGAATAATGAAGAAAGGAAAATCTACATGAGATGTCTCTTGTCTGAAATATAGAGTTTACTTATTAGCTTTCGATCAGGAATTATTTAATGTTGTGAAATTATGAAGTCAGGTTCGTTGAAAATCATATTGATTTTAAATACCAATCGTTATCTACTTACTCATTTAATATTGTTATAATCAGATTAATAAGTCAAAAAAAAATATCATCGAAACCTTTCAACTACAAAATGATGAAAGTTCTCAGTTTCATTATAACTGACCAAAATTATATTACTTATGTTGTCCGCCCCAAATCTCACAATAAAACCAACTGATAGTAGAAGCACGAAAAAAAATTAGGGATTTGAAATAAAAAGTGAAATTGTGTGATATTTTGTTTCAACTTCTGGTTCTTGTCAACCGACTCTGATGAGAGTCTATGAAATACAACAAATAATATAATAAACTAGCTGATGCGCGCGGCTTCGCCCGCGTGAAATTTGGTTCCCGTTCCCGCTTCCTGTGGGAATATGTTTCCGGGATAAAAAGTAGCCTATGTGTTATTCTGGACTATAATCTACCCCGGTTCCAAATTTCAGCCCGATCCGTTCAGCCCTTAGAGCGTGATTGAGTAAAAAACATATAAACATCCAAACATCTCTACAAACTTTCACATTTATAATATTAGTAGGATAATATATAATGCGCCACGTCTTTCCATCAGGCTAATGGCGACGTCAATTTGGCAAGCTAAATATAAAAAAAAAGTGACGATTTTTCACGTCTTCACAGTTATAATTTAGCAAGTTTAGGTTTAGCAAGGTTAATCTGCGTACCAATCAATTAGGTCTTAGGCAACGTCCCGTGTTACATGTGCCCTCGGCTGCGACAAACTACCGGAGAAATGCATACTTTGTGCGCTGTGCTGCGAATTTTAATAGAACTTCTAAGACTATGAATTTAGATCAGTTTTGTACCCCTCCCAATACTATTAAACGACTTCTAAGCGAGCAATTCTTCACATGCGACCAGCAAAGTTAACTCGAATTATTATGGTGTAGGATATTTGGTTCACTTAAGTTTATTGAATTTGTTTTAATAAAAAAAGGTGTTCATTTTATGTAAAATTATTTGATTACTTTATATCTAACCAGTGCAAGCATTATATTTATACAAATCTAGTCTAAATGTGAAAGCTTGTCATTAGCAATTTAGAAATATATATATATAGTAACACATGTAATCTATTAGTCTGTAAGCTTTCTGAACAGAAATAAATAAATAAATAAATAAATAATTTATGCCCTTCCCACGCTAGCTGTCGAAGGATGAAACTCATTAAAAAAGTACGTGTAAAAAATTGACGCTCATGTTCCTGTTACCTACGTGATTTGGAATTGTTTTATTATAATTTTCCTTGATGACATCCATTATGCCACCATTAGAGGTCAAGGCAATGGTCACCAACGGTAGATAATGTTCACTAACCTGACCTAACTGAATTCCTCTTTAAACTTTCTGTTTCGAAATAGCATCCAGTTAAGAAAGTTTTTGTAGTTACTTATTCCTTTATATTTTTATTACTCTCTCTTTTATAGTTTTGATAATTTCTCTCAGGAATTTATTTAACACAAGTTACATGTAAGTATATCACACCATACACAATAATCAGAACAAGACATAAAAATATGCTTATTTTTAACCCCCGACGGAAACCCGGAAGGGGTGTTATAAGTTTGACGTGTGTGTAGGTGTGTGTGTGTGTGTGTGTGTGTGTGTGTGTGTGTGTGTGTGTGTGTGTGGGTGTGTATGTGTTTGTAAGTCTGTCTGTGGCATCGTAGCTCCCAAACGGATGAACCGATTTTGATTCTGTTTCTTTTGTTTGAAAGATGGGTTAGGGGAGAGTGTCCTTAGCTATGTTTCATAAAAATCGAGTGAGCCATTTCAAAGATATAAGGGGTGAAAGTGGTGATGAAAAATTGAATGTGTTCAAATATTCCCGTGTTGGGTATTTAATGAAAGGTCATAACTTAAACATCACGATACCGCAAGTTTTATGAAAATCGGTTTAGCCATTTGAAAGATATGAGGAGTGGAATGTATTTCTAATTCTGTAACCACACTCCGCGCAATTCGCATTTTTTTTTTGTTGACGCGGGGAACGCATTTACGCGCCTTCATAGTAATAGTAATATCCATAGGCAGGTAGTAGTATTTTTGTTATCCCGGTGAGTAAAAATAGACATAATTAACAGGTGGCTATTTTATATTAAAGATAAATAGCCTGTCAACTACTTCAAAAGGCCTGCATAGAAAATGAACATAATTTTTCGTGAAGCGTGACCTTTATGAAAAGAGCTAACGTCCCAGTTGACCTAAATAAGGTTAAGACTTAATTTCGGGGTGTATACAAAACTAATGGCTCTTGACTAGACGATGAACTTTGTGTACAAATATTTTCATAATAATCAAGAACAATTTATTAATTCAAAATGGCTTTTGCTAAGGGACTAATAAATTAATTCCTACCTAGAATACCCAGTACAATTTCTGCCAATAACATAATGACCGTTATGGATCGCTTGAAATTTTTTGACAACCTGCCCCTGTTCATTAGAACACGACAATATGATCACTACCTATTTATTATGTGGGTCACACACACCTGGCAAAAATCGAGTCTGTAGTGCGCATCCGTCTATCCCTTTGGGGAAAAATATGTGACGTGACTATTATGTCTATGTGTTCATATATGCAAAGTTATTAGTAAATAGCGTTGTTTTGGCATTCAAAAGCTTCATTAACAATGTAACTGATACTTCTGGCATTTGTGATTGAAATGAATCCAGTCGATACAGTGTTTTCCGTTCATAATTAATAATGGTTCATTTTGTACGTCACATTGAGCTGGCAATATATTTCTCTAATGTAATACACTGATATGGCAGCTGTAAATTATTATGGTTTTGTTTGTTCGATACTGTTTTATTTTATAGAAGTAGAGTCAACTGCGCTCGATTTTGAAATGTGTTTTAAGAACTAAAATTTCAGTTCTTTTAGATTTTATAGTTACATTGTTTTTTTTTGTTTAAACACATAATAACATAACGACGAGTCTTATAATATATAATTTCAATTTAAACGTAACATAAGCTCAGATTAAGTTCTTAAGTGCGTTACCAACCACTATAGGGATAAAATAAATAAACAAATAAATATTTGTGGACATTCACACACAACATCATCTAGCCCAAATTAAGTTAATATAAGCTTGTGCTAAGGGATTTAAATAATAAAATTTAAATTGTAACTATGTATGCTTTGCCAACTTTGAGACACAAGTAGTAGTGCAAACCATTATTTGAATATTTTATCTTTAGCCTTAAAATAATACAAATTAGTTTTATTCGTGATGTCCTTCGTCGATCGTCCTTTTTTAGGGTTTCGTAGCCAAATGGCAAAAACGGAACCCTTATAGATTCGTCATGTCTGTCTGTTCGTCTGTCTGTCCGTCCGTGTGTCACAGCCACTTTTCTCCGAAACTATAAGGCCTATGATATTGAAACTTGGTAACTAGATGTATTCTGTAAACCGCATTAAGATTCTTATGTAAAACTAGAAAAACAGCACTATATTTTGGGGGTCCCCATACTCAGAACTGAAACTCAATTTTTTTCTCATCAAAACCATACGTGTAGGATATCTATAGATAGGTCTTCAAAAATGCTATTGAGGTATCTAACATAATATTTTTCTAAACTGAATAGTTTGCGCAAGAGACACTTTCCAAAGTGGAAAAATGTGTGTCCCCCCCCCTCTAACTTCTAAACTAAGAGAATGATAAATCTAAAAAGAAGATATGATGTACATTGCCATAAAAACTACCACCGAAAATTGGTTTGAACGAGATAGAGCTGGTAGTTTATTTTTAATACGTCATAAACCGCAATTTTCGATTAGAAAAATCACTACTACTGCGAACGTGTTAAAACATCAATCAAAGCTACAACGAACTATAAGCACTTTTATATTATTTTACTTGCTGCTACGATACCCTTCATGGGCGAGTCCAACTCGCACTTGGCCGGTTTTTATTTATTCTTAACACCGAATGCGAGTTGCGTAGTGGTTACGAATGGCACAGGACCGCGTACTGTGACTTGAACTAGAAGAGGCTTACGTCCAGCAGTGGACTGCGTAGGGTGATTTGATTGATTGATACGAATATACGATTGATAACCTTACGTAGCCTCTCCTCTGGTAAGTTAAAATATGGAAATTTTCACGGACACTGTTTTTAGCAATATTGTAAATAGCAAAGAGATCGCAAAATATTCAACTATTTCGCTACTAGTGCAGAACTCTTATTTTTCATATTTTGCTCTTATTTTTCAGTGCTCCTTACCAATTTTCTGTTCGACACGTATTCTAAATTTGACTTCGAGAAAATAAAAGGAACAATGTAAGACGCTGCCACTAAGAGCATAGTCAATAATTTGCAATAAGTAAGAAACTTTAATTACTTAGAGATTAATATGGTATCATAAGCCGATTATATAAAAAACTAGCAATTACAGATTGATAAGACATTGTAAAACAATTTGTGGACATCATGAATAAATAAATTTATATATTTATTTTTTTTTAATGCGAAAGATCGAGGCCAAGCCGAACTGTGTTAGATACAGGTGCGATAAAGAAGGGAATTTTCTAATTAGGGCTTCTGAGGATTTCTCTAATGTCGGACAAAAAATGAATTGTTCCCACGAAAGATGTACCTTTTCCCTAAGTTTCACTACTACTGAATAAAGAGGAAGCGTACTTTGACTTTGATTTAATTTAGACAGTCGTATTGCCCAAATGGCAAGCTTTTCCTGTTATGCCCTTGCCAGAAAACTTGTCACTTTTGGGAATTTTAGTTTTACTTACTAAGGCTTATAGATTTTAGTACCATTGCAAATATGTTGAAAAAGTTTCGGTGTATTAAGATTTTTTATCTAGTATCCTGACGACATGATCAGATAAGTACTCTAATACGAATGATTACGAAAATTCTTTTTATGAAATCCAAAATATTTTTTGTAATTTAGTGGATATCAATCAGCTTTTGCACTAAATGACCACTAGACCAACAGGGAAGTCAAAGTACGATACTTTCTTAATATTAAATTTAAGTAGAATCTTCATTTAGAGTGCCACTCAGCTCTCTATATGGTATAGGAATATTGACCTCCAAAAATAACAAGCAAAGATTGCTAAGAATTTCCAAATCAATGCAAATTATTATACAAAATAGATCCTGAAAGCCTGAAGTAGATCTATAAGTTTTAGCAAAAAATAGAATTACCTACCATTCGTATAAAGTAGCAAGAAATCAGCAAATATAATAATATTATCGATTGTCGTGGATGGATCGTACGTGGAATCCTTAAACGCATGAGGGCGTTTACCCCAAAGCAGAATATTTCTTGAGACTGGTACATTCGGTTTGATCAAAACATTGTCTTGTCTACGCAAGGGACCTAATGGTATTGTTTTAGTACAGGCATAAAGGACACTTTGGAAAAATTGTTGTTGTTATGTCGATAGAACAAGCGTTATTTATCTCTGATTGCTATAATGTTGAGTTAGTTGATTAAATTACAACAGCAATCTGAAACCTTCACAAATTTATTTTGAGTTACAGACTTTCCAAACTCAATTATTCGAAATGCCTTTGTTTCAGAGTGACGACCTTAGAGACGCTCTACAAAGTAACATTATGATTACGACATTGAAGTCAGAATTAATTTTATTAATCCATTCACATCTTAACTACATCAGTTGGTCACATTAATATTCTACCAATGTCAGCAAATTATATTAATCAAACATTAAATTTATGCAAATTTATTTTGATGATTACTAAAGTTAGTTCTTCAAAGATTTTATTAAAATCCATGAATTTATTTACAATCACGTCATAGCCTAATAACGTAAATTAAGATTATCATAGTCAAGAACTTGGAAGAAACAATTACAGAAGTTTTAACATGGAGCCTGTAGCCGTGGTAAGTAATCACATTGTCGGGACCTTGCTGAGAGAAATATTCCTTTGGTGCTTGTACAAGGACCTACCCTTACTATTTTGCTCTGTTGACAAAATTACAATGACTTTACAAGAACACAAAGATTGACGGTCGTCTTTTTCGTAACGTTCGTATAATAAATGTGTACATCAGTGGTAGCGGTTTTTATAAATTGTAATGAAATGTTGTGATAAGGATAATTTCTTAAAATCTAAGAATATAAATATCTGGCAAAATAGCTTTACTTTCTTTATACTCTTTACATTTTTATCTTCTTATTACTTTCGCTGCGAATTTCAAGATCTACTGTAACGTCTTCTGGGACTTTACCGAATTCGAGCTCACTGTAACTTTTTGTTAGCGATCCTGGTTGAGAAAGATGGTTAGGATTAGTAATCGCCTGGTAAAATTTTCAAAATTATTAACAGGTTCAATAAAAAAATCTGAGTTTTGTAAATTTAAACAGCAAGTGACTAGGTACAATCTTTACCTCTCCGTTTCAAAGACATTAGAGAATAAGTCATTACTGATGACTGTAAAAGTTTCAAAATAAATTAAGTTGAAACTTTCAGTGTAAATGTAAGTTCATCGAATCATGATTTCTTCTCAAAGGATTTTATACCAGACTTTACACTAGTAAAGTCTGGTATAAAATCCTTTCCTTTATGAAATCACAATGCGGGAACTATCCCGCATTGTGATTTCATAAAGGATAGGGTGTTAGAAATAGCTCTCTTTCAAGACTAACTAGGTAATAAAAGAAAATAGTTAAGAAGTAATAGCCACGTAAAACTTTTCTAATCCAGAGTATAAAATTAAAACAATAGTTTCAAGTAAAGAGAGCGTTTTCTTAGGTGAGCGTTTTTAGTTTACAAACAAAATCTTTACAATGCACTCAATTGCATGAAGGTTTTGTTTTAAGAACTTAAACATAATGAGCTTCTTGCTATTATACACCGCATCAAAAAGAGTCGAGCAGATATATTACTGTGATAGTACGTCTGTCTACCCGACAGCCACGTTGACCAACGCTCAATATATTCCATAAAGTGTACTCTTTATGGAATAATAGACAGATTAAAGTAGGTATTTAATTTTTAATAGTTTATTATATATACTTTGAAATTAAGAAATTCAACGCCGGATTGGTAAAATCATGTAACGCGGTTGACACGAGAACATATTATAAAACAGAAAACCAAAAATAGTGGATATAATTAAGGGGACTAGTCGACAAAGTTTGCGAAAAAGAGGTGCAAAAGAAGACATTGTTGTCGGTATTAGTAAACGAAAAATGATAGCCAAAAGTAGATCTAAAATCTACAAGATGTGTGTCAAAAGATGGTTTGGTCAGAAATTGTGTATTTATTATAAATAATTAGTAAAACATCATTGAAATCGCCTAGAATTTTTTAGATAAAGACGTTTTATGACGTCTAGTTATTAATGAATGATAATAAAATTTATATCAAAGACTAAAGAAAACATAGACCTCTAAAATGGTTTTCTTCAATTTGGAATAAGTGTAAATTTAAACTAATTATGACTAATAACGCATTCAACGAATACTTCAAGTTGCTTGCTTCCCCGCGCTCGCCTGAAAATCTAGTGCGGGGGAGTCGTGTTGCTAGACGGACGTGTGTCGCTCTGATCTGCAAAATATTCTTGTAAAATGTTATATTTTCATTCATTTACAGAGTAATGCGTGTAACAGAGCCCGAGTTACACAATGCATACTGCATTGCATGAAAATATAATGCATTTCAACTTATTTTATGTATTGTTTTATTAAATTACTTCGAAAGGTAGTCATGCTAATATTGTAAGCGGTACTTAATCATTTCAAAATAAATAAATGACGAAATATTTGTGGACATTCTCACACAACTTAAGCTATTATAACCTTGTGTTAAGGGATATAGACAACTGATGAAAATACTTACTTATATTACAGTTATTATTAACACACTGCTTTTTTGAGACACTGCCCTCGATCGTCAATTCTTTCAACTTATTACGTCTTGGGGCGACGTAGGCACCATCTACTGGCAACTTGGTTAAGGTAATAAAGTGAAAGAATTGAGCGTCAAGAGCAGTGCCTAAGTGGTCCAAAGGTAAGGGCGTCTGGTCCGGCAAACCAGAAGACGCTGGTTCGAATGAACAATGAAAATGTTCGAAACAATGTTCGAATGAACATTCAGTGTCGTAAGAACACAAAGATTGACGGTCGTCTTTTTCGTAACGTTCGTATAATAAATGTGTACATCAGTGGTAGCGGTTTTTATAAATTGTAATGAAATGTTGTGATATGGATAATTTCTTAAAATCTAAGAATATAAATATCTGGCAAAATAGCTTTACTTTCTTTATACTCTTTACATTTTTATCTTCTTATTACTTTCGCTGCGAATTTCAAGATCTACTGTAACGTCTTCTGGGACTTTACCGAATTCGAGCTCACTGTAACTTTTTGTTAGCGATCCTGGTTGAGAAAGATGGTTAGGATATAGACAACTGATGAAAATACTTACTTATATTACAGTTATTATTAACACACTGCTTTTTTGAGACACTGCCCTCGACCGTCAATTCTTTCAACTTATTACGTCTTGGGGCGACGTAGGCACCATCTACTGGCAACTTGGTTAAGGTAATAAAGTGAAAGAATTGAGCGTCAAGAGCAGTGCCTAAGTGGTCCAAAGGTAAGGGCGTCTGGTCCGGCAAACCAGAAGACGCTGGTTCGAATGAACAATGAAAATGTTCGAAACAATGTTCGAATGAACATTCAGTGTCGTAAAGGGAGTACTTTAAGGATGCGTCACACAAGTTTCAATGTTGAGGGTTTTGTGGTTCAGGAGTTAGAGACATTTCAACTTTCTCAAAACTTCTAATCCAAGAGCTCCTTTGAATGTGAGGGTAAATCTAAAAATGTGTGTTGGCTTTATTCAAAAAATCAAAATCAAAATTATATTTATTTCACATAGGCATTATACAGATGCGCTTGTAAAACGTCCAGAGTATAAAACAAAACTCTACCACCAGTTCACAACGCGACCCACCTGAGAAGAACTGGCAAGAAACTCAGCGGGTTGTTCTTTATTTTGCTCTATTTAATTATTAATTATTAAAAAAATTGTAGTACACTATTTTTACGTAACTTTAACCATTTACGCAACGTACTCAATGGAAGCTCTCAAAAGAAATAAATTTTCCCCGTTCAGAAAACATTATTCATGGCTGCTCCGCTCCTATTTGTCTTAACGTAATGTTATTAGCCATTAGCCATCCTCAATAAATGTACTTTGAAACTCTGAAATTATTTTTGAAATCGAACCGGTAGTTCCTTAGATCCTAGCGTTCAACCAAACAAACAAACTCTTCAGCTTTATAATATTAGTATGGATTATGGTCACGCCTTTATCCCCGAAGGGATAGGCAAAGGCATATTATTATGCTCCTACATTTCACCTTTTTAGAATTTGTCCTACGTAATAGGTGGTGAGCCGTATTGCCGTGTTGAAATGGACAGGCGCAGGTCGTCATTTTACTGGCTACTGGGACCAACGACTTATCATTAAACGGCCTTTTGAAGCACGGTAACGCTCAAATAACTGTCACTAAGTGGTCACATGGATGGTCACCCATCCAAGGACTGGCCATAGAGAAAGTTGCTTACAACAGTGACCGTTTACAGAACAATGAGTCTGTCTGCAGTGCCACGAGCGCTTCTTATTTATACATAACTAGCTAACCCTCGCAACTGCGTTTACGACGCTTACGTAGGTACGTACATATTTTTGTTTGTTTGTATTAATCAAATTTCAAGCGAGTGGAAGACCCCTCTTGTCTGGATTTGTAATAATTTAAGTACAAAACAAAGAATATAATGTTCATCTTTGTGAATTCGTGACGAGACTTTGTCTGTGACTCTGTTGCATTAAACTACGTCACTAGGTTACGTGGATCATCTGTTCAAAGTTTGAAATTAAACAAAAATGACAACGGCAATCGGATTGAACTTTCACAATTAACGTTTTAGAGAGGGTCAGTCGGGTGAGACCGTCTCACGGCTTCTTGTTTATTTGGTGAAGCGAGGAACGCATTTCCGCTACTATTTTCTTCTTCTTCCGTGGTTCTTTTACTTTGATGTCTCTGTAGTTGCGCTACTCTATGTTGGCGAGTCATATCGCCCATACGCTCAAGGTCGTTAGCCCTGGGTATGGCCTTAAATAGCAAAATCTGCAACAATATTACAGCTGACTGCTGTGTGGCATTCTACTCTTATTCCCGCATCCCATTGTATTGTATTCCAATGATAATACTATTATTATTCTATCTATCTATCACTGTACCAGAATTCTTCCTGATTCATTCAGCCATTAGAGCTTAATAGAATAACAAACATCTTCAAGACTTTCACTATTATAATATTATTAGGAAAATAATATTTCATCTTACGTTAAGGAGACACTTACTTCAGGGACATAGTATACATTCCCGTACACTTCCATTTAAAACGGAAGGGCATGGGACAGGGGTAGCAGCTCGCAGGAAATAAAGGATCTGTAATGTGCACAAGTTTTTGTTTACAAGAAAATGTGAGTTTGTAACGGTATTTTGGCACACTACTGCTTTTTTTATGTTTAATATTTCCTGCAGCCTATTCTTAAGAAAAAGCTGACACAGGTTGTTATTTTTCTATTCAACTACCAACAAATGTTTGCAGTTCTTGTTTGTGTTGCTTTGAAATAGATTACTTACAAATATTTTATTTATATAATCGAATATGACTTTCTTCTTTGAATAAATAAAATAAATAAATATTCACGAACATTTCACACAACGCTATCTGATCCCTCAGTAAGCTAGGAATAACCTGCTTGTGTTATGGGTATCAGACCACGGATATTAATACTTATATAATTTTTAAATACATACATATTATACATAGAAACACCCAGACTCTTGAGACAAACATTTATGGGTCACACAAATATTTGTCTCCGGTGGGAATCGAACCCACGACCTCCAGCGCCGCAGGCGGTATCACTACCGACTGCGCCACAGAGGCAGTCATTTCTTCTTTGAAAAAGTAAGCACTTCGATCCCTGCGGCAGTCTACGAGTATAAGGCAGAAGATCAATGCTTTTAAGTAGGATTATTGAAATTAAATTTCGTTTATGGGTTCTCCTCTACTTTATTATTTCTGAATTTTTCATTGAACCTTTAAACTCAAGGTCTTGTTATCGTAATAATAATATAATCTATCCTGCCACTTCCGTGACGTTTTTCATGTATCTTATGACTAAAAATAATATTAATAACTAAATCCAAAACACTCAACTCTGATATAGTTAGAACTTTAAACCTTGATTATTTCACACACAGATTCCTATCAAAAATTATTTGTAATAAATTCGTCCTTAGGGCGGCCATACACGGACTGCTTCAAGCAGTTGAGACCGACTGCTTGAAGTCGCGACCGCGTGGTGAACTACAGTCATTCATTTGCTGCCGTACACACGACTGCTCGAGCAGTCGCGACCGCTTCAAGCCGTCAACTGCATGACGAAATTTCATCGTGCCGTCGACCGCTCGCGAGCGCATATACCGACTGCTCGAGCCGTTGACTGCGCTAGAGCAGTCGACAGCTCCTCTTCATTCTTGAGCTTCCTCATGATTATGTCTTCACGTTTAATTTTAGACTTTATTATATTATTCACTTGATCAAACAAAGACATTGACATCCTAAAATATTTGAAAATTTTTTCTTCATCACTTTTAAGTTCCTTATACAAATGATAGAATTGTCCTGTTGTTCTCTTAATTCCAAAATTGGATAAACCCAAAATTTGGAATTAAGGAAATTCTCTTTTGACGTCGCCGCAGACGTCTCCGCTTGAGCTGAAGCAGTGCTTCCTCTTCAGAATTCATGACTCGATTGCCGTAGTAAATCAACTGCTCGAGCGTTTGGTAGCGGCGGCTCGAGCAGTCAAGAACCGACCGCTCGAGCGGTCCGTGTACGTCACTCAGCCGTTAACTGCTCGAGCAGTCCGTGTACGGCTGAATTTCTGAATTACACATGTAAAGGAACGATTTCAACTCCATGGAGTAATGTCGTAATACTCGTATACTTAAGTTGTTTAAAATTAATGTGAGTTATTTATTGCTTTGATAGTAGTTAGACAGGCTAGTGATAGTAAAAATAACTATGATCAGTAGAAAAGTTAAATATTGCTTATATACATTACTCTTAGTTCCAGTTGTAACACTAAGATCATCAGTGTTACTCACCAACTAGCGCGAGGTAGCTATGCAGAGAACTCTATCCCAGGGCGCCTTATTTCTAAGTTTCCAGTCTGTGTGCAAGGGTAGGCTAGGGCTCTCACGAAAACAGACAATAGGGTGTACACACATATATTTACTAAGTACACAGAGATACACAGAGACACACAGAGAGCTTATTCACTGATAGACACAAATATCACAGGTACACAGAAATAAAGTCAGGGCTTAGGTAATAATTCCACTCAATAGACCACTGCCGCGTGAGCAGGTAGAACGGGTAAGCAGCTAACTACACTATAATAGGGTAACAATTACTGGCCTTGAGTAAGCTGAGAGCAGCACAGCCCGAGAATGCCACGTGGAGGCGGCTGGTCCCTCTCAAAACACCTCGCTCATGTAGTCCACGTGTCATTGGGTGTGGCTCTGCCAACCGTGGACGGGCCGCTTTTCCCCGTAGTAAAAAACCCTGTCATGAAAGAAACGACAAATTAAGATCTTGGCTGCGCGACAGACGACAATCGACCCGCTTTGCAAAAGAAGAAGTGACTCACCAGTTTTCTGGGTAAAATGTAGTAAGATGCAATGCAGCAACCCAATCACAGCCCGCTAGACCATGCGAGGCAAAAAAATAATCGCGCTTGAGCGAAAAACTGATTCGCGGCACAGTCTCAGAGCATAAGCCAAAGGACCTCCAACTACCCCAAAGCAGGTCTCGGTCAAAGTCCCGTCTTTCACGAAAAATCTTAACAAAACCTGTTCCTTTAAATGCGAACCGAAATGCGTCCTCGAACTTATGACATCCTGTCATTCTGACAGCAGAAATGTCACCACTGACAACCGATTAAAAAAAGATAACTCGATTAAGCTGCTTTCACATCCTGAATACTGCATCTATAGAAAATAAATGCTACACAGTATGTTATCTTTTAATAATAAAATTTTATTTTAACTTCTTTTTTTCTTGTACAAACATAAAAAGTGGAGACTTCCACTAAACCAAAACATGTACCGTTTATTTTGCAGTGCTGGCAATATTGCTTATTCTTTTCTTATCTATTCTAAGGGCTTTGTTTTTTTAATCAAGGGAGGCAAACGCGAGGGATGTAATGCAAGGAGTTGAAGCACAAAAGCCGCAGGCAAGAATGTTATCAAATATAATCTCTTATAAATAATACGGCATATATCCTCTGAGATTCTGTTCATTTTAAAAGGATCAACAAAACGCAATACATTTTCATCACAGTAATCTAGTTGGAAAACAGCTGCTCTCTCGTTACGATGCTGAAAGCACATAATCTAATACAAGATTGTAATATGCGGTGTTGATCTCAAGATTATTACACGGTGTTCTCATATGGTTAATGTGAATAAAAATGTCTGTCAGTGGAATGATAATACCCCTATAAGTACATGTTGAATGTGAATTCCAGGTTTAAGTATAAGCCGCATGTGAAGGCGACTCATTGAGAGTAATCCAATATTTGAGCCGAACCTTTTTGGAAGAGCTGATGTATGGTAGTAACATTGTTTTTAGTACACTTAAAATTACAGTAATTAGCAAAGTAGGTATTACATAATACCTAGTAACCTGCATTTTCCTTGGAATGTTAAAACGATTTTTATTGTCAGGGCATTAGATCTCCTAGGAATAAGCTAATTTACACAAATTGTTCATCACTTGTCATGAAAACTATAGTGATTGATGTATTGGGCTACCCTTGCAGGAAAGTAGGAGCCCAAAATAAGGTGAGGTGGTTTTTTACTCCACCTAAAGCTGTACAAGATTTAGATTCGTCCCTGCGTCAAATACTGCTCTAACCTTTGGGACGACTTCGCGAGGTATTTGATGACGTGCTATTCGCAGTATCAATTGTCCTGAAGCAACGGGAAATCTAGAGCCGTTGGCGCAGCGAATAACTAGTGCGTCTTTGATAGCATTTTACCAAATCTATTACGGTGTTCTGAAGAGCTCTTCAATCAAATCACTTCCTCTGCTTTTCGATCCCAAAGAGCGCGTGTCAGTAGAGGTGCCACTCTCACAGTGGAGAGAATAATCACCACAAATGAGTGATTCAAAAGATAGTTTCTCTGTCAAACCATATTAATTTGGTACCGCCAGCCAGCGCCCGTGTTTCCCACCTCTTAGAACACTAGCTTCTTTAAGCGGAGCAGGAAGAGGCACATCATTATGACACTCAACTTGAGGACCACTGTCAAATAAAGAATCTTTAAGATTGTGAGAGTATTCCAACACATCGCTTGATGTCGTCATGACTTTCCATTAGGCGGGTTGTAACATTTTGTTAAGCTGAATATTATAAAAATATTTCCGGATGTCAATGACTTACGAAAATAAACATTTTGCATTGTATTTATTTCTTCATTAGCAGATGTATAAATAACTTTTCATTGTCTTTCTGTAAAGTATTGTGGGTGGATGTGTAGGCAAGAACGTTATATCACTAAACATATTCTTTGACGAGTACAAAGACATACGAGTACATTTTATATAATTATGGCTCAGCCTATAGATCAGGTAGGTTGGTTTTCTCTTTATACTGTGATTATGGTGTAGGCGGGCGGTTTGAAGCGGTGACGTTGCAAATAATAATTTTATCTAATCCACATCAGATACAGGTAACTATAATCACTAAAATACATCTACCATTAGCGACAACTAAATTTAGTTTTAAAATTGTAATTTAATATCTAAACGTTAGTAATAGCATAGCATGTAGCACAGCTTGAGCACTTTATTGGATTGAGATGGAAAGATTGTCCTGTGACGTAGGTTGACATCACATGATGGATGATCCAAATCCTTTTTCGTGTGATAGGGTATAAATCCTGCACGGATCTTTTAAAATGAGTCGTATGTTACCTGGTATACATTGTCGAGTGACAATTATAGATTGGTAACAAATTTCAAATTCATTTTTTTGGGAATTTCTTATCAGGTATATTCAGAATACACACATATACATTGGTCACGTCTTTATCCCCGAAGGGGTAGGCAGAGGCAAATTATATGCCCACATTTCACCTCTTTACAATTTGTCCCACGTAATAGGTGGTGAGTCGTATTGCCGTGTTGAAATGGACAGGCGCAGGTTGTGACTACCTGCTGTTGAAGTTTTTCAAGCCGCCTATAAAGGCCTTTAACTTGGCTTAACGACTGCCATTTTACTGGCAACTGGGACATCGGCTTAACGTGCCTTCCGAAGCATGGAAACATGCCATGCACACATGGATCTTGACCCCATTTTGACCAATAATAAGATATTAGTTTAGTAGTTTCTAAACACCTCTTATAGAAATTTTTTTTTTTGCATTAAAACATAGCATAACAGAAAGTATTCTGTACGACGTAATTACATAAAATACTTTTTTTCTGAAATATTGTAAAAAAACCTTATAACCCTTTTTATCTTCTGCATAGCTTAAATTTTAAATTGTGAAAATGCTACGTCAAATAGCCATAATCCACAGACGATTAAGATCAAAATCTGTTGACTGTCTTCACGTATGTTATCGTAAGAATTAAGAATGAAAATAAGCAAAGCATTTTGTCGTGGCCGCGCTACAATAATGATAAGTGTAGTCATTATAATGAGAAACTGAATGACCCACTCATGGAAGAAAGCTTTCTTGGTAGATGGAGTAGAATGCTATTACTATTGGAGTGCACTATAAAGGGACTTGTAGCAATAGCAGCTCCGTTACAAGGGGCATAAGCAAAGCGAAATTTTGTTCGTGTAGCTCGCGGTTACTTTCTGCTATAATAGATAGTGTGGACTGAGCTTAAAAAAGTGTTCTTACCATAAATTATGTGGCAGACAAGCAAGATTGTAACGCGATCTTTCTGTTTTACGTCAAAACCCTAACAAAAGCAGTGTTTACTGCTGCTGTTAAATTGTGCATAACGATGCATTAAATCGAAATAAAAGAAGTAAAAGGGAAAAATGTTGTTAAATTAAACTTGTTGCCGCATACCTCTCTTTAAATTAAGTTACAAATTCAACTTGTTCATAGATATGTATGAATGTTGTTGAAGTTCAGTACTGACTTCTTTCAAAGACAAGGTCACCGACGTTCCGACCTCGTTCATCGAGCGAGGTGTTACGAGCGAGAAAAGAGGGGCTACAGAAATCAAAACGTACTACCCCACTTCACACCATTCAGCTTGGGGCGTGCAGCGTGCCATTCTATGACGTATGAACGCGGCCCTGATGGTAAAATAGCAGTTAAAATCCTTTTACTGTACACTCGGATTCCAGTGTACACTCATTCGCTTCTGCCTCCTTTGTTTTCAGACAGAAACTCTTGGAAAATGCGATGCGAGCAATCTGAAGTTGCTCATCTCCCCATTGCTAGTTCAGGGTGTTCTAGAGACCAACTCTGGCGTCATCTGCGATTCAGTACAAATGAAATACTGTGTTAATAAAATCTGGGCAGTCTACCCATATTTAGGAACATACTAATAAGTATAAGGCTGATACTAATTTGCTTGGATAGTAACCTCAGTATCATCTTGGAGTAGTTCTTTAATACATTCCATCTTGTACAACTAGAAGGTAAGTGAAATACCACACATAGGATCGCGTGAAACTTTTTTTTTATATCACCCTTTTACTCATCATTACTTCCAAAAATACTTTAAATACTTCACGTTGTTCATAACACGGTTGGTCCATTAAAGCACTAACTACATTTCCAAGTTGAATTGTATTCTTAAAGTTACATTTATTGTTAAAAATTACAGAGAAACATAATTATTACATATCTATATTTACATTATTACTATCTAAACTAAACCTAAATAAGGCCCCCGTGGCATTGTGCCCAAAAGACTAGCAGCATTCCCCCTTTGAATAGCAATACCTATTCGTTGAGCGAGAAAACTGCCAGCCCTTGGGTCACCAGTTGACTCCACAAGGCGCTTTTTCAAATTCTTAAAAAAAATTTGCGCATTGGGACCCCATGGACCTAGGGTCTCGACATCGACTGGACAAAAACGATACGATGAGTCAAGACCCTTATATTTATTAATTTTAATATTTTCAGCCGCTTCCGCTGCTGCACTGGCTTTTAATTTTGTTTTAGGAAGATGGGACGGGGCTAGAGTGTCAACACAAGTTGCATCCCACACCAGGACCCGACCCATCTCCCACGGTAGTTATACCATCCGGTCTCTTGCCATCGTCCCTGAAAACGCCGTTTGGCTCTAAGAGCGCAGGCACATTGGCGGTGGCAAGAGCACGGCGGATGATGTCGTTCAGCGCAGCGTGGCGTGAGAAGCGGCCTGCGATCTTTAAACATGAAAGACCATGATGCCCCAAAGTGTCAACGTTAAAACCGCAGGGGCATCGATGTGGAGTGCAAAGCGTGACGCCAAGTCTCAAACCAACTGAAATTCTTAGGATATCCGGTTCCAAAAAAGTTCCGGTGTTGGCTGTAGGGAAAGCTTTCAACCAATCACCGGATTCCTTTCTACTGAGCGCTAATAATCTGGCCCGATCCAGGCCTAAGCTAGCATTTACCAAGGAGTCAAAGGTTAATTTAGATTTAGCGTCGTCCCAGCTCCGTTGTAAATTTGGATGGGTGGGTAAATTTTGTCCCGGACAAGCCATTAGCCAAGCATTCTTGGCATCTGTAAGGCCAGTCGTCTCATTGTCTGTAAGACAATTCGTCAGAATTTTACCTACGAGACTCGACTAAATTGTGATTGCGTAATGTGAACTAATAGAATGTAGCCGATCTACATTGGATGCAAATTTTGAAATTTTTTGTGCTATTAATTCGGGAATAGCATCTTCAAATGTAGGGGACCCTAGGAGGTAAAGATTCTCTCTGCTAACAATTTTAATATTCGGACATAGGGAATTGAATTTTTCAACGAGTTCCAAATTGTTGTGATTATGATGAATATATAATTCACACTTATTAAAATTTAATTCCAAACCAATAAAATGAAATTTATTTTTAATTTCTATAAGATCTGACAGAACAGAAACTGCATCACCTCCGAGAGTCCCGTCATCTAAATACCAGACGTTAAATTTTGACTTCAAATTTTGAATGATGGGGTTAATGGCTAGGCTGAAAATGGCTGGTCCGAGGGGATCACCCTGCTGGCAACCGACTTCAGAAGAAAGTTCGTTGCATTTATACATTAATTTGGAAGGTTCGTGATAACAGTTAAGTAAATAGTTATAAATTTCAGGAACATTGCTTCTAATTTCTGACAGCAGGATGTCACGGTTTACCGAATTAAAAGCATTTTTGACATCAATTTTTAGCAAAACCTCACACTCACCTTTATTAAGGTAGGTGCGTAAGGCGTGGACCGCCGCTTCACACCCACCTTTGGTACCAAACCCTAATTGAGTCGGTTCAAAATTACTATTAAGTCTCATCGTTCTGAATAGGTGTTAAAGTCACGGCAAGTTTTATTTTGTTCAAAATTTTGTTACGCTATAAAAAAGCTATAGGGAGCAGTGCTCTACTAAAACTTTTGTAATTTTATGAGGATGGAATGAAGGTCTGGTGTAAATAACTTGTCCAATTTTGTGATTTTGTTTACATAATAAAGGCCATCACAAACGTAGCTATAACATATATTAATATAAATTATAGCAAGGCATATTACGACGTATTTTCGATACAAATTTTCAAAGGACCACACACGCAGCTATAATATATATTTCTATGACGTCATCAAAATATGTCGACAGATATAGCTTGGTATATTTTAGCATATTACTATATATTTTGTATATTAATATATATTTTCGTATATTTTGAAGATAAAGGATGTTCCGTTTGTTTACCGAACATTCGGGGAGAGTGTCATCATCAGTGGTAGTACTTCTATTCTATGACTAAAGCAAGTAAATGGTAAATTAATCTTGCTGGAATCTTCCTGATATTTAGAAATGAAGATCTTACAGGTATTAGCTGGAACTCGGCCGTACTGTCACTGCAGTGCTGCCGCTGAGGTGCTGCGCAGCAATGCTGTCTGCAGCGTTGATTCTGAGCACAGCCTGCAGCATTGTCGCGCTGCACGTGGTGGCACATACATACATATAGTCACGCCTTTTTCCCCGACGGGGTAGGCACAGAGAGACATTTTACCTTTAAGATTTTGTCCCATTTAATGTAGCGTGAATTAGGAGAGGCCAACGTCCAGCACTGGACTGCTTTAGGCTAGGTTGATGAATACTTGGTGAGTCGTATTGCCGTGTTGAAATGGACAGAGGCAGGTTGTGACGTGGTGGTATCCGTCCATAATTATTGTTTCGGAATGTATTCCAAAATAAACCTATACAAAATATATGGGGACCAGAGGTTCTGTAGCAGCAATGCAGCACTGTTGCCGAGCAATACTGTTAGCTGCCGAGTTCGGACTCATACCTTAATCTTAATGTAAGAAATAAATGAAGTTCGGTATAACAAATGAAGATCAACAAAACAAATGAGGATCGTTAAAATAAGTCAAGCTCGACAAAACAAATGAAGATTGTTAAAACAATTGAAGATCGATGTAAGGTGAAGTCGCAAAGCGTCTATAAGTTGACTCCTTTCATGACCATAAGGCTGGCCTATTTCTCGCTCAAAGAATTAGTTTGTAATTAAAAGGGATTATTGC
This sequence comes from Miltochrista miniata, assembly GCA_933228765.1. Taxonomy (NCBI): domain Eukaryota; kingdom Metazoa; phylum Arthropoda; class Insecta; order Lepidoptera; family Erebidae; genus Miltochrista; species Miltochrista miniata. The sequence continues at coordinate 29,860,293 of OW121748.1, read as the reverse complement.
CTTTTTTGTTTTTAGGATAGGTAGGTACGCTGCAATTTGAACATCCTGTACATAAAATAAGCATTAAAACCGTGCGCTTGCAAGGACGGCCGCAGATCGAGTGAGGGCAAAATATATCTTAGAGTATAGCTCCCGTGTGTGATAGCTTGCTATAATATAATATATATTTTGGTATATTAATATATATTATAGCTACGTTTGTGGTGGCCTTTAACCTATTTGAGGATTGATTTACTTTGATATTGATACTGGATATTGGATTGGAGTACTTTTACAATTGTTATTAACATACAAACTATTAGCCTCTGTATGCAATTATGTAAACGTCAAATCATATTGTATGAAGAGATACTTTTTCTGTAAAAATGTAACCCACCCCACATTTTAAATCTATAACTATCTTTATTTTTAAAATGACATTATTATGTTATTTGAAAGATCTCTAAACGAAGACCAAACAAATAAACGCACTTTTCATTAATAATGATTACATAATAACGAATTTGTAAATTTATATTCTAATAATAATGTTATAATATTTTTGTAGGCAGGTACTAGCATAGGTACTAGCTTCGAACTTATTTGCCTCTGAAAATTGTAGAACAACACGGCTTCGTGCAAACTTTTATACATTTTTATTAAAAGTGAAGACACCAAGTTTCCCCACAGTTGCTTCGCACTGAAGGCAAATTATTCTAGAAAATCGGGGTTTCTACGGCAAAACAAAAGAAGTTGAAGAGACAATCTTGCCACATGTATGCACGGAAATAGGGTAAGTTAAATTGTGCATACTGCACGCTTATTAAAATGGTGGTCGTACCGTAACTGTAGAGAAAAGTACTTTAAAAATGGTTCTTTCGTTCATTTGAAATGTAACGCCAATTTTCAGAATAAAATGTATGAAAAGATGGTAATTATTTAGGACTTCGTGACCAAAGGGTAAAAACGGGACCCTAATTACTGTAACTTCGCTGTACATCTGTCCGTCGGACGTCAGGCTGTATCTCATCAACCATGATTGCGCTCTTGTCTCTTGTTATTTATGTTGCCGCTATAATAACAAAATACTTACTAAAACATAAGCAAAATTATGTTTAACGGGGATCTCATACTACAAACGTTTTGCCAACTCGCAGGCCGGTTTTTGCACAATACTAAGGTTAATTTAACTTATTCTAAACTGCATTTTCCTATTTAACCCGGTATAAGATTTAATTTACTTTTCTAGTCAAACAAAAGTGATTGATTCTCTGTCATCGTGTTTGTAAACAACAATTTTCAATTCAACAGATATGAGTTTTGTATTATATTTCTGTGAAATTATACAAACATAATTTATTTTGAAGAACATTTGCTACACTATTGCGCTGTATAAACAACGCTTCAAGCTCGTGTATAAAGTTTGTTTTCCATTTCAAGAGGAGTGACAGATCGCGTTGAACAGTTATCTATGTGGATAAGTTCCACTAGTTTTTTGTTGACATAAATCGCTCCCCTACGGCTGTAGGAAGCGTGACAGAAGCCTCTCGTGGGTGATGTAATTTATAACTGTATGGGTAATAGTGCTATAGAATGGTGATAGCCCGCAGTATGACCGAACGCTCAGTATATCACTTGACTTTATAATTTATGGCGGACATAGGTCAAGTAGAACATAACAAAGTTTATAAGGACACTTATGTTAAGTGGGTACACCTATCTCTTTTTGTAGTCGTTACTTTTGTTGAAAATGTTTGTGTAACATTCTTAAACAAAGAAAAACAGATTCAAGTTTTTATATACAGTTAGTATTTTAAAATTTGAGTCTGTTCTGGCTTTGTTTATTTTTAAAAATAAGACAACGTTCATAACGTTGTAGCATGATTGAATAAAAAAGGAAGATCATCGTTAATTTATTCTAGATAGTGTCATAACTGTATCTATTTTTTCTTGAATAGGTACTTGATTATATTTTTATAACTTAAATGTTATAAAAACTTAAATAATTATATAGAAATATTACATCCTCGATAATGGAAAGTGTTTTTTAGTTAAGTAAAGAAGGTTGTATATTGCTGTTTAAATTGTGCTACAGCATTTGAGGAGTTATGAGAGACGATTTATACAAAATGCTCTTGAGAGTAAAATGGATAAAAAAATGCTACAAGCTTGACATAAACCATCGACCTACTAAAGTAAGAAAGTATGAGTCGCAAATATTCCAAATCCTTCTTTTTCAAAACTTAATATATACAGTTCCGCATAGATTTAAGGGCGGCGGTGGTCCCCCAAGACGCAAGTCACAGGCCTCGCCTCCTATATATCACGCCGGGACAATACATCTCATGCTTTTTCACGATAAGTAGCTTCATATTAGATACACTGATTTATAAGGGGTGAAAATTCTACGACCCGATAACAGGAGTGAGATATTTATTATTTTTTGACGTAGGTTTGCTATGAATTGCAAAAAATAGTGTACTTACATTACTTTCAGTATACTTATTATAATATGTTTGACGTAAATTTTTAAAACAAGGGGATTTTTAAAACTTCGAAAATGGTTTTTTTTTTATATTTAGCTCGCCAAATTGACATCGCCACCATCCTGATGGAAAGCCGTGGCGCATCTAGCGATTGGGGGCCACCTCTGACAGCGGTCCTCAAGTTGGCTGCCTTGTGATGTGCCTCTTCACGCTTTCTTGAAGAACCCAGGATTGTAAGAGGAGGGAAATACATGCGCTGGCAGGTCGTTCCAGGTTTTATAGAAACGATCTTTTGAATTGTTTAGTTCTAGTGAAGATTCTCTCCACTGTGTGTGAGTGGCATCTCTGTCCAGCACACGTTGTTCGGGATCGGAAAGGAGAGGGCGGGATTAGGTTTAAGAGTTCTAGTTATGAGTTTCACCATTTCTTCAAATTAACCAATATATTTTATTGTGAAATTTTTATAATGAGATAAATAAGTCTCACGAAACTCACGAGTTTCCTCTATTATCGAAAACAGTTCATTTAATAAGTTATCATAAAATAGCTCAAAATACAGAAATTTTAAACTTGTACATACGCAAACATGGTAAAAATATGATGGTGTATTTCCTATTGTACATTTAACTAACATTACCACCTAGCACCCGAAAAATATAGAATGACTATTGTGTTTGCAAGACAATATTACTCCCCAACTGGTGAGTCAGTTAATCACTGTAACTGTGGCTAATACGCTACATTATTCGGCCACAGAAAGCTGCGCGAAAAATTGGCGTGTCGTGGTCTAATACAAAATATTGCGCTATTAGTTCTCTTGGCCGACGTTTGAGTAAACTGCCAACCTTACTTTTAGTTATGGCTTTATTTTCGTGTGCCGTAAATAAAATGATGCATAACCGCTCAATCCCGCCGGTGGCGTGGTCACGCCGGCGTATCCATAGTCGGTGCCCACGCTTGTGGCGGGAACGGCGGCTGCACGCCGGACGTCACACTATATATCCTTATTTCTTTTACAGGAGTCGTACTACATGAATACTTACTGTTTCATCATGCTGGATAACTGACAAAAATAACTACACTAAATCCGAGAACACCCCATGTGTAATGGATTTATGATATTTGGCCGAAAATTAGGATGGGGAAAATGAAGGAGTACTCTCAGATTTTACCATGTAATTCAAAATAAAAAGCAGTTTTCTGACATAAATTATTTTATTTACAAAATATACACATCAACAATTCACTTTCACCATAAAAATAATAATCAGTAGATATAAAATCTCCGAAAATAAAATAAAATATTACTGCCTATTTATTTGTTTATTTTTTTGGTTATTTTGGGGATATCGAGGCTATGTAATCTTAAATTATTAAAAAAAAAACCCCGTCCATTTTTATTATTGATTTTCACATAAATTATTCATATGTTAAAAGTTAAATGGTATTTTGACAAAAGATTATAGTTTCTATTGAGAAAATCTCAACAAATATCGGTTAAGGCCATACCCTGGGCTAACGACCTTGAGCATATGGGCGATATGACTCGCCAACATAGAGTAGCGCAACTACAGAGACATCAGAGTAAAAGAACTACGGAAGAAGAAGAAAAATAGTAGCGGAAATGCGTTCCTCGCTTCAGCAAATAAACAAGAAGCTGTGAGACGGTCTCACCCGACTGCCCCTCTCTAAAACGTTTATTGTGAGAGTTCAATCCGATTGACGTTGTCATTTTTGTTTTATTTCAAACTTTGAACAGATGATCCACGTGACCTAGTGACGTAGTTTAATGCAACAGAGTCACAGACTAAAGACAAAGTCTCGCCATAAGCCCCTCTGCACTCTATTTTATAGAGAGAGGCAAAAATAAATTAAAAAACAAAGGAACGTTTGTATTGCAATTTTCCTTTGTTTTTAAGTGTAGTAAAAATACACTGCAAAAAATGTGATTGATTATTACGTAAAAATTAAATGTGACGAATTCACAAAGACGAATGTTCATATATTCATTGTTTTACTTAAATTATTACAAATCCAGACAAGAGGGGTCTTCCACTCGCTTAAAATTTTTGTTACTTTTGGAACAAAATTTCATTTCATTTTATTATAACAAACAAAAATAGTCATAAACGCAGTTGCGAGGGTCAGCTAGTTATGTATAAATAAGAAGCGCTCGTGGCACCGCGGACTCAGTGTTCTGTAAACGATCACTGAAGTAAGCTTATTCACTATGGCCAGTCCTTGGATGGGTGACCATCCATGTGACCACTTTGTGACAGTTATTTGTTCGTGTCGTTTCCGTGTTTCGGAAGGCACGTTAAGCAACGGCTTAACGTGCCTTCCGAAACTTACGGGCAACCAAGATCAACGGGTCTTGGTTGCCCGTAAAATGGCAGTCATTAAGCCAAGTAGAAGGTCTTTTTGGCGGCTTGTGCGGTGAAATGTGGGGACATAATAATATGCCTCTGCCTACCCCTTCGGGGTTATCCCCGAAGGGGTAGGCAGATACATGCATAAATACATACATAAATATGTTAATTATGTATGTATGGTCACGCCTATAAAGGCGCGACCATATTTATGTATGCATGTAACTAGCTGACCCTCACAACTTCGTTTACGACGCTTAAGGTGCATGAAAGGGGAGGTATTTCTTTATCAGACTCAGCAAGTGGTAAGTGAAACTGCCCTGTTTGCTTTATCATAAAAGAACGTACACGTCGATGGCGTGGTGAATTGTTTTAGAATCTATTCTAAAATAATTTATTATTATTTAACTCGTGACTTAATCATTAAGCTCTTATATGATAAAGCCAACACGCCGGTTTAGATTCACACTTACATTCAAAGGAACTCTTGAATTCTAGGTTTTGAGAAGTTGAGATGTCTCTAACTCCTGAACTTCCTCGGATCAATATTCATTCAAATCAGTAGTTTCGGCGTGATACGTATTCGGAATACAGACGGACATGAAAATTTTAAATTTCATTTTGGCTTAAGTAGGTATCGATTACAGAACGCGTTCTTTTTTTTTAAATAGCTTCCATGTTCAGACTCTCGACCCTCAACAGTTTTATTATTATGTATAGATATAGACTAGCAAGAAACTCGGCGAGCTATTCTTTTTAGTGCTCTGCTTACTGTAATATAGACTTAAAAAATCATAACAAATTGTTTGAGGATCCAACAGAGCCAGCAGATCATTTCCAGACTTACTTGTCTAGCAAATAATTGAATACAATTTTTAGTCCCGAGCAGGATTCGAACCTGCGTCTTCTGGTTTGCCGGACTAGACGGCCTCACCATTGGACCAACGAGACACTGCTCTCGACCGTCAATTCTTTCACTTTATTACCTTAACCAAGTTGCCGGTAGATGGTGCCTACGTCACCCCAAGACGTAATAAGCTGAAAAAATTGACAGTTAAAATAAATAAATAAATATATTCACGGACATTTCGCACAAGGCTATCTAATCCCAAAGTAAGCTAGGAATTACCTGCTTGTGTTATGGGTATAAGACCACGGATAATAATACTTATATACTTTTTAACATACATACATACCATACGGTCACGCCTTTATCCCAAAAGGGGTAGGCAGAGGCATATTATATGCCCACATTTCACCTTTTTTGTATAATTTGTCCCACGTAATAGGTGGTGAGCCGTATTGCCGTGTTTAAATGGTTGTGACTGCCTGCTTTTGAAATAAAGCCTTTAACTTAGCTTAACGACTGCCATTTTACTGGCAAACCGGGACCAACGGCTTAACGTGCCTTCCGAAGCACGGAAACGCTCAAATAATGTCACAAAGTGATCACATGGATGGTCACCCATCCATGGACCGGCCATAGTGAAAGTTGCTTACTACAGTGATCGTTTACAGAACACTGAGTCCGCAGGGCCACGAGCGCTTCATACTTTTTAAATACATACATATTATACATAGAAACACCCAGACTCTTGAGACAAATATTTATGGGTCACACAAATATTTGTCTCCGGTGGGAATCGAACCCACGACCTCCAGCGCCGCAGGCGGTATCACTTCCGACTGCGCCACAGAGGCAGTCAAGTTGAGAGCAGTGTCTCAAAAAAGCAGTGTGTTAATAATAACTGTAATATAAGTATTTTCATCAGTTGTCTATATCCCTTAGCACAAAGCTTAAGTTGTGTGGGAATGTCCACGAATATTTCTTCATTTATATATTTTGAAATGATTAAGTACCGCTTACAATATTAGCATGACTACCTTTCGAAGTAATTTAATAAAACAATACATAAAATAAGTTCAAATGCATTATATTCTCATGTAATGCAGTATGCATTGCGTAACTCGGGCTCTGTCTGTTACACGCATTACTCTGTACATGAATGAAAATATAACATTTTACGAGAATATTTTGCAGACCAAAGCGACACACGTCCGTCTAGCAACACGACTCCCCCCGCACTAGATTTTCGGGCGAGCGCGGGGAAGCAAGCAATGTAATGTATTCTTTGAATACATTATTAGGTATAATTAGTTAAAACTTATACTGAATCAAAATTGAAGAAAACCATTTTAGAGGTCTATGTTTTCTTTAGTCTCTGATATAAATTTTATTATCATTCATTAATAAATAGATGTCATACAACGTCTTCTTCTAAAAAACTATGGGCTATTTCAATGATGTTTTACTAATTATTTATAATAAATACACAATTTCTGATAAAACCATCTTTTGACACACATCTTTTAGATTTCAAATCTACTTTTGGCTATTATTTTTCGTATACTAATACCGAGAAGGACGTCTTCATTTGCCTCTTTTTCGCAAACTTTGTCAACCAGTCCCCTTAAATACGAGCACTGCACAACAAAAACAACAACAAAAAATAATGGTGACCTTCGCGTGTTATTTTATCAAATTTTACAAATTTAACTTCGAATTACACTGAAAATATTTATCACAGCTGTTCAACAACATGACAGGATACTTTTAAATGCAAAACAACAATATTTGAAACAGAATAAACGAAAATATTCAAAATTAATCGTATTAATACTTTCTAGGAACGGCGCCAAACAAACAATAAATAATGACAGCGATCAAATCGTGATTTCGACTTTTTTTTTCATTACATTCACTCGGCAAGCTAACTCATTCAGTACCATAACCAATTCTACACATTAATTTATACAGAAAGACTTAGACCCGCGACCATACAGCCATAGATATCGAAAAATGTGCGAGGAGAACCAAACGAAAAAAGTTGGCCGCCTTGGTTGCCAAAGCAATCGACTGTGCGGGAGATTGGCAACTCGGGTTTCATGCGGCATTCAACGGATAAGATGAAAGGGACAGGGCGTTATCTTGTCTTTATGAGAGTTTAAAAAATATTAATACAGTGAAAGATGGTAAAGTGAGATATTAAGGGACCTGCAATGATGTTTCACTTATAGAGGTATTGCACTTACTCAGTGTCTCAGATAGCCAGGTACAAATAAATATCTGTCCCATTTACAGAGCGGTTCCAATAATGGAGATCAAAATACAGGTTATTTTGGTTATAGAGGTGCGATTATTAAATAAAATAACGTGTTATATACACAATATAAATAAGTTTAAGAATAAAAACGATTTTATCTCAATGACAAAACTTAACAAAATTACAAGAGTAAAATATAATATAACTCTCAGTCAAAAATATAAACATGTTTTGAGAACAGTGTTATAAGACCATAGTTATTATAACACAGTTAATCTGACGAACGACGAACGAAAAACAATAGAAGTAATCCAAAACTGTCAATGAAAACTTCATTAAAATTAAAATTTTCAGGAAGATTTTAGAAAATAAGGCACGTCTAAAATTTGTCTTGCTGTAACCCCATACAACTATCCCTTGAGGACACACTAACTAACCAAGTCCTCAGTAGGGGAGAAAGAAAAAAAATAGGATTGTTATTGAAGTGAAGTAGACACATAAACAAATAAAAAGTCTTCAATGGGATAAAATGAAACTTGCTTATACTCAGACGTCCCAAGGTATTACCTTGTGCTGTCGCCGTAGCCAGGAATGACGTATAGAGACTTACGACATTTTTACATTCATTCTCTCTTTAAGAGGGTCCTTCTTAAGTGGGGCGTAAAATAGCGTATGTTCAGGTCATCAAATTTACAACCATTAACGACATGCTAGTTAAAACAGTCTCATCATAGTCAACGTTATTAAGAGGTATAAAAATGCCCCACAATATTTATTTATAAAAATTCCGTTACTAATAATTTGCATTATTTTTATAAAAATATTATTTTAAAAAATTGAATGAACAATTAAATTCAGAACTGAATTTTTGGGTGCCAATCCAAAATACTTGAGATCATCGCGTTCAAACAAATAAACTCTTCAGTTTTAATATAAATAAGTATAGATGCTAAAATGTATGTTACTCAATGACACTGTGTCCACAAAAAGTTGGACCGATTTGCATAACAAATAAATATTGATCTGGAAATATAATATTAGAACATGTTTACTTTCGTTCGTCCAAAATGGTATCAAAATAAAGTATTTATCAATTTGAATTCTCCATTACGTTGGATGACGAATAAACCCTTTTCCACAAATAACAAAATTAAACCAGCACATTCTTCCAAGAGTACTGCTGAAATAAAATGCCGTAAATCAATGTTTATGCGAGATGTGACTCAGGTCTCCAATGGGAGTGGCCGCCTATGCCAAACTCACGCAGCGTGCCGTTGTTCGACTGTACATTCATTATGTCACTCCAAGCACCTCATGAAATATGAACCTGCAGCAAAATCCCATTGCATAGTGATTCCCTAAATTATTTATGTGAAGCAGAAAAGTCAATAAAAATATCAATCGTAGATGTGTGTGCATTGATAATGCCTACTGGCACAGAAGGTATTAGAAAAGTCAGAAAAATAAAAGGAAATCAGACTAAAAGAGCTAAAATTTGAAATTGTCCAAATCGGTACGCTACGTTGTGTTAAATTTCCGGACAATATAATTTATGTCTAGGTAATTATGGAAGCTCGTGGATGTCTGCACTTACCACTAATAAATTCTGATTTAGCTTACTCTTACATTGATAAGTGAGTAAGTAAAATGTTGTATATTATGGGGTTATCAAGTTATTGCGTGCTAAAGTAAATAATTAACCGTCTCATCAAAAGAATTGCTTAGTTCTGCAGAAGAGCCTTATACTTATAAGATCTAATAAGTCTTAGCTAAGTCGTATGGAAGTAGAGATTACCGAAATAGAGTTAGTTGGTAGGGCTTACTCCGAAGAGCACTCAGAGCTTAATGTACAGCCACCGCTGCACACCATAATTCCGGATAACAAAATTTGTCTAGTGACAAATAAAATTTCAAGCTTCAGGGTAACTCTACCCATTTTTTGTAGTTGAATGTGTTTCGTTTATAATGCACTTTGCCTTTTTGAAGTAAATCCCAGGCTTCACTATTTAATCACACTTGATGAATATTACAACCTTAGGATTTAAAGAATTTTAGGATGTAAAAGGAGCGTTGTTCACGCCGCAGTCACAGCTCAGCTTCAGCAACACCAACACTTTGAACTTAAGACTTAGATTTTAAATCTTTCTCTTGGACCCCTTTAACTATAATATCTGGAGTAAAACCATATGAAAACCTGTTCGGTAGTTTTTCAGTTTACCAGCAGATGTGTGGTGTGTGACTTTATTTTACATGGTAGAATAATTTAGTACTCTATTGTTTCTAGAAAATTTGTTCAAAATGCAGCCAAATACCATACCAATATGTCTCCTTTAAAAAATCTGCGACATAAAAATCAACTTGATACATTTCCTTTTACTCACTAACAGTCTCTGAACGGTTTGGAGAAATAAAAACTTTTCTGTGTTTTCATTAAGTGAAGTCGTAGAGGATATAAATTTTAATGATTGCGAGCAAGTTTGGAAGTAATGAGCTTTCGGATCGGGCCTTGAAGTGGAAAAAGTACTTGGTGATGAATTACAGTGCATAAATATTCAACGTGTTAACGACTGTTACTCACATTGAGATTTCTTTGACTTCGAAACTTTGTGTGGTAACATTACCGCTTAGTACGTTACAATGTGCCGAAGTTTGGATCACTTTATAAAGTCACTTAGGGTTTATGGTTAAGATACATAAATCACGAAATATGATTCTGGTTTCCTTTGATCTTTAAATTCTTTCCTAAAATTATACTTATACATATAACCCTAACTTATTCGGTACTTTTTGTTTATAATAACGTTGAATACAGTACAATAGGATTTGGGTTCTTAATTTTGGGACGCCTTTTAAAGACGAAGGTTCTTTTTCGTTTTACTCGAAGCTGAAAAGTACTAAGTGAATAAAATATGGACTTAAATATGAACTGACAAACATTGATTGGTTTACCAACTTGATATAATGGTCTAGTTGACATCAATATTCTTATTGGCATTTAAGTGTTCTTATTAAATGTATCTAAATATCGGAGAGTTTCCTCATTAATCGTGAATAGTGTTAAAATTACGACCCATTTTTACGGTCCCTCCTGTAGTTTTAAAAAGTATCGGTAAAGGGCTAAAAATATAACTGACTGCCTCGTTGGTCTAGACTTAGAGGTCGAAATGTGCAGCTGCGGATCACGAGGTCGTGGGTTCCATTCCCTATGCAGACAAAAATTTGTGTGATCCATAGTATTTAAATTATATAATGTATTGTTGTCAATGGTCTGATACCCAGGACACAAGCTGGTTATTCCTAGCTTACTTTAGGATCAGTTGGGGTGCTAGGTCGGGAAACCTCCTAGTGAGCTTGGTCCGGTTTTCTATCCTATCGGGCTATATGCCCGGGGGGAGTGGCAACTGGACGAAGACGGTGCACCCTGGAACATCGGCTATTGGGTGCGGCGTGCTGCCCCCATTAGTCGATGTACTAATATCCCGGCAAGCTGACCCCATGACGAGGGGGTCGCAGTTCGGTGGGCCTCCTAGCCCCGCGGTGTTGCGTTGCATCTGCAGCGCAACACACCGCGGCGGACGCCCCAATGCTCCCGGCCTTCCAGCCGGTAGAAGCATTGGGAACGTTAAACAGTCGTCTTTTGACGGAGTTGACCCCATTGCACGAGGGGGTCGTGGTATGGCTGGCCTTTAAGGCCCGCGGTATAGTGAGGGTTGCTCCCGGCTGGGGCCGGTTGGAGCAAGTTTGCTGTGCGGCAGCGGCCGCATGTGCGGCTGTTCCACCTGTGCGGCTGTTTCCGCCTGTACGGCAGTCCACCTGTGCGGCAGTTTCGTAGCGCGGCAGTTTGCCAGAGACTGCTGCGTGTGTGCGGGCTGCCGCATGTACGGTGAATTCATCTGTGCGGCCGTTCCGCCTGTGCGGCCGTTCCGTCCGTGCGGCCGCTCCGTACAGCACCGGTAGGGACCTGTCACTGCTGGTCATGGTGCAAGCCATGGTCGGCAGTCAGGCGTGCTGAGTCGCCATCGCTTCGATGGCGGCAAAGCGGGAGGCGCACTGCGTGGGGGAGTGGGAGCAGTCGACAATTGGTCCCGCTCTGCCGTGCAGTTCGGGGTACCGTCGCGAGGAGTTTGCGCACGCCCCCGAATATTTATTGACCGTGGGCTATATAAGGTCGGGGGACCCCGCCCGCCAACGGTCACATGGCGGTGGGAACCTTCCCCGTGTTCCGGGGGTGCCCATTAGCGCACGTCTGCGCCAGCCGCTCTCTGTCTCCTCTATAACAGAGGGGCAATCGAGAGCGGTGCAGGCGTGGTTTTAAGCTCCTTAGGAAGCTTTGGGGAGTCACCCATCTGGCTCCCCCGAGGAGAGCCCTGAATTCACGGGGCGCCCCTAGCCGGGTCGACGTGAATAATCTTTTGATATCCCTCGGCCCGGCTATAGGGTGAGGAGGAACACCGCGGGGTTTAGTGGGTAGGACGGTCCATTCCGGACCGGGCCGGGAGTCCCACACACCATCCCAGCTGCCCCCGCAGTTGGGATGAAGGCGCGTAAATGCGTTCCCCGCGTCAAAAAAAAAAAACTTTGGGATCAGATAGCGTTGTGTGAAAATTTCTGTGAATCTTATTATTATTATTTATTATATTTAAACAAGTAAGACCTTGCTCCTATTCAAATTTACCTTTTGGAAATTACATAATGAAATCATTTTCAAATCACTGCCAAATAGTCACAGTTAGCAAGGTTTAATATAATAGTCATTCGAATATCGAAGTTTGGTCAGTGTCTTGATTGGCATGAGTTGAGCAACTAGCACTCACTCACACAAGTTGAATTCCACAAAAAATCCAAAACCAGAATATAGGGGCATACGAGAACTACTATTATTCTTATACATTAATAAAGGATATTGGAGTACTTATGAGCAAGTACCAGTGTTTTAGTGAGCTTTTTAAAGATAAATTACTAACTAGTCGCTGAAATAACTCTGTATAATTTTCCCTAGTTTCAAGTTTATTCTTTGTGGCAATTGTTAGATTGTGGTATAAATTGCATGCCAGATTTTGTTTGATTATGAAAGACGATAGACACCGCCGGGAGAGTCAATAAGCTTGATTTAGTTGGTGCTTAGTTTTATACATATAATTTAGAACATAATTAGTGTCAGCGTCTAGTTGCTTTTTTGATTTATTTAGTCTATGGTACATCAAAAATTAGTACTTATTTTATTCATGCTTGCATGCGCAATTCCTGTGAAAAGAAAATTACATTCAACGCCGTCCAATCTCAATTCCAGTGAAGCTTAATTTTAGTACAGTATTTGGGAAATCTCTCACGTCCGTGTTGTCTTACAAATGAAGGAGTGAGCGCCGACAACGAACCGTATTTCTATGGCAAGGTCTTAAAACGGAAAACGTACCTAAGAAAATATACACCACAAACGTTAACTGTTAACGAAAACATGCCTTATTAGTAAACATTGCGCAAACTCATTGTAAGAGTATGCATTTCTTTTTCTGTATTTTGTATATAAAATATTCCGTGGTTTATAATTCCACGGTTCATTACTTCACTCCAAGTATAAGTCGAACACTTTTAGCTTTTAGGATAGTAAACTGGCATGCTGGCCTTGGAAATTCCAATCCAATCCAAAAAAAGATGTAGATGTCCATACAAGGTAACCAATCCTGCAGCTATTTTTAAGTCGTTTGGCACTATCTCCATAGATTTGCTTTGATCGGCAGATCTTAGATATTAACAAAGCATTTTTCTGAAATGTTCTGCCCTCAATAGATATGGTATAGGTACCCGGTGCAAAACCATATAAAATGAATATCATAGAAATATTCTTTGTAAGTTGTATTTTACGGTGAATTCTATTCACGGTTTTGAGAAGGCGTGGGCTGACTTAGATGAATCTCGAAATGATTGGAACTTGAATATCTCATTTTCGTCACACATTTGAGTCTTACGTGTTTCCCTTTTGCTAGACATAGATAACTCTATACGAAAATGTAAATTCTGATGTCCGAATCACCGTTATTTAAGCAGAATATACTAACATGTTTATTAATAGCGACTAAAGAATACTGTATATTTATTAGCGAAGAAAACGGTACATATTTTCACTAATCAAGTATCATTACTCGTATACTAAGAAACAAAAGATTCTATACCTTCTAGCAAATGCCATCTTTTCAAAGATAACAAAAATCTGCTGAGATCTGGTATATAAAGCCAAAGTCACGGTGAAAGGGTTAATGCAGCAAAACCTGCCGACAATCGCACTCGAGGGGCAACGGAGGGTTGAATCCTATAATCCGATATTTCACACGGCTACCGGTAAAGAGCTCAGGTACCCGATCATAAATCCGACTGGTTTTAATGGTTTTCGGGCAGTAGCAGGCTAAACTTTCATAATTTTAAGTGATTTTATAGTATTATTATGATGAGGGCTCTGTTCAATAAGTTTCAATTAGTTTATTCACTATTTTATAAATAGTAATATTTTTTACTATACTAGATGTTGGCCACGGATTTGCCCGCGTGGAAATCTGTTTTCGTTGTCTTATCCCAACTTATCCCTCCCGATCTATTCCTAAACCACATTTCAGCTAGAATCGTTAAGCCGTTACAGCGTTATTGAAGACCAATCACCAAAATATCCAAAGAGCTCCACAATACTTATCATTTTATTAAAAGCAATAAAACTTCATACTTATGGAACTCCGGACTTTACGCGAAATACATTTACTTACACTTTATATACCGACATTTCGGTCACGTTGCAGCGCCAGTGGTCGCGGTTGGACTCAGCGGTATTTCGCGTGAAGTCCCGAGTTCTATAAGGGGATATTTTTAAATGCACATCTGTTTAATTTTTCTGCACACTAGGTAACTCCACTAATTTACTGAATGCAAACCAGAAAATTAAATGCTGTGAAAAAAAACCAATTGATTAACTAAACATGTACTACATAAAAATCTAAAATGTTACGCAAAACGAGATGACCTATTTTATCGAATTTTAACCAAAAATGTGGTTCGTACACCGGATATATGATTTGCTACACAAAAATACGAATTGCTTACCAAAAATACTAACTTGCACTCTAAATTGTACAATCTTATAACGGAATAGGTTAGGTTAGGTTAGTTTTTTGATTTTTTTGATTGATAAAATTTAATTTTGTAAAGATGACTGATTAAATTGGGGTTTTAATTAGAAAAAAAGGTGTACCTAAAAGTAAATTAGACGCTGGTTTTCCATAAAAAAGTTTTAATACGTTTGTTAAGCTAAGGAATTTTTAGATATACAATTAAGATAATAGTGATTTCTTCAGTATAATAGTTCTGCAAATACCGTTAAACATTAAATTGAATTAGATTTATTTAGTGTGCATAATTAGTGTGCAAGTCAGTATTTTTGGTTTAACTTTGAAATATTTTGTTGGAAAAAAGGGAATAAACAGATATCGATTTAAATACATGCCTTCTATAAGTATGAGTGTATAAACCGCGATAGTTTATGAATAATATTAGCAATAAAATTTATCAGAACAGTTCAAAGAGAGCTGTTCCTAATAAGTAGGTAAACCTAATTTAAATATAGAAAATTGTGATCTCAATCCAATATACAGTCTTAAATTTATTTGCTAATCAAGTTTTTAAGCCAAATCTACAGTATAAACAATAAACAAACAGCAATCTTCTAATAGAGCAAGTAGCAAAATCAATCTTCTACTGACAAAAGTTTACAGTAATACCGTGCCCCTTTCGTTTCATCTCTTTTGCAAATTACTTGTTCACTCTTGAACACTAAAGAAACTTTCGCTGAATTGAAATTAAATTGCTAATTTTGCTACTAACCCCTGAATGTATCGATCGCTTCATTCAAAGTCGTTTTCAATGCCAAAGGAAAAGTAGAATTCATTTCAAATTGTACGTGCATTCAAATTACATATTAACTTCGGAAATGACTTTCCGTTTCAGTTGTATACTCATTATAATATGGTGTACTCCTGAGTAAAACGATGACATAATTGTTAAACGAAACCTTTAAGTACTTATACCATTATCGGGAAATTATTGTGTATCACACGTGATTGATTTCAACTTTGACACATTTGAGGTGATGTTGTTTAAAAAACTATATGCAATTCTGCTGAAGTAATGCCGAATCTATACATATAAAAATCAATGCCACTTTTCGTTGTAATTTTATAACTTTAGAACGTACTGACCTATCCAAACCAAATTTTTAGGCTTTGTTTGGACTATTTAGTAGATGGTTTATGTGAAGTTTGCACAAAATCCGTAGAGCGGTTCTTCATTTATCACGCATACGAAGTTGCGCGGGTCAGTATAAAATATACTTAGTTAGAAACGGAAAATACCAACTTTGTAACTTTAAAAGAATTGGCATGTAAAATGACTTCTATTTTATGCAAAATTAACTTCAAATTTCGAGTCCAATAATTATAAACCGTGGTAAAAATTGGTAGGTACAAGTAAATTGAGCACTTGTTATCTAGAAATATTTCATAATCCTACGATGTGTGGCTAATAGGTTATTACGTGATGATGTGCGAGAAAACATGAAACCACTGTGAAGCGTTTGCACTGCCTGTGTATGAATACATCCGGTTGATCGACCCGGGGCGGCGCTAAGTGAGTAGGAACCTACTTTTAAAGGATATCTGAGTTCATTTTGAACCGATTTTCTTGTTACTCTAACTCACAATAATACTTTAACCACCGTTTGTCATTATTATCCTTAAATCCACCAACTGTATTCCCAGTTCCCGCAAACTTCCACGACTAACTGAAGATAACAGATATAAGAAAGTTGCTTCGTAACTTTGATATTATGAAAAATCGGAGTAACATCACAAAAATTGAGATTTCTGTTTTGAGGCACCAATTAATTTGTCACTTGTTATTAACATTACTTATTATTTGAGTTCTTAGTACCTACTTAAACAAAAACATCGTCTTTGCCGTATTTCTTTTTATATCACTAATAACTAATAAAATTTAGCCTATAGTGACCTCTTTATTTTTTTAATAAAATCTAGTGTCCTCGTTAAATATACTGCGGTAATACAGCACCGAACATCTTACATAATGATGCGCTAGTTGCTGCTTGTTGAGGAAAGAGAATGCGCTTCCGATCCATTAAGTATTCACCGTGGTATACTCTCCTGTTTCATAATACATTCTTTAATATTTTCTAAATATACCTACGAAGCTCTGATAACTTAGATCACTTAATAGGTACCTTAAGTAGCCTTAGTATTGATTTACTTACAAAAGTTAAGACAAACTACTTTTATTATTCGTAGCAAATTACTATAATCTATTCCATCCGTCAATGCTACGCTAAAGCGTCTACGTACGGCATAAAATCTCTCGGTTTTAACCCTTGACGAAAACGAGTGGTTTTATAAGTTTGTAAACGTTTGCATTGTGTATCTGTGTGTGGCATCCTAGTGGCCAAGAGAATGGATAAATTTAGAAGTGTATATTTTTCTTCGAAAGAAGATGTGAAGATGATTTTTAGCTACAAATTTCAAATGTTTAGCTCACTTACTAAAAGATGAAAGGATTTTACTAACCTTCCTATTCTTGGTATAAGATACAGTTCTTTTTAATGACAGTTCTGCCAAAATATATTCACATTACAAGGTGTTAGACAAGCCATAGGTATAAACCGCCTCTTTCTGCGGCGGGGCGAGAGCGGGAGAGAACTCTCCCACCTGAGTTCCGCACAAGACAACGTGTCTTCGTCGAAGACTATCGGCCTCCATGACCGGGGGCCTGAGGACGGTGAGAAGGCTGCTCACCTTCCTTATAGAAGCAGGTCTATGACGGCAGCGTGACGTAAGGGATTCACGCATGCCCCCCCTTAGAAGCGGGATCACATCCAAAAGACGCGGGATAGCACCCGAACCGCCCCCTGGGCGAGGCCGCAGTGTTGGTCGTTGGTCTGTTGGGAGTTCTGAGACATCCTCCCGAGGGCTAACCCGGGGCTCCCAATTATAGGCTGTTGGACCTTACGCGAGGTTTTTTTAGTCGGTAGGAGTCCAGCATAGCATCCATGATGGATTTTCCCTCACGTAAAAAAAAAGCCATAGGTATAAAATGTGAACTACCATTTTACGTTATTTATGGAGACCATATAAAATGTTTTGTGCAGTTTCACATCCATTTTCCAGGTTAACGCAAACTTATGGAGCTCATTATGAACGCAGATATAATCACCCCGCTTTGCACAGAATACGTTAATTGATAACGTGGGGTCACAGAATGACAAGCAAATAACTCACGAAAAGGCTCATATTTCATTACGAAACTTTCATCAAGCCCTCATTGTGATGCAGTGCTTGGTAATTATTTACCAGTTCAGTATACTAACAAAGTTTTGATAATGAAGCCTGAAAACAACTAGTTGCGAGTTTTTGGTGCTGAAGATTACATAGTCCGATTAGGTGCATAAATGATGTATGTTAATTCTAATGTGTATCACTAAGCAAATTTATAGGACTGTGACTCCTCTAAAAGCCTTTTGAGGGGATTATTACCCTACATAACAATAACGATCAGGTTGCTTAATATTAATAAAACATTCCTCCTCTTAAATCGCTTAAGGTGCTGCCTCTATAATTTTATGGTTATCATGATACTTAAAACTATGGGTTTACATGGCCGGCGCCATGTAAACCCATAGTTTTAAGTAGGTATTGTTCATGGCACCAACTTCAATATTATCTATATTACTATAATAAGAGAGTAGAAATCGTGTGTCTGTACAATTGATAAAATTAAAAAAAAGTAGCGGGGTCAGTATAAAAACACCAATAGAGCACAAAAATGATGTTTTTAAAATTCTTTTCTGTCTGTCTGTCTGTCTGTCTGTCTGTATGAGCGTCAGGATTTCCGAAGATACTGAACGGATTCATTTGCTGTTTACAAAAAAAGATTAAGCTCAACTCGGGGGAGGCTTTAGGCTATTTTTCATCAAAATCGAATCCCAGATGAAAGAACTATAGTCGTATAAAGTTATTATCAATTATTGCCTAAACGGTTCATGGTACGGTGATGAAACTCAGCACGAGCGTTCTTTGTTACAATTTGAAGAAAGTAATTTTACCATTTTTGCAAATTCCACCTCCAAGGGTATAAAAAAGAAGGGTAAAGTTTGTATGGGACAACGTGATTCCTCGGTCTGATCTACTTCAAATTCGGCTTATAGCATTAAAATCATTATTGATTAAAGATGTGTTTCGTATTTTATAAAAAATTATACTATAACGAGCTAAAAAGGGAATGTAAGATAATTTGGGGAATTTTTTTTCCAGAATTGTTATCAATACTCCTTAAAAAACTTATTCATTATTTTTTATTTCAATTACTTTTAAAAATGACACCTTTTTGAACGTTAAATCCGATTGACATTGTCATTCCTATTTGATATCCAACAGAGATTGATTTTGTGTTATTGTAAATGTCTTCATGTTGATTAAGTAATTAAAGTTTAGTATAAAAAGTTGAACCGGTAGACTTAGACACAGGCTGTTCAGGAATAATTAACGAACTCGCTCTAAGTGTGTACGGTTCCTATTACTGAAAACGGAACCCTATTACTGAGACTCCGCTGCCCGTCTCTCTATCACCAGGCAGTACCTATCTCATAAGCCGTGAAGTCACGCTCGCATAGTTCCCATCCCACCACGTAGTTCCCGTTCCCGTGGTATATAGTAAGGGAATATAGCCTATGTGACCCGGGGATAGTGTAACTTCCCAGCAGTAAAATAGTTTACGAATGAGTTCAGTAGTGGCGAAGCCTGCATACAATCAAATCTATAAATCTATTCTCTTTATAATATTAGTTTTTTTAACATGAAGAAAATCCTACAGGGATGCTATGCCGAACTCCTACTGACTAAAAACCACACATTTTCCAACTAATTCCTACGATTGGGACTCCGGGTAAGCACTCGGAAGGACGACCCCAGGACTCCCAACAGACCTCGGCTACCACTACGGCCTCGTCTATGGGTGGTTCGGGTGCTGTCCCGCATTTTGATACAATATTAGTTTAGATATATATACTATAGGGAAACATTATTTTACGGCGCAATATTCATGAGACTTCGCTGTCCATCAGTACGTACCTATCTCAGGCTGTCCACGCACGGTACTTATCTTAGGAACCGTGATAGCTAGAGAGTAGATATTTTCACAGATGATGTATTTCTGTTGCCGCTGTAACAGCTAATATTAAAATCAGAAAAGAAGGGGGATCAAGGGGGGCTACCATACAACAATCGTAACTTTTTTTTGCTGTTTTTAGTACCTACGGAACCACTCGCACTTTACCGATTTATTAGATTCACTAGCCGTTCGCGTTCTGAAATATGTCTATCTTATAAGTCAATGACGTATTTAGCTCCGTGTGGCGACGGGGTTCCGTGCTGCGAGGAGTACAAATACATCCCTAGAGTGTCGTAAGAGGCGACTAAGGGAACATTTCGCAAAAATATCCATTGCGCAGAGAAGGAAAACCTGAAATAAAACCCGGTTTTCAGTAAAATGACAATCGTTAAGCCAAGTTGAAGACCTTATGGGCGGCTTGAAATATCCCAACTGTCGGGTAGCGGCGACCTGTGCCTGTCCATTTTAACACGGCAATAGGCTCACCAACTATTACGTGAGAGATAAAACTGAAAGGTGAAATAAAAATAAAATATAAAATAAAATAAAATTTATTCCCTTTGAAATTTTTAAAAAATTATTTAGGTTTGTCAAAATTTTTGTGACTCTACCGGGGGTTCGGAAATGCTACAGACTGAGAAGAACACCCCAAGAAACTCAGTCCGGTCCCTCTTAATTCATCTTAGTATCTAATACAGTTTTTTTATAAATGTAGAATGGAGCAATTCGTGTCACTGCCAGGCAGCCTTGTCTTCTAGAATGTCTTTAATGCTATAATAAGCTTTCTGGCACAATTTAAGTTTTATTAGTTTTTTCTGACAAACCTGTTACGGCTGTCGGCAATGTATTGTACATTCGAATACAATTGCCCGCAAAAGAATTGCTTATTTTATTAAGCCTAAATCTAGGTACAGCCAATTTATTCTTATTTCTTAAGTTTAGGTTATGGATATCACTATTTTTAATAAATTTACTATTATTTTTATGAGTATATAATAAGTTTTCATATATATACTGTGAATACACAGTAAGGATGTTGATATCCTTAAACTTTTCTCTTAATGACTCCCGAAACCCCATACCATAGATAGCCCGGACAGCCCTTTTCTGCAACACAAAGATACATTCGATGTCGGCAGCGTTACCCCATAATAGTATGCCATAGGCCATGACACTGTGGAAATAGCTAAAGTAGACAAGACGCGCTGTTCTAATGTCTGTCAGTTGTCGGATCTTTTTAACGGCATAGGCTGCAGAGCTCAGTCTGCCCGAGACTTTCTCGATATGAGGCCCCCACTGCAAGTTGGAGTCTAACTTTATGCCCAGAAAGACAGTTTCATCGACCAATTCTACTTGATCATCCCTAATCCTAATACTGGAGTTAACGAGCCTAACATTTGGCAAGGTGAATCTAATACATTTTGTTTTAGTTTCATTCAACAATAAATTATTTGCGTTAAACCAGTGGACTACCCTAGAGAGGGCATTGTTTACTTCGTCAAGATTGCGTTGTCCACGTTCAACTTTAAATATTAAAGATGTGTCATCAGCAAACAAAACTACCTCGTGATCGTCTCTTATAAGGTGAGGGAGATCATTTATGTACACTAAAAATAGAAAAGGTCCCAGAATTGAACCCTGACGCACCCCCATTGTTACAGCAGACCCATGTGACTGTTTACCATTTATATCTACTCTCTGTACTCTATCTCTTAGGTAAGAACTAATTAAATCCAAGGCCGTCCCCTGGATCCCATAATGATCAAGTTTTTGAATTAAAGTCTGATGCTGGACGCAATCAAAGGCCTTAGATAAGTCGCAGAATACACCATAAGCATCATACGACTCCTCCCAGGCCTCATATATACACTCTAATAATTTGATTCCAGCATCCGTGGTAGACCGACCGCGCGTGAAACCGAATTGTTTAGTATGGAATAGTTTATTTGTATTAAAATGATTTTGCATTTGATTAAGCATTACCTTTTCAAAGATTTTACTAAAGTAGTACAGAAATAGGACGAAAATTTGTGTATGTGTGTACTGAGAGCCCAATTTATTTTTGGGGATTTTTGCAGTTTAACTAACAATAGTGCTTAGTAAAAGTTGTGGAAACATTTGTAAAACGAATATCAGAGTTTGTAAAGACATAATTCAAAAGCTATATCGCCTTATGTGGGTCCCTCAGTTCACACACCTATGCTCCCAAATCTATATATATATTGAGTTCACTAACAAGGTTTGATTATAGACCTTTAGTAAAACATGAATAAACATCTACACAACATTTAGAAACATAATTTGAATATATAATAAAAAATTACAAACGTCTTTCTGTGGTCCCTGAGGGACCACATAAATTTATCACATAATTAATAGATTATAACATGAAAATTAAATATACATAAGCCAATCTTTAGTAAAAATTACAAGGAAAATTTTAAAACTAAAGATAGATCACAAATAGTAGTAAATATTGAAAACTTTACGTTTTTGTTGGTGGGCCTCAGTTCACACACTATGCAAATGCTAATTGTTCAAAATATAATTAAATACAACAATTACAAAAATGTGGAGCCCTTCAGTGCTTAGTAAATTTTTTATATTATCGACCTGTATTTATCTTGTCACTGGTGTTTAATTTATTTGTGTTATTTTAACATTTTTATTGATTTTCATACTAAGACAGGTATAGGGTGTCCACACTTTAAGAAAAGCACTGTTACTTTATTTTTTTGGTCATTTATTACTTATCACGATATTGTATAAGTGATGGGTTATAATGGGTGTCTCAGTAAGAGTGCACTTTTTAAAAGTGCAATTTTTTTTAGTGCAAGTGGCAACTCTGAGATTTGGCAGCTTACACATTTATTTGTTTCGATTAATAAAAATGGAGCGCTTTTCGAAAGAACAACGCGTAATAATTGTGAAAACTTAATACAAAAATTTGGAAAGTTATGCTGACACCGCTCGCAAACTACGAACAATTTTCAGTCGAGAAGTGCACCTAATGTGTGAACCATTTGAAGAGTTGTCAAAAAAATGAAGAAACTGGGTTGGTAATAGACAGTAAGACTCCTGTACGTCCGTTGTGTGCGAACGGCATGTGGTTTCAGCAAGGCGGCGTGGCGCCACCTGCTACACCGCGCATGAAACAATCCATTTATTGTAGCAACGATTGCCGGAAAAAAATATCTCAATAAATTCTGATGTGAACTGGCCACCAAGATCATGCGATTTAACGCCGTGCGATTTTTTTCTTTGGAGTTTTCTCTAATCGCAGGTTAGGCGAATAAACCAGAAACAATGCCTACGCTCAAATTCGAGATCCAACGAGTCATCGGTGCGATACAGCCTCATCTCTATGAAAAAGTCATGAAAAATTTCATGAATAGAGTCTGCCATCAGAGCCGTGGAGGCCATATGACGCATATTTTGTTCCATACTTAATCGGAACATGTCTTTTTGACAATTCAATAAAAAAATCACAACTCTCTCAAAAAAATATGTTTTTTATATTAAAATGAAAAAACCGGCCAGTGCGAGTTGAACTCGCCCATGAAGGGTTTCGTAGCAGCAAGTAACATAACATAAAACTTCTTATAGTTCGTTGTAACTTTGATTGATGTTTTAACACGTTCACACGTTCACGTTCACGTTCACGTTTGTCTTACCTTTATAACGGAATAAAAGACTAACACAAGACAAGACATGGTACAAATTCAAAAAGCTGTATATACGAGAAAATCGTATAAAGAGATTTCAAGTTTCTAAATTACACATATTCTTTAACAGTAACTGAGCAATATATTCTGGGACATTTATTTTTCACACAACGCTATCTGATCCCAAAGTAAGCTAGGAATAACCTGCTTGTGTTATGGGTATCCGATACTTATCATACATAGAAACACCCAGACTCTCGAGAGATACATTTATGGATCACACAATTTTTGCTCTCCGGTGGGAATCGAACCGAAAATCGTGATCTGCAGTCGCACATTTCGACCTCTAGACCAACGAGGCAGTCTATATCACGACTAGCAACAAGCTGACAATTTTACGTCCGCAAATAAATAACAATTCTAAACTACATACATTCAACAACAACTGTTCTCCGTTTATAAATAAAAGTTCTAATCTTACACATTCAACAACTGTTCATCTTTATCTCACACTTTACGACTATGCAAGAACTTTGAAACTCAATGTATGTAGGTAATGGTTCTTGAAACAATATTATCTCTTGACTGCATGGACACCCTACTAGTATGGAAAACCTAATTTGTACATTTCTGGTAAAAGACCAACAAAACCAGTGACAAGATAAATACAGATCGATAATATAAAAAATTTACTAAGCACTGAAGGGCTCCACATTTTTGTAATTGTTGTATTTAATTATATTTTGAACAATTAGCATTTGCATAGTGTGTGAACTGAGGCCCACCAACAAAAACGTAAAGTTTTCAATATTTACTACTATTTGTGATCTATCTTTAGTTTCAAAATTTTCCTTGTAATTTTTACTAAAGATTGGCTTATGTATATTTAATTTTCATGTTATAATCTATTAATTATGTGATAAATTTATGTGGTCCCTCAGGGACCACAGAAAGACGTTTGTAATTTTTTATTATGTATTCAAATTATGTTTCTAAATGTTGTGTAGATGTTTATTCATGTTTTACTAAAGGTCTATAATCAAAACTTGTTAGTGAACTCAATATATATATAGATTTGGGAGCATAGGTGTGTGAACTGAGGGACCCACATAAGGCGATATAGCTTTTGAATTATGTCTTTACAAACTCTGATATTCGTTTTACAAATGTTTCCACAACTTTTACTAAGCACTATTGTTAGTTAAACTGCAAAAATCTGCAAAAATAAAATTGGGCTCTCAGTACACACATACACGAAAATTTGACGGATCCGAGGTGCTACCCGATTTAAACAGAGGAGTTATTTTACTAAACTTCATTAAGTCAGGAAACACACCACTATCAACACAATTATTAAATATTATTGATAATTCAGGGGCAATCATTTCAATTAACGAATTAACTAAATGTACAGAAATTCCCCAGAGGTCAGCCGTTTTCTTAATATTTAAAGATTTGAAAGTTTTTATGGTAGTGTGTATACTAATTTTACTGAATTTGAATATTTCATTACAGCAAGGAACATTTGCTTTTAACAAGGATTCTGCTATTGGGGTAGAAGAACCTAGGGCTCTGGTCAAATCTACTGGTATTCGAGAGAAAAAATGTTCAAATTCGTTAGGGACTTCGGCATCTGTTGTAATGATGTTACCGGACCCGTACCGAAAAAAAGGACGGGCGGAAGTAAATGCGACGGGAAACATTATATCACTTTACATATCAATACCACGCCTCTCTCCTTCTCACTCTCATGTGACGCAACCGAAGTTGTGCGGGTCAGCTCTAATGAACATAAGCGACGGAGTAAATGCGACGGGAAACATTATATCACTAAATATTTATACCACAATTCTCTCTTTCTCACTCCCATGCGACGCAAACGAAGTTGCGCGGATCAGCTAGTGTACAATATGAGAAACATAATGCGACTAGAAATACTCGTAACAAATAAACACACTGAAAATTTATTATGACAATCGCAGACACAAAAAGCCCTATATTTCATTCTTAAAATTTCATTAAGTACTCATTACTTGGTGCAGGTTAGTTTACAATTTTACCTCCCCTGGCTAGATGTTTTGTTTAATTTGTACGTGTTAACCCAGGGGATCGATTTAATCCTATATTTGTTGATGTACCTTTGTTTTGTTCTACCATTTTGAATTAACGATTAGTTATGGAGCTTTGTGATAAGATTGGCGCTCTGGAGCTTCTTACTTTTAAAAATCCGAATTTGAAGAGATAATTATCAGAGCGATTTATAAATCAGTACTACAAGGTTATTTTTTTTTAGTGTATTTTATCAAACACAAATTCCATTTTTTTTTCGGAGCAAACGAGTTCTGGAGCAGAGACCACGACTTGGTACACGAGGAGTAGAGCTACCCCCGCCAGATAGACCGACAAACTGAAAAAGGTGGCAGGGAGTGACTGGATGCGAAAGGCGCAGGACTGTGTATTGTGGCATAATTTGGGAGAGACCTATGTTCAGCAGTAGACTGCCGTAGGCTAATTGTATTGATTTAATACACAGTAATATGACTATATTCCATATTTTACGCCAAAGAGTTTTAAAAGAAAATCTGCACTATGAGCAAAGTCTGTGTCCGTTGTAGAGTCCCTAATGTTAGTTTCGGTGGTATATGAATCTCCCAGTTTGAAGCCTATGGTCTTTTTATTATCTAATCTAAATATAAATCTTGATTTCTTTCGCCATCTTGATCTGTAACTTTTTAGGTTTCTCTTGAATCTATCATCTACAGGATATAGGTATATAACGAAAAGTAGAACCAACTATGTAAGGGTTCGTATCATTAAAGTAAAATGCACAACAAAGGCCTATAGGCACTATAATACAAAGCAAATTGAATGGAGGTGTCAATAGTGAGAAGTGACTCATTTCCGGTATATTTGTTGTCATTGACCCACAGACATTAAATTTTCTTGTTCGTTCTATCGTACACCGGTTTCCGGGTATGATGCCCGGACCCTCTTTCTCATCGATTCGGGACAAAGTGAATTAAGGCCCTTCCAATTTTTTTGTATTGGCTTTTACGAGTATTCGTTATCGAAAATAGAAACTAATAGTTTCCGACGCTTAGAACAATGTCATCGCTACAGTGTGTAAGATTCAGTTACTGTTTCATGATAGGTTTCATTGAATCGTTTATTTATTGGTCTTATATAAAAAGTTATTACGATGATTAAATGTGAAATGTGACAAAAATAAATAAATATTGTATGACCCCTTTTTCACGCATCGCCATCATGCTCAAAGCACGCTTATGTATGTTTTGGGTATGGGGTATAGACAACTGATAATTTAATATATATATTTCAAAATAAACATACAGTGTGTATATATTTTGATAGATATGATTTATTCAAACTTAGTTATGCACTTAGAGTATACTCAACTAGGAATGCAAGTGTTATGAGAAAGTGTATCATGTTATAAATTATCTTCCCTAATTACTATAATAGCCTCAACAGTAGCACAAGTTTTTCATATAAAAATAATGTAATGTAATAACTTCTTAATTACTTTTCAAAAAACAAGACACACGCCACCTGCGCAAGTTAGCGTGGTTATTGGTCCTTCGAGCCGCAATGTCAATACCTGAAGGTTATACCGAACTAGGCTCAAGGGATACTGATAACGTAGAAAACGCTTTATAACACCCTTAAATAAAGTTAATAGCTCTCGGGAAGTTTTTCGTTGTACCCCTTAGGGCCATTACACAATGTGCGATACGATTTATCCAGCTTTTACAGACTTAAGCGGGGCCCGAAAGATGTGCCGTATACTCCTTATAGAATTAAGTTGTCAAATGAAGTTGTACAAAGGCGATTTAATAGTATGATAGCTAACCGTACTTTACTTCCTTTGTAAGGTTTAGTGATTTTATTGATGTTTTAAAGTGGCATCTTCTTGGTTATTTTCTAATGGAGTTTATCGAAGTATTTGATAAGTTTCGTGTTTTTGGAAAACGACGATCTTTTTTTTGAACTTCAACGTCGATACCATTTATAAAATATTTTTCTCAATACTGAAGTCACTGCCGAAATGAATTCCACTGTTGCTTTCGTTATAAATATTATTGAACACCCTCAAGGGCTATCAAATGCTTGCGATCTGTCTCACGTAGGCGGTAGGTACATATTTTACCACGCAAGGTGTATGAAGTCATGATGAGTCGCGCGCTGAAATGAAACATTGTCCCCGTGACCCCTCATGTAATTCTTTGTTATTAACAAAGCCCACACAAAAAGTTCATTGAATCTTCTAAAAGAACCTCTTCTATGCGGAATCGTCATTATACATATATGATCCGTCTTTATTAATATAAATTTTGAAGTCATTTAGCCTAGAACCGTACCCATCATAGACTTTAAATGCCGGTACCCAGGGGTTATAGACATTTATTAATTATCAACATACATAGACTTCAATGGCACTTATTTCAGTCTCACGTTACATAATTTAGCAAAAAAATTTACATTAACAAATGTGATGGACATTAGTTTATACGATACTCTACGAAAACATTCGTGTCTTACGTTGATCTTGTTTTAGAATAAAATATCGAACTCCAGAAATCCAATCCAATATTCAACGGCCTTAGGTTACCGGACCAGCTAACTAATCGTTTACCTATACCAGAACAATCAATCGCACTTGCCTTAATTTTCCAGCCAATAACGGCGATCCACACAATCCATTCAAAGTATCTAATTAATTGGACAATATATTTTTTCCATGCGGATCACGTTCGAAAAACAGGTGACGTCATGATAAACAGCGGGGGTTTGACAGCATGTAATGTACATATTAACGAAATGTGTGTATCCGGTGTTGGAACGTTGTAATCAAGAGGGGTCTGGGAACGAATAATGAAGAAAGAAAAATCTACATGAGATGCTGATTTATTGTCATTAGAGAGAGACTAGTAATTGTTTCTATCTTGTCTGAAATATATAGTTTACTTATTAGCTTTCGATCAGGAGTTATATAATGTTGTGAAATTTTGAAGTCAGGTTCGTTGAAATTCATATTGATTTTAAATGCCAATCGTTTTCTACTTACTCATTTAATATTGTTATAATCAGATTAAGAAGTCAAAAAAAAAATATCATCGAAACCTTTCAACTACTAAATGATGAAAGTGCTGAGTTTCATTATAACTGATCAATTTTATGTTACTTAATATGATGTCCGCCCCAAATCTCACAATAAAATCAACTGATAGTAGAAGCACGAAAAACACTAAGAGATTTGAAATAAAAAGTGAAATATTGTGATATTTTGTTTCAACTCCTGGTTCTTGTCAACCAACTCTGATAAGAGTCTATGAAATACAGCAAAATAAGTGACGTTTTGCCACGTCTTTACAGTTGTAATTTATGCCCACCCGCGCTACATATGGAGCGATAAAACTCATATAAAAAATACGAGTAAAAAATTGACGCACATGTTCCTGTTACCTTCGTGATTTGGGATTGTAATATAATAATTTTCCTTGATAATATCCAAATATGCCGCCATTAGTAGTCAAGGTAATGGCCACTAAATGTGGATAATGTTCACTAACCTGACCAAACTGACCTCTTTAAACTTTCTCTATCGATATAGCATCCATATAAAACGGTTTTAGTAGTTACTTTTATTATTCTTTCTTTAATAGTTTTAATAATTTCTCTCGGGAATTTATTCAAGACAGGTAACATGTAAGTCTATCGCACCATATACAATTAATCAAAACACGACATAAAAATATGTCTATTTTTTTTCATCAAGATATTTATCTGAAATGACTGAACAGTTTGATAAGCACATAATTTATGAATATCACTCTTCAAGTACTTTTATAAAAAGCTTGAATAAACTTGTCGATGTTTCAAATCTTTATGAGATCGTTTCAAAAAGCCTGTCAAAATTCGAAACTTGATTCAAACTTCATTTCAAAGTTGAGTCGACGTTTGCACTTTTATTCTTAAAGAGCGATGTCAGCTCATTTCTCATATTCTGATTGCGATAAATCATGTTGAATTAATCTGAGGTCTCACATTTAACGCCTCGCAGTAAGTTTTTCGTGCTGAGGCCTGCTCATCGTTACGATTAAATAACGGATGTTCTTTTTTTTTCTAGGCATCCTACTAATGTTATAAATGTGAAAATTTTTATAGAGGTTTAAATGCATGGAAGTTTGTATGTATGTTACTTAATCTCACTTTACGTGAACAGATTTGGCTAAAATTTGGTAAAGATATAAACAATTTATATCTGTGTTTTATTTATGTGTGACTACACTACTACACAGGGGGGATGCGAGGTCCAATTACATAGCATCGTCGGGACCCCATTGGTCTAATCCTCCTCGTGGTGCATCCTGGGTGCAACTATTCCCCTTTCTCTGTTGGGAAGTTGTCGCCGCTTTTTACCCCTTCTGCTTACAGAGGGACGCCCGAGAGCGGTGAAGGTGCAGGCGTAGATTTTAGCTATTGAGCTAAAACCCACACCCGCACCTTCACCACTCAGACAAATGGGCAGCTCATCTGTCTCCCACGAGGAGAGCCCTGAATTATCGGGGTGTCCCTAGCCGGGTCGACGTGAATAGTCTTCATATTATTCTTCGGCCCGGCTTTAGGCTGAGGAGGAACACCGCGAGATTTAGTAGGTAGGACGGCTCCTTTCCAGGAAGGAGTAGCCAGGAGTCTCACACCCGCGCCCGGGTTGACGGCGCGTAAAAGCATTCCCCGCGTCAAAATGAAAATACTAATACAGGGATATAAAGTAGCATCTGCGTTATTCCAGACTATAATACAACCATAATGAAAATTATTTACATTCAAAGCTTGGAAAATGGATATTACCTAAAGTTACTGTTGAAAAAATCCATAGGCTGATAGTATAACATTTCTGTTACAGACAGACATAACATATTTAACAGGTGGCTATTTTATATAAAATATAAATAGCCTGTTAACTACCTCAAAAGGCCTGTATGGAAAATGAACATGATTTTTCGTGAAGCGTGACCTTTATGAAAATAGCTAACGTCCCAGCTGACCTAAATAAGGTTAAGACTTAATTACGGGTTGTATGCAAAACTAATGACCCTTAACTAGGCGATGAACTTTGTGTACCAATATTTTCATAATAATCAAGAACAATTCATTAATTCAAAAGGCTTTTGCTTACTAATTAATAAATTAATTCCTACCTAAAATACCCTGTAAAATTTCTGCCAATAACATAAAGACCGTTATGTATTGCATGAAATTTTTCGACAACCTGCCCTTGTTCATTAGAACACGGCAATAGGATCACTACCTATTTATTATATGAGTCACAACACCTGGCAAAAATCGAGCAAGTAGTGTGCATCCGTCTATCCCTCTGGGGAAAAATATGTGACGTGACTATTATGTCTATGTGTTCAAATATGCAAAGTTATTAGTAAATAACGTTGTATTGGCATTCAAAAGCTTTATTAACAATGTAACTGATATTTTTGGCATTTGTGATTGAAATGAATCCAGTCGATACAGTGTTCTCCGTTCAAAATTAATAATGGTTCATTTTGTACGTCACATTAAGCTGGCAATATATTTCTCTAATGTAATACACTGATATGGCAGCCATAAATTATTATGGTTTTGTTTGTTCAATACTGTTTTATTTTATAGAAGTAGAGTCAACTGCGCTCGATTTTGAAATGTGTTTTAAGAACTAAAATTTCAGTTCTTCTAGATTTTATAGTTACATTGTTTTTTAATACGCTTTTATTAGCATAATAAAACGACCAGCGCCATCTATTGGTAAAATCACTTTTTAAAGCTATTTTATTCTTATTGCTGTAATGATATAAGTGTATAAAGTAGCCTAAAACCATCTCTGAATCCTATTGTATATCGTGTCAAATTTTTAGCTCAGTCGATTCAGTAAATTTTGAGTTTTTAATAGATACTTAAACGCACACAACATTTTTATATATATAGATAAGAGTTCTGCACTAGTAGTGAAATAGTTGAATATTTCGCGATCTCTTTGCTATTTACAATATTGCTAAAAACAGTGTCCGTGAAAATTTCCATATTTTAACTTACCAGAGGAGAGGCTACGTAAGGTTATCAATCGTATTTTCGTATCAATCAATAAAATCACCCTACGCAGTCCACTGCTGGACGTAAGCCTCTTCTAGTTCAAGTCACAGTACGCGGTCCTGTGCCATTCGCAACCACTACGCAACTCGCATTCGGTGTTAAGAATAAATAAAAACCGGCGAAGTGCGAGTTGGACTCGCCCATGAAGGGTATCGTAGCAGCAAGTAAAATAATAAATTCGTATTCTGTAAACCGCATTAAGATTCTTATGTAAAACTAGAAAAACAGCAGTAAATTTTGGGGGTCCCCATACTCAGAACTGAAACTAATTTTTTTTTCATCAAAACCATACGTGTAGGGTATCTATAGATAGGTCTTCAAAAATGCTATTGAGGTATCTAACATCATATTTTTCTAAACTGAATAGTTCGCGCAAGAGACACTTTCCAAAGTGGAAAAATGTGTCCCCCCCCCCCTCTAACTTTTAAACTAAGAGAATGATAAATCTAAAAAGAAGATATGATGTACATTGCCATAAAAACTACCAACGAAAATTGCTTTGAACGAGATAGAGCTGGTAGTTTATTTTTAATACGTCATAAAACGCAATTTTCGGTTAGAAAAATCAGTACCACTGCGAACGTGTTAAAACATCAATCAAAGTTACAACGAACTATAAGAACTTTTATATTATGTTACTTGCTGCTACGAAACCCTTCATGGGCGAGTCCAACTTGCACTTTGCCGGTTTTTATTTATTCTTAATGCGAGTTGCGTAGTGGTTGCGAGTGGCACAGGACCGCGTACTGTGACTTGAACTGGAAGAGGCTTACGTCCAGCAGTGGACTACGTAGGGTAATTTGTTGATTGATACGAATATACGATTGATAACCTTACGTAGCCTCTCCTCTGGTAAGTTAAAATATGGAAATTTTCACGGACACTGTTTTTAGCAACATTGTAGATAGCAAAGAGATCGCAAAATATTCAACTATTTCACTACTAGTGCAGAACTCTTATCTATATATATAAAAATGTTGTGTGCGTTTAAGTATCTATTAAAAACTCAACATTTACTGAATCGACTGAGCTGAAAATTTGACACGATATACAATAGGATTCAGAGATGGTTTTAGGCTACTTTATACACTTTTATCGTAACAGCAATAAGAATAAAATAGCTTTAAAAAGTGATTTTACCAATAGATGGCGCTGGTCGTTTTATTTTTAATTATATTCTGCCATCTTCAGAACAAAATATTATAAACAACCTATTTAGAAGGTACCTACCAGATTGATATTTTTTAAGAGAAGTTTGATTGCGGCCTCCTTGCATTCAGAATAATTAACGAGAGTACTTACCTAATAAAGAGGTCAGATATGTTTTGCATGTTATTTTTGAACTTTTTTGACATCCGGAATTTTGGAGTTTTGGACTTTAAACTTTTGGAATTATGGAGTTTTGGAGTTTTGAACTTTTGGACTTTTAGAATTTTAGACTCTTAGACTTGGAGTTTTGGACTTTTGGACTTTTGGACTTTTGACTATTGAACTTTTGTACTTTTGGACTTTTGGACTTTTGTACTTTTGGACTTTGGACTTTTGGAGTTTTGGGCTTTTGACCTTTTGGAGTTGGAGTTTTGGAGTTGTAGAGTTTTGGACTTTGGACTCTCGGGGCTTTGAACTTTTGGACTTTGGACTTTTGGACTTTTATACTTATGTAGTTTTGGACTTTTGGAATTTTGGAGTTTTGGACTTTAGACTTTGTACTTTTGGAATTTTGGAGTTTTGGAGTCTTGAAGTTTTGGAGTTATGGAGTTTTGGAATGTTGG
Organism: Miltochrista miniata; assembly: GCA_933228765.1. NCBI lineage: Eukaryota > Metazoa > Arthropoda > Insecta > Lepidoptera > Erebidae > Miltochrista > Miltochrista miniata. The sequence goes on along the minus strand of OW121748.1, from coordinate 29,826,542 downwards.
AGTTATTTAGTTTTGGACTTTTAGAATTTTAGACTTTTAGATTTTGGAGTCTAAACTTTTGGGCTTTGGGCTTTTGGACTTTTTGACTATTGGACTATTGGACTTCTGAACTTTCGGACTTTCGGACTTTTGGGCTTTTGGAGTTTTGGAGTATTGGAGTTTTGGACTTTAGACTTTTGGACTTTTGGACTTTTGGACTTTTGGACTTTTGGACTTTTGGACTTTTGGACTTTTGGACTTTTGGACTTTTGGACTTTTGGACTTTTGGAGTTTTGGAGTTTTCGAGTTTTGGACTTTAGACTTTGGAGTTTTGAACTTTTGGACTTTGGACTTTTGGACTTTTATACTTTTGGAGTTTTGAACTTTTGGAATTTCGGAGTTTTGGACTTTAGACTTTTGGACTTTTGGAATTTTGGAATTTTGGAGTTCTGGAGTTCTGGAGTTTTGGAGTTGTGGAGTTTTCGAGTTTTGGACTTTGGATTTTGGAGTTTTGGAGTTGTGGAGTTTTCGAGATTTGGACTTAGGACTTTGGAGTTTTGAACTTTTGGACTTTTGGACTTTTGTACTTTTGGAGTTTTGGACTTTCGGAATTTTGGAATTTTGGAGTTTTGGACTTTAGACTTTTTGACTTTTGGAATTTTGGAGTTTTGGAGTTTTGGAGTTGTGGAGTTTTCGAGTTTTGGACTTTGGATTTTGGAGTTTTGGAGTTGTGGAGTTTTCGAGTTTTGGACTTAGGACTTTGGAGTTTTGAACTTTTGGACTTTTGGACTTTTGTACTTTTGGAGTTTTGGACTTTCGGAATTTTGGAATTTTGGAGTTTTGGACTTTAGACTTTTTGACTTTTGGAATTTTGGAGTTCTGGAGTTTTGGAGTTGTGGAGTTTTCGAGTTTTGGACTTTGGATTTTGGAGTTTTGGAGTTGTGGAGTTTTCGAGTTTTTGACTTAGGACTTTGGAGTTTTGAACTTTTGGACTTTTGTACTTTTGGAGTTTTGGACTTTCGGAATTTTGGAATTTTGGAGTTTTGGACTTTAGACTTTTTGACTTTTGGAATTTTGGAGTTTTGGACTTTTGGACTTTTGGACAATTGGACTTTTGGACTATTGGACTTTTGGACTTTTTTGACTTTTTGACTTTTTGACTTTTTGACTTTGGACTTTTGAACTTTTGGGACTTTTGGACTACTAACTCCTATACTGGTTGAATTTATAGTCGTTCTGGACCCGAGAGGGGGTTACTCGGAATCAATAATGGAACCATTTCGGAGTGTCAAAACAGCTGTGCAGGTTATAATAAAAAAATGACTTCTATGTAATCTTTATCACTCGTTCGAGTTGAAACATTAGTAGCGCTTCGATTATTCATTGAACTTTTCAATGAATGAAACTCCGAAACCCATAGGTACCTACGCCGCGGCGCGTGTCTCCATGTGATCAGTTCATTGACCGAATGCATCGTTTCGATAATAATAGGTACTTAGATAATAATAAAGGACTCCAATTTCTCCTTCATACTTTACGCGGGCTTAGGACCGGGGATACTTTAACCCTTAGAGCTCCTCGCGGCGACCGGTCGCCGCGCATAATAATCAAGTTTTTCCGTAAAGCCCCGCGCGGCGACCGGTCGCCGCACCTACCCAGACGACTTTAAACTTAAATGTAGCCTTCTTACGTCCTACTTTTCTATGAACAGGTTTATTGCATGTGTAGTTTATAACATTTTCTTGTTTTTGGAATCTTATAAAATGACGTCAATGGGCCAGAATTATTTACAAAAATCGAACAGTTGAAGTTGAGAGTGGATTGCGCATGGATGGCGTGCGTTTGTGTAGTACGTGTGTGTTTCGTGTTTTTATTATAAATAATGTGTTTGCATTATTATTTATTATAATACACAGTAAAATAAACAATATATCAATAATCCGGTTGGTGTTTACAGGATCGTAAAATATGGTGTGGTGGTAGAGTAATCAATGTTTTTTTTGTTGAGTGCGTGTGTACCAAGTGCAAGTGTGCGTGTGTGTTTTGTTTTTTTATTATAAATAATGTGTTTTCATTATTGTTTATTATTATACACAGTAAAATAAACAATTTATCAATAATCCGGTTGCTGTTTGCAGAATTGAAAAATTTGGTCTGGTAAGTGAGATATAATTTTTTTTTGGGAAATGGGAAATCTTTTTTCATTTTTAGGGTGGTGGAGCTAGGTCCGCGTGATTACCGATTTTCGATATATTTTTTTAGTGTGTTGAAGGGTTAATATTGTTCTATTTTACGGTGAATTAATAAGGTTTATGTAATAATAATGAAAATAAACACGAACAAATAGGGAGTATTTCCGGCGTATTTAAAAAATTGGAGCTATTTACAAAATAATCAACTTAAATACCTAGACCTACCTATTCACAGTTTATTTACACTTCCCTGTACTTTAGCAACTGCTCAAAATGGAGTCCAGAACGTTCGATACACAAACGGGCACGTTTTAGGCTATTGTCTTTTAGTTTATTCAATGTGTCTCTGTCACTTTTCACTATTTCAAAGGCGTCCACTATCGCACTGCGTAATTCATCACGAGATTCGTACTCTCGAGTGTAAACTAATCGTTTTATTTCCGACCACAAATAAAAGTCGATCGCGACGACAATACTGCGCGCGAGTTATAGTCGAACTGCGCGCCGCGGTCGCCGGTCGGCGGCGCGGTCGTACGAGCGTATTTACCTACCTACAAGACGTAACTAGTCGAGTACCTACCGACGTAACTTGGCAACGAGTCCACGTGGACCGATGCGTTCATGCGTTGTGATTGGTCGAATTTTCCCGGCGCGGTGACTCTTCGTACTGATTGGAACGTTAGACATTGAATGAAAAATTGTAGTAGAAAATCGTAGTAAACGTATTTCGTGAAATTTAAAGGAATAACCAGGTGTTCTCGTTTTGATTTTGGCAAACGATGTAGATTTTGACATTTTCGTAATTTTTTATTGTTGATTTTCAAATTGACAGTGCCGATCGGTTCTGTTATCGAAACTGGGCCTAAACCTTTCCGTTCCAAAACGACTATAAATTCAACCAGTATACAGGGTGTGGCGTAAATAGTGGTCCAATCGTCAGGGTGTGATAGACCAGGTGCCCCACTATAACATACTACAATATCATCCAAATTTACCCAAGGGTCTCAGAAAAAAATAACTTTTTTTGAAAAATCGTCCCTTTTTTGTAAAGTTGCCTGTAGATTATAGGAAAACCGCTATTTCTGATTTCAGTTTTTTCTCTCTTAAAGCTAAATACATAAGCTATCAAAAAATAATATTATTAATAGAATTCCACAACAAACGCTTGAACTAAATATAAGTTCATCTCAATTTTCTCTCTAATTTTCAGGTATCATGAAAATTGTTCAACGTTTTTTATAAAAAATATGTACTACACTGATGCTACCCAAACGTTTAAAAATATGCTTATGTAATACTGATTTTAAAATGATACCATGTAAGGATTTCGCATAAACAGAAACTAGTAATTTTTACTGTTAAAGTTCAAAACGGAATAAGAAAAATTACCAAAATCAACTTACATACATCACACTTATAATGTTTTTTTCATAGTAATAGTTCATAGTCGACATTATTATTATTTATTTAAAATCTTATAACCTAGATAGCGCCCGCGGCTCCACCCGCGTGGGATTTTGTAACTATTCTCGCTTTTATACCCCGCACTCCAACCCATACGGGTTGGAGTGCGGGGTGAGGCAGGGGGGGGTTAAACTTCGCGTACGCTCTTCAATCTATACGTAAATGAACTGATTGAGACGCTCAGCAGAGAGCGGGCTGGATGTTACATTGACAGTGTTTTTGTGTTAATAACATTAGTTATGCCGATGATATGGTTCTGCTGAGCGCCTCAATTTGTGGCCTTAGGAGGTTGGTGGCCATCTGTGAAGAATATGCTCGAGTACATGGCTTGGTCTACAATGTAAAGAAGAGTGAGGTCATGGTCTTTGGTGCCGGCGGCGGGAGGGGTCCGGAATCTATACCTTCGCTTATGCTGAATGGAATTCCCCTAACAAGGGTATTTAAATTTAAATATCTTGGACATTTCTTGACCGCCGACATGAAGGACCATGAAGATATTGAAAGAGAGCGGAGGGCACTGTCGGTTAGGGCGAATATGATTGCTCGCAGATTTGCACGTTGCTCACAAGGTGTTAAAAAAACCTTATTTCGTGCATACTGCACCTCTTTCTACACGTGTAGTCTGTGGGCTGATTATTCGCGGAAATCGTACAGTGCCCTGCGTGTCCAATATAATAATGCATTTAGGGTGATGATGGGGCTGCCCCGTTGCTGTAGCGCCTCAGGGATGTTTGTTGAAGCTCGTGTAGACTGCTTCTACACTACAATGAGAAAACGGTGCGCTTCCCTGGTGCGCCGGGTGCGGGCCAGCCCCAACGTCATCCTGAGCTGCGTCGCGAGCAGATTGGACTGCCTGTATGTGAATCACTGCTGCAAGTTGTCCACCTCGTTGATAGACGTGTGACGGTGATTCGCATATCAGCGGCTACCTATTTATTTTTAGATTAGTTGCTTTTGTTTATGTTATTTTGTGTGCTTAGGTTAAGAATACTAACATAGAATAAGAAATATTGTTACTAACTAATAAGTCTAGTTACTTGTGGAATAAATATATCATTATTATTCCCTTTATTTACATCTATAAACTTATTAATTTAAATTTTTAAATACATTCTAAAAATACAATCGATGTGTGTGTGAGTCGGTCGGTATATGAGTTCGCTCACGGTAATTAAAATTTTAAAGTGGTAAAATTGGACTTTAGAGTTGTTAACATGTTCCCAAGTTGGACATTAGGTGTTGGTGCAAGTCTACAAGGTGGAGAACAGTGCTAAAACGTTGAATTTCACGATTTTACAACGAAAATCATAAGTGATCGGCAGATTGTGTACCAGTGATTAAAAACATATAGCGGGTGGCGCGCAGAAGTATCGCATCGCGCTCGCTCGCGCGCAGGCGATTTGGCTAGCTTCGTCACTGTCGCACTGCATTGGTGAGACACTTAGAATTGAAAATGAATTGCGTTACTTGCAACAGAAAAATAGATACAGCGGAACTGCTAAAATGCATTGGATGTAAGTCGGCATACCACTACAAATGTGCGAAATTTACTGCAGCTGCGTTCAAGGAGGGACAGGTCAGAAGTACTTTTAAGTGTGAGTGCTGCACCAACGTGACACAGCGCATAAGGGTCACGGATGACACTCCCGTACGCTCCCAACGCGCCACCGTGGTGATGGATCATTCCTTGGAGAACGGTGGCACTAAGGAGATTACGTATGAAGAAACGGACAAAGTAGTGGGTATAATGGAAAAGGTGAATAAAATGATAATGGATAAATTAAGTGACCTAGAAACAAAAATTATTAGAGAAATTAAGGAAACGATGAAGATTTTGGTGCTGGAAAATAGTAAGTTGACACAAGAATTAAAAGAAGCGAATACAAAATGCATTTCGTATGAGCAGGAAATTCAAAGCTTGAAAAGTGAGAGGAATGAAATTAGAGGAAACCAAACTAACAATGACACTGGAAGCAAGTCAAGCGGTCAACGGCAAACTGTTGTCAGTGTCCCGAAAAACGTAGCGGCTTCAGGGGCATCACCAGTGGTTCGGGGTCCGGTGCGCGAGCGCGCTCCCCCTAAGCAGCAGACACAGGAGCAGCCGGGGTCTAGCGTCAGTTATGCCGCGGCGGCTAAGGAGGCAACGGATACTGGAAGTGATAGTAATAAGCAATACGCATGGACAGAAGTTAAGAATAACAAAAGAAAAAACCCTATAAGAAGGGGGGGTAATGTGTCGACCGTACTCCTGAAAGCAGTAGAGCGAAAAAGGTTTCTTCATGTTTGGAGACTTGATACCCACACGTCGGAAGATATGTTAAAGAATTATTTAAAAAGTATTTTAGGAAACGACTGTGAAATAATCGTAGAAAAATTAAAAGACAGAACTGAAAGGGACTACGCTTCGTTTAAAATTGGGGTTACAGAAAGTAACTACACTAAACTCTGTGACTCACAAGTATGGCCGGTAAACGTTGAGTTTAGTGAATGGATCTTTTTTCGTCGCTCAACCGTCCCAGCCGTCTCAGGCCAACTACAAAACTAGTAGAACCGTAAATATTTTTTATCAGAACGTGGCGGGACTTAGGACGAAGACTATGCAATTTCTATCTTTTGTTGAATCATCGGAGTTTGATATATTCGCTATCACCGAGACTGGTTTGAACGATTCTATTCAAAACGCAGAGTTCGTGCTTCCCAGTTACCAAACATTACGCTGCGATCGGGCGGACGGGCGTAAGCAGGGCGGAGTGTTTGTGGTGGCCACGCCGCCGTTCGAGTTGAGACGAGTGACGCTGCCTGATAACATGGACGCGCATATAGACAGTCACGCGTTCGAAATAATTTGTGCTTCGGTCTATGTACATGATCGTTTTTTGTTTACATGCTGTACTGTGTATATTCCGCCAAATACTGATGAAAACGAATACATGATGATGTTTAGCGTGTTGGAAAAATTATGTATGAAATACAAACAAAACTTAGTCATACTTGGTGATTTTAATTTGTTTTCGTGTAGTCAAAATGTTGTTAATTACTATGAATTTTTTATGGCCTTCTGTGAGTTCATTCAGTACAATTCAATTCCTAACTCTAACGGTAGAATGTTGGACCTCGTGTTGTGCGCGCGCAGCGGCGGCGTGTCCGTCGGCGGGGCGCCGGCGAGTGACAGGATGGAGCCGGTAGACCGCCACCATCCTCCGCTCGCCGTGCGCCTCGAGATGGGCGCGAGGGCCGCGGCGCCGCCGCCGGCGCCGTGTGACGTGCCTTCGCCCTCCCTCGCTTCCCCCGCTTCGCACGTACAGCGCGCGCGGAGTCCGATACCATATAAACAATGGAATTTTAATAAAGCCAACTTTAATTATTTATATGATTTGTTTACTAGAATAGATTGGAGCGAATTATATTCTTCTAATGATCCGGAAATTATTTTAGATGTGTTTTATAGTAAGATTTACGAAATTTTTGATATAAGTGTTCCTCTTAAAAATATCACGTCAATTAATAGGAATAGGTATACATACCCGGTATGGTATACACCTCACATTATTAGGAAATTAAGACTTAAGCACACGTTACATAAAAAATTTAAAAAAACTGGATCTCGTAGTGATTATGTAGCTTTTAGCAGGTGTAGGGCAGCGGTGAAGGTCGAGACGGTGCGAGCCCATAACCAGTACCACGAACGCGTACAGAGTCACGTGGCTGCGGACCCGCAAGCCTTCTGGAGTTACATGAGGGGTAGAAGGGGCAGCTCAGGTAGGCCCAGGTTGGTTAAGGATGGCCGCACGTTGTCAGAGTTGGAATGCGCGGGTGAGTTCGCTCAGTTTTTTCACTCCGTGTACAACCAGGAGCCTGCTGAATTGAACGTGTCGGCGGCCAGCTCGGTGGGGACGCCGGCGCCGGGAGCGTGGGTGAGCCTTACTAGCCTGCGCGTGTGTGATGTTGGGGCCGCGCTGGCTCGTCTGCCTTCAAAACGCTCCATGGGGCCGGACGGCATACCAGCGTTTATTTTTAAGGATTGTCGCATGGTACTTGTTGAACCTTTGCTGCACTTATTTAACGCCTGCATTGAAACGGCAAAATTTCCAGAACGATGGAAACTCACGCGCGTTGTGCCTGTGCCCAAGGGTAGTGGAGGCCCAAACCCAAGTAATTACAGGCCCGTGGCAGTACTTAGTACTCCGGCAAAGGTATTCGAGGCAACTATTCACAGCTGCCTGTACGGACAGATAAACACCCAGCTATCTGATGCGCAGCACGGGTTCCGGCCCGGACGAGGGACGACGGGCAATCTGCTTCATTTGATGTCTTGTTTGGTGCCGGCAGTGGACGCTGGTCTGCAGGTGGACGTGGCGTATTTTGATTTTCAGAAGGCGTTCGATACTGTCGATAACGACGTTCTTCTTTCGCGATTGGCTGGTTTTGGGTGTACGCCGCATACGCTGTCTTTCTTTGCCAGCTACTTGCGGGACAGACGTCAGTACGTTGACTGTGGGGGACACCGTTCTGCTCCATATTTCACGAGATCAGGGGTGAGTCAAGGCAGCAACTTAGGGCCTCTCCTCTTCATACTAATGATAAATAGCTTACCGGAGGAGGCCAAACACTCAGTACCCCTGCTCTTCGCAGATGATCTCAAATTGGTACGGGTAATTAAAGACCACGCAGATCATGATGAACTGCAGCGGGACGTTGATAGGATTGTGGGATGGAGCCTACAAAATAAGCTTTATTTCAACGTAGCTAAGTGCTCGGTGATTACGTTCAGCCGTGCCCACAACCCTAGCCACTACCAATATCACATGGAGGGGGCCCCACTGCAGCGTATGACCGAGGTTAAGGATTTGGGAGTTCGCTTTAGAACTGACTTACATTTTAGGGACCATATCACCGGTATCTGTAAAAAAGCGTACAGAAATTTAGGATTTGTCTTACGTCAAGCAAACCAATTTTCGAATATCGCGGCATTGAGGGCGTTGTATGAGGCTCTCGTAAAGAGTCATCTGGAGTTTAATGCTCTTATCTGGTCTCCACACGAGGACAAGTATAAAGGCATGTTGGAGCGTATCCAGAATAAGTTCCTACGATTTTGATATTTTAAACAGTATGGGGTCTACCCGGGCTATCCACGGTTATATCCTACGTTGTTCATTCTGGGTATGGTAGGATACTATAAGCTGGAAGTTAGGAGGGAGGTGGCTATGGCCACCTATTTGATTAAAGTGTTTCGTGGCTTAATACACAATCCAGCTATCCTACGGGAGGTGGGGCTGTGGGTACCAAAACTGTACGTGATGAGGCGGCGGCGGCCCCAACTGTTGCGGGTGAGTCGTGCTCGTACCAACTTGCTGCAGAGGGCGCCGCTGACGCGGGCGCTACGCACACTTAATATTATGGCGGACAATTTGGATTTGTGCTTGTTTACATGCTCACTGAATGAATTCACAAGGGCTAGTTACTGTATTTTGAGCGAAGGTTTTTAGGTTGAATTGGTAGTGTTATAAGTATGATGATTTTATGTGGGATTAGGTTATTTTGTATGAATTTTTCTATTTGTAATATTATTGAATTGAGTTTTTTATTGAATTATCAGCAACTTGACATTATTTGTTATTGTATTGACATTGCAAATTTTAGTTTTATTCTGATTATTTATTGTTGTATTAAGTTTTCATTGATTTGACATTACACTATTATGTATTTGACATTAAAATAATCTTAACTTGATATTAAATTAATAAGGACCTGACATTGAATAAATAGGGACTTGACATTGAATAAATAAGAACTTGACATAAATTTGTGTTCCTAATTAGCCAGTAAATTGGGAATTTGTTTGGGTTTGATTGTGATTCAATTTTTGTTATGTAATTGGGGTGGCATAATTTTTTTATTTTAAGTGTAAGTATCTGGGAATTGAATTTTGATTGGAAAGTAATCTGCTTGGTTTGTGTAAAGGTTTTAATAAGGTACTGAATTTGCTAGATTTTGTGTTATTGTACTAAAGTGCTGTGCTAATTTATTGTAAAGTGGTCTGCTATTGTATTGGGTACCAACCTGTAATGATAGTAGTGTGTGGAATAAATAAATAAATAAATAAATAAATAAATAAAAAAATATATTTAAAAATATAAAAAAATAGCGTCCCACCGGCATCGGGTACAGGGACCAAGCTACCGGTGGTTAGGGCTGCAGAGACAGGAACCTCCTCACGATACGTGCCGTGTCTAGAAGTACCGCCTTTTGCATCTGGCCCTTGACCCAACTACCTAACGCGAGCCTCTTGAGATGTTGATCGAGGCTCTTGGCAATTAGACCGTGTGCTGAAACGACTATCGGAACAATAATTGCTAAATCTACATCCCACATGTCGACAACCTCGTGAGCCAAGTCCAAATATTTTAATTGTTTGTCTTTTTCGGCTTTCACGAGGTTTCCGTCATGTGGAACCGTGATATCAACGATTATTGCGAGGCGCTCTGATCGATCTATTACCACTATATCAGGTTTATTGGCTACAATAGTCCTGTCAGTGATAATAGATCGATCCCAATACAACGTGGCACGACCATTTTCAAGAACTGGGTCGGGCACATACCTGTAATACGGTACCTCCAAATCCACAAGTTTATATTTTAGTGCAAGTTGCTGATGGACAATCCTGGCCACTTGGTTGTGTCTATGCAAAGAGTCGCCGTTGGCAAGACGAGAACAACCAGAAATAATATGTCTGAGAGATTCACCGGGTAGGTGGCATGCCCGACATATGTCAACCGTACCATCTCTCAAAATATATTTCCGATAGTAATTCGTCATAACAACTTCGTCTGTAATTGCACAGACATAACCTTCTGTTTCGCCGAACAAATCACCGAAACGTAGCCAGGAGACAGATGCTGTTAAATCTACATCGGGCCCGTGTAAGGCCCGATAAAATCGTCCATGCAGCTCTTTGCTCTGCCATATCTCCTTGCGATCTGTAGTTGATAGTATTACTGGTTTGTGCCAGTTCTCTTTGGCAAGAGCAAGAGGGGTCAGTCCGTTATCCATTGCTACCACATCCCGATGCATACCCACGTCAGCATGAAGGAAATATTCCCTAAGGTTGTATACCTCACGATTGTGTAAGGTCTTGGCATTTAAAAAGCCGCGACCTCCACGCTTTCGTGGGATATACAACCTCATTACAGACGAACGCGGATGATGCATTCGGTGTATGGTCAATAGTGAACGGACTTTCCTATCCAGGGCGTCTAATTCAGTCTGAGTCCATCTAAGTATGCCGAAGGAATAGATTAAGATTGGCATGGCCCAACCGTTGATAGCCCGCACCTTGTTACCGCCCGATAAAAGACTTTTCAGTACTTTTTTCAGGCGGCCAAAGAAACGGTCCACCAACGTTTGTTTCATGCCAATCTCTGTAATACCTAATGCCTGCGACATACCCAGATACTTATAGGTTTCAGTCGCGGAGATGGATTTAAGTTTTGTGAAATCTGAAAGATGTACTCTTTCAGATTCCACAATTCGTCCCTTCTTTACATGCATGACAGCGCATTTATCTACACCAAATTCCATTTTGATAGAATTACTGAAAGCTTCTGTGACTTTCAGTAACTCTATCAAGTGGGAATCGGTGGAGGTAAATAATTTCAAGTAATCCATGTAAAGAAGGTGGGAAACAACTTGACCTCCTCTCCTGAACTGATAGCCTAGCCCTGAACCCTCCAGTAAGGTACCGAGAGGATTCAGCGCCAGGCAAAACCATAAGGGACTCAGGCTTTCACCCTGAAATATACCCCTCTTGATCCTGACAGGCTCGCCATTCCCGCCATTCCCAAGAACCTGACGACATCCTGGATATACAAGAGCCGTTGTCCATTGCCCCATACATGCCTTTAAGAAGGTGCTAAGAGTTGCATCAACTTTATACAACTCCAGCACCCTCAACAGCCATGTATGGGGCACTGAATCGTAGGCTTTCTTGTAATCAATCCAGCATGCCGCCAGGTTTTTCCGGTTACGACGAACCTGCTGGTTAATGGCCATGTCAAGAATAAGGAGTTCTTTAGTACCACGTGACCCGCCTCTACATCCATTTTGAGAGTTAGACATTAAGGAATTATTTTCAATATGAGTACCTAATTTTACTCTCAAAATAGATGTAAGAAGCTTATAGACCATTGGTAAACAAGTAATCGGTCTATAATTTTTAGGGTCCGTAGTACTACCGGATTTGTGGAGAAGGTGGGTAATTCCAGAAGTCATAAAAGATGGAAGCGACCCCGACTCAAGTGATGATTGAAAGCAGGATGCCAAACAAGCATGTGAGCTATGGAACCATTTTAGCCAAAAGTTGTGCAGTCCGTCCGGCCCAGTTGACTTCCAATTGGGCAGCGAACGAACCGCACTGGCAATGTCGCTAGGTGTTATTAGGACTGGTTCCATAGTCTGTATAGACTCACATGAAAGTTCGACATCCCGCATCCACTCACACTCTGTATGACTAACAGGTACCGACCAAATGCCTCGCCAGAATGTACTCGTGGTGTCAGCATCCGGTAGGCACATATCAGTCATACTCGAATCGGGTTGCTCCCATCTTCTATATACCCACCTCTCATCTTTTTGGAACGAGCGATTCTGAGTATAGCGATCCACTCTCTTCTTGTATCGCCGTATACGGTTTGCCCACGCATAAATGTTCTGCTTCAGGTAGTCAATACGTTCTGTGACCCGTACTAAATATTCGCGAGGACTAATATCAGTCCCCGCGAATGCACGAGTCACAAAACGCATGACCCTAGGACGAGTATTACCCTCCCTGAAGCAGCATAGCTTACTAATGAGTACCCTAGTCTCAGCAATGCGCCGCTCAATTCTGCATTGCCAGACTGGAACAGAGTTAGATCTAGTAGCTGACTCAAATTTTGTAAATTTAACACCAGCCACTCGACACACTGCTACAGCCGCACAATACAGAATTGAATGCGCATCACTTATTTCTACACAAGTAGCAAAATAACTTTGTAGAATAGAGTCCAGGGCACCCACCAGCGCTAAATTCTTTTTATGCGTAGGCAAACGTGGTATACGTGGACGACACATGGGATCACAAAACCTATATTCCTGAATCGCTCGTTCCAAAACACTTCTTAATTCGTCATTGTATTGTGTACTTACTGTTGTAACAATATCATCCACTACGTCGTCAATGGGCACGATAGGTGGTAGTTCGTCAGTAATCACTTCACTTATTACAGTAGGTAGAGACGAAGTAGGGATGATAATGTTACACTGTACTTCTGAGCGAAGCCTCTCAAGCACGGCTTCATCCAACAAATGGCTACGTTGAATGACCCGCACTTGATCCGAAAGCCGTTGCGCCGAAACGTTGATAGTCGGTTCAAGAGCCTGAAACAAAGGCAGCAACCGAACACGGTATGCAGTGAGGTTAGTTCCCCCCTCTGTAGCCGCAAAATATGCCCGCATGACGTTTTCGTTCATGGATGAAGTCCATCGCATGCGGTGCACATTACCACCGGTAGCGGGGGCCCTATTCGAGGCCGGTGGGCCTCGGGGTCCCAAGCAGATCGGTGGCCGGCCTCTCCCCGGCCGACGTACAGGTGTTGGCGACGTCGGTGGGGAGAAATACTCGTCGCTCGATGAGCTCGACGCCTCAGCAACAATCGATTCCGGTAGCATGGTTTCCATGGGTTGCGAGGCGGAGCTGTGCGACGAGTCCGGTGATTTTGGTCGTGCATTTAGTATCCTGGCTTTGGCTCTTGTTAGTATAATTATATATTTCTTGTTACATGTTTTCAATATTTTCCGCTGTCATGACATATGTCATGTCATTCTTCTTTAAAATTTATGTTTCTGGTTTATTGGTATAATTTCGTCTATAATTTTCCATTTTTCTGCTTCCTAAACGTTTTCTAATATGTTAGCTTCGAATTATTTACAAATATAGGTAATAAAAATATTTATTTGTAACGCCGATAAAAATATATATTACAGCTCTAAGGTGGGGTTGCCAGGTTAAAATTATTATTCCCTTTATTTACATTTATAAACTTATTAATTTAAATTTTTAAATACATTCTAAAAATAAAAAAATATATTTAAAAATATAAAAAAATAGCGTCCCACCGGCATCGGGTACAGGGACCAAGCTACCGGTGGTTAGGGCTGCAGAGACAGGAACCTCCTCACGATACGTGCCGTGTCTAGAAGTACCGCCTTTTGCATCTGGCCCTTGACCCAACTACCTAACGCGAGCCTCTTGAGATGTTGATCGAGGCTCTTGGCAATTAGACCGTGTGCTGAAACGACTATCGGAACAATAATCGCTGAATCTACATCCCACATGTCGACAACCTCGTGAGCCAAGTCCAAATATTTTAATTGTTTGTCTTTTTCGGCTTTCACGAGGTTTCCGTCATGTGGAACCGTGATATCAACGATTATTGCGAGGCGCTCTGATCGCTCTATTACCACTATATCAGGTTTATTGGCTACAATAGTCCTGTCAGTGATAATAGATCGATCCCAATACAACGTGGCACGACCATTTTCAAGAACTGGGTCGGGCACATACCTGTAATACGGTACCTCCAAATCCACAAGTTTATATTTTAGTGCAAGTTGCTGATGGACAATCCTGGCCACTTGGTTGTGTCTATGCAAATAGTCGCCGTTGGCAAGACGAGAACAACCAGAAATAATATGTCTGAGAGATTCACCGGGTAGGTGGCATGCCCGACATATGTCAACCGTACCATCTCTCAAAATATATTTCCGATAGTTATTCGTCATAACAACTTCGTCTGTAATTGCACAGACAAAACCTTCTGTTTCGCCGAACAAATCACCGAAACGTAGCCAGGAGACAGATGCTGTTAAATCTACATCGGGCCCGTGTAAGGCCCGATAAAATCGTCCATGCAGCTCTTTGCTCTGCCATATCTCCTTGCGATCCGTAGTTGATAGTATTACTGGTTTGTGCCAGTTCTCTTTGGCAAGAGCAAGAGGGGTCAGTCCGTTATCCATTGCTACCACATCCCGATGCATACCCACGTCAGCATGAAGGAAATATTCCCTAAGGTTGTATACCTCACGATTGTGTAAGGTCTTGGCATTTAAAAAGCCGCGACCTCCACACTTTCGTGGGATATACAACCTCATTACAGACGAACGCGGGTGATGCATTCGGTTTATGGTCAATAGTGAACGGACTTTCCTATCCAGGGCGTCTAATTCAGTCTGAGTCCATCTAAGTATGCCTAAGGAATAGATTAAGATTGGCATGGCCCAACCGTTGATAGCCCGCACCTTGTTACCGCCCGATAAAAGACGTTTCAGTACTTTTTTCAGGCGGCCAAAGAAACGGTCCACCAACGTTTGTTTCATGCCAATCTCTGTAATACCTAATGCCTGTGACATACCCAGATACTTATAGGTTTCAGTCGCGGAGATGGATTTAAGTTTTGTGAAATCTGAAAGATGTACTCTTTCAGATTCCACAATTCGTCCCTTCTTTACATGCATGACAGCGCATTTATCTACACCAAATTCCATTTTGATAGAATTACTGAAAGCTTCTGTGACTTTTAGTAACTCTATCAAGTGGGAATCGGTGGAGGCAAATAATTTCAAGTCATCCATGTAAAGAAGGTGGGAAACAACTTGACCTCCTCTCCTGAACTGATAGCCAAGCCCTGAACCCTCCAGTAAGGTACTGAGAGGATTCAGCGCCAGGCAAAACCATAAGGGACTCAGGCTGTCACCCTGAAATATACCCCTCTTGATCCTGACAGGCTCGCCATTCCCAAGAACCTGACGACATCCTGGATATACAAGAGCCGTTGTCCATTGCCCCATACATGCCTTAAAAAAGGTGCTAAGAGTTGCATCAACTTTATACAACTCCAGCACCCTCAACAGCCAAGTATGTGGCACTGAATCGTAGGCTTTCTTGTAATCAATCCAGCATGTCGCCAGGTTTTTCCGGTTACGACGAACCTGCTGGTTAATGGCCATGTCAAGAATAAGGAGTTCTTTAGTACCACGTGACCCGCTTCTACATCCATTTTGAGAGTTAGACATTAAGGAATTATTTTCAATATGAGTACCTAATTTTACTCTCAAAATAGATGTAAGAAGCTTATAGACCATTGGTAAACAAGTAATCGGTCTATAATTTTTAGGATCCGTAGTACTACCGGATTTGTGGAGAAGGTGGGTAATTCCAGAAGTCATAAAAGATGGAAGCGACCCCGACTCAAGAGATGATTGAAAGCAGATGCCAAACAAGCATGTGAGCTATGGAACCATTTTAGCCAAAAGTTGTGCAGTCCGTCCGGCCCAGTTGACTTCCAATTGGGCAACGAACGAACCGCACTGGCAATGTCGCTAGGTGTTATTAGGACTGGTTCCATAGTCTGTATAGACTCACATGAAAGTTCGACATCCCGCATCCACTCACACTCTGTATGACTAACAGGTACCGACCAAATGCCTCGCCAGAATGTACTCGTGGTGTCAGCATCCGGTAGGCACATATTAGTCATACTCGAATCGGGTTGCTCCCATCTTCTATATACCCACCTCTCATTTTTTTGGAAGGAGCGATTCTGAATATAACGATCCACTCTCTTCTTGTATCGCCGTATACGGTTTGCCCACGCATAAATGTTCTGCTTCAGGTAGTCAATACGTTCTGTGACCCGTACTAAATATTCGCGAGGACTAATATCAGTCCCCGCGAATGCACGAGTCACAAAACGCATGACCCTAGGACGAGTATTACCCTCCCTGAAGCAGCATAGCTTACTAATGAGTACCCTAGTCTCAGCAATGCGCCGCTCAATTCTGCATTGCCAGACTGGAACAGAGTTAGGTCTAGTAGCTGGCTCAAATTTTGTAAATTTAACACCAGCCACTCGACACACTGCTACAGCCGCACAATATATAATTGAGTGCGCATAACTTATTTCTACACAAGTAACAAAATAACTTTGTAGAATAGAGTCCAGGGCACCCACCAGCGCTAAATTCTTTTTATGCGTAGGCAAACGTGGTATACGTGGACGACACATGGGATCACAAAACCTATATTCCTGAATCGCTCGTTCCAAAACACTCCTTAATTCGTCATTGTATTGTGTACATACTGTTGTAACAATATCATCCACTACGTCGTCAATGGGCACGATAGGTGGTAGTTCGTCAGTAATCACTTCACTTGTTACACTAGGTAGATACGAAGTAGGGATGATAATGTTACACTGTACTTCTGAGCGAAGCCTCTCAAGCACGGCTTCATCCAACAAATGGCTACGTTGAATGACCCGCACTTGATCCGAAAGCCGTTGCGCCGAAACGTTGATAGTCGGTTCAAGAGCCTGAAACAAAGGCAGCAACCGAACACGGTATGCAGTGAGGTTAGTTCCCCCCTCTGTAGCCGCAAAATATGCCCGCATGACGTTTTCGTTCATGGATGAAGTCCATCGCATGCGGTGCACATTACCACCGGTAGCGGGGGCCCTATTCGAGGCCGGTGGGCCTCGGGGTCCCAAGCAGATCGGTGGCCGGCCTCTCCCCGGCCGACGTACAGGTGTTGGCGACGTCGGTGGGGAGAAATACTCGTCGCTCGATGAGCTCGACGCCTCAGCAACAATCGATTCCGGTAGTATGGTTTCCATGGGTTGCGAGGCGGAGCTGTGCGACGAGTCCGGTGATGTTGGTCGTGCATTTAGTATCCTGGCTTTGGCTCTTGTTAGCATAATTATATATTTCTTGTTACATATTTTCAATATTTTCCGCTGTCATGACATATGTCATGTCATTCTTCTTTAAAATTTGTGTTTCTGGTTTATTGGTACAATTTCGTCCATAATTTTCCATTTTTCTGCGTCCTAAACGTTTTCTAATATGTTAGCTTCGAATTATTTACAAATATAGGTACCTAATAAAAATATTTATTTGTAACGCCGATAAAAATATATATTACAGCTCAAAGGCGGGGTTGCCAGGGTTTTAAATTATTATTATTATTATTACGTATGTAAGACGCTACCACTAAGAGCATAGTCAATAATTTGCATTATGTAAGAAACTTTAATTACATAGAGATTAATATGGTATCATAAGCCGATTATATAAAAAAGTAGCAATTATAGATTGATAAGACATTGTAAAACAATTTGTGGACATCATGAATAAATATTTTTTTTTTAATGCGAAAGATCGAGGCCAAGCCGAACTGTGTTAGCCACAGGCGCGATAAAGAAGGCAATTTTCTAAATAAGGCTTCTGAGGATTTCTCTAAAGTCGGACAAAAAATGAATTGTTCCCACGAAAGATGTACCTTTTCCCAAAGTTTCACTACTAAGAAGAAGCGTACTTTGACTTTGATTTAATTTAGACAGTCGTATTGCCCAAATGGCAAGCTTTTCCTGTTATGCCCTTGCCAGAAAATTCACTTTTGGGAATTTTTGTTTTACTTACTAAGGCTTATAGATTTTAGTACCATTGCAAATATGTTGAAAAAGTTTTGGTGTATTAAGATTTTTTATCTAGTATCCTGACGACATGATCAGATAAGTACTCTAATACGAATGATTACGAAAATTCTTTTTATGAAATCCAAAATATTTTTTGTAATTTAGTGGAAATCAGTCAGCTTTTGCACTAAATGACCACTAGACCAACAGGGAAGTCAAAGTACGATACTTTCTTAATATTATATTTTTAAGTAGAATCTTCATTTAGAGTGCCACTCAGCTCTCTATATGGTATAGGAAAATTGACCTCCAAAAATAACAAGCAAAGATTGCTAAGAATTTCCAAATCAATGCAAATTATTATACAAAATAAATCCTGAAAGCCTGAAGTAGATCTATAAGTTTTAGCAAAAAATAGAATTACCAACCATTCGTATAAAGTAGCAAGAAATCAGCAAATATAATAATATTATTGATTGTCGTGGATGGATCGTACGTGGAATCCTTACACGCATGAGGGCGTTTACCCCAAAGAAGAATATTTCGTGCGATTGGTACATTCGGTTGGATCAAAACATTGTCTTGTCTACGCAAGGCACCTAACGGTATTGTTTTAGTACAGGCATAAAGGACACTTTGGAAAAAAATGTTGTTGTTATGTCGATAGAACAAACGTTATTTATCTCTGATTGCTATAATGTTGAGTTAGTTGATTAAATTACAACAGCAATTTGAAACCTTTACAAATTTATTTTAAGCTACAGACTTTCCAAACTCAATTATTCGAAATGCCTTTGTTTCATAGTGACGACCTTAGAGACGCTCTACAAAGTAACATTATGATTACGACATTGAAGTCAGAATTAATTTTATTAATCCATTCACATCTTAACTATATCAGTTGGTCACATTTAACAATGTCAGCAAATTGTATTAATCAAACATTAAATTCATGCAAATTTATTTCGATGATTACTAAAGTTAGTTCTTCAAAGATTTTAATAAAATCCATGAATTTATTCACAATCACGTCCCAGCCTAATAACGTAAATTAAGATTATCATAGTCAAGAACTTGGAAGATACAATTACAGAAGTTTTAACATGGAGGCTGTAGCCGTGGTAAGTAATCACATTGTCGGGACCTTGCTGAGAGAAATATGCCTTTGGTGCTTGAACGAGGATCTGCCCTACCTATTTTGCTCTGTTGACAAAATTACAATGACTTTACAAGAAAACAAAGATTGACGGTCGTCTTTTTCGTAACGTTCGTATAATAAATGTGTACATCAGTGGTAGCGGTTTTTATAAATTGTAATGAAATGTTGTGATAAGGATAATTTCTTAAAATCGAAGAATAAATAAATAAATAAATATTCACGGACATCTCACACAACGCTATCTGATCCCAAAGTAAGCTAGGAATCTAACCTGCTTGTGTTATGTGTGTTAATATAAATATTTGGCAAAATAGCTTTACTTTCTTTATACTCTTTACATTTTTATCTTCTGATTACTTTCGCTGCGAATTTCAAGATCTACTATAACGTTTTGTTAGCGAACCTGGTTGAGAAATATGGATAGGATTAGTAATCGCCTGGTAAAATTTTCAAAATTATTACCTGGTTCAATAAAAAAATCTGGAACAGATGTCAACATCGAGCTCCAGTAAAATGAGTTTTGTAAATTTAAACAGCAAGTGACTAGGTACAATCTTTACCTCTCCGTTTCAAAGTCATTAGAGATTAAGCCATTACTGATGACTGTAAAAGTTTCAAATTATATTAAGTTGAAACTTTCATTGTAAATGTAAGTTTATCGAATCAGGATTCCTTCTCAAAGGATTTTATACCAGACTTTACTAGTTCCCGCATTGTGATTTCATAAAGGATAGGGTGTTAGAAATAGCTCTCTTTCAAGACTAACTAGGTAATAAAAGAAAATAGTTAAGAAGTAATAGCCACGTAAAACTTTTCTAATCCAGGGTATAAAATTAAAACAATAGTTTCAAGTAAAGAGAGCGTTTTCTTAGATGAGCGTTTTTAGTTTACAAACAAAATCTTTACAATGCACTCAATTGCACGAAGGTTTTGTTTTAAGAATTAAACATAATGAGCTTCTTGCTATTATACACCGCATCAAAAAGAGTCAAGCAGATATATTACTGTGATGGTACGTCTGTCTACCCGACAGCCATGTTGACCAACGCTCAATATATTCCATAAAGAGTACACGATAATAGACAGATTAAAGTAGGTATTTAATTTAATAGTTTATTATATCTACTTTGAAATTAACAAATTCAACGCCGGATTGGTAAAATCATGTAAGGTGGTTGACACGAGAACATATTTATTATAAAACAGAAAACCAAAAATAATGGATATAATTGAACAGCAAAATCTGCAACTGTATTACAGCTGACTGCTGTGTGGCATTCTACTCTTATTCCCGCATCCCATTGTATTGTATTCCAATAATAATACTATTATTATTCTATCTATCTATCACTGTACCAGAATTCTTCCTGATTCATTCAGCCATTAGAGCTTAATAGAATAACAAACATCTTCAAGAATTTCACTATTATAATATAAGTAGTATAATATTATTTCATCTTACGTTAAGGAGACACTTACTTCAGGGACATAGTAAACATTCCCGTACACTTCCATTTAAAACGGAAGGGCATGGGACGGGGGTAGCAGCTCGCAGGAAATAAAGGATCTGTAATGTGCACAAGTTTTTGTTTACAAGAAAATGTGAGTTTGTAACGGTATTTTGGCACACTACGGCTTTTTTTATGTTTAATATTTCCTGCAGCCTATTCTTAAGAAAAAGCTGACACAGGTTGTTATTTTTCTATTCAACTACCAACAAATGTTTGCAGTTCTTGTTTGTGTTGCTTTGAAATAGATTACTTACAAATATTTTATTTATATAATCGAATATGACTTTCTTCTTTGAAAAAGTAAGCACTTCGATCCCTGCGGCAGTCTACGAGTATAAGGCAGAAGATCAATGCTTTTAAGTAGGATTATTGAAATTAAATTTCGTTTATGGGTTCTCCTCTACTTTATTATTTCTGAATTTTTCATTGAACCTTTAAACTCAAGGTCTTGTTAACGTAATAATAATATAATCTATCCTGCCACTTCCGTGACGTTTTTCATGTATCTTATGACTAAAAATAATTATAATAACTAAATCCAAAACACTCAACTCTGATATAGTCAGAACTTTAAACCTTGATTATTTCACACACAGATTCCTATCAAAAATTATTTGTAATAAATTTCACCTTAGGGCGGCCATACACGGACTGCTTCAAGCAGTTGAGACCGACTGCTTGAAGTCGCGACCGCGTGGTGAACTACAGTCATTCATTTGCTGCCGTACACACGACTGCTCGAGCAGTCGCGACCGCTTCAAGCCGTCAACTGCATGACGAAATTTCATCGTGCCGTCGACCGCTCGCGAGCGCATACACCGACTGCTCGAGCCGTTGACTGCGCTAGAGCAGTCGACAGCTCCTCTTCATTCTTGAGCTTCCTCATGATTATGTCTTCACGTTTAATTTTAGACTTTATTATATTATTCACTTGATGAAACAAAGACATTGACATCCTAAAATATTTGAAAAATTTTTCTTCATCACTTTTAAGTTCCATAAACAAATGATAGAATTGTCCTGTTGTTCTCTTAATTCCAAAATTGGATAAACCCAAAATTTGGAATTAAGGAAATTCTCTTTTGACGTCGCCGCAGACGTCTCCGCTTGAGCAGAAGCAGTGCTTCCTCTTCAGAATTCATGACTCGATTGCCGTAGTAAATCAACTGCTCGAGCGTTTGGTAGCGGCAGCTCGAGCAGTCAAGAACCGACCGCTCGAGCGGTCCGTGTACGTCACTCAGCCGTTAACTGCTCGAGCAGTCCGTGTACGGCTGAATTTCTGAATTACACATGTAAAGGAACGATTTCAACTCCATGGAGTAATGTCGTAATACTCGTATACTTAAGTTGTTTAAAATTAATGTGAGTTATTTATTGCTTTGATAGTAGTTAGACAGGCTAGTGATAGTAAAAATAACTATGATCAGTAGAAAAGTTAAATATTGCTTATATACATTACTCTTAGTTCCAGTATGTTATCTTTTAATAATAAAATTTTATTTTAACTTTTTTTTTCTTGTACAAACATAAAAAGTGGAGACTTCCACCAAACCAAAACATGTACCGTTTATTTTGCAGTGCTGGCAATATTGCTTATTCTTTTCTTATCTATTCCAAGGGCTTTGTTTTTTTAATCAAGGGAGGCAAACGCGAGGGATGTAATGCAAGGAGTTGAAGCACGAAAGCCGCAGGCAAGAATGTTATCAAATATAATCTCTTATAAATAATACGGCATATATCCTCTGAGATTCTGTTCATTTTAAAAGGATCAACAAAACGCAATACATTTTCATCACAGTAATATAGTTGGAAAACAGCTGCTCCCTCGTTACGATGCTGAAAGCACATAATCTAATACAAGATTGTAATATGCGGTGTTGATCTCAAGATTATTACACGGTGGTCTCATATGGTTAATGTGAATAAAAATGTCTGTCAGTGGAATGATAATACCCCTATAAGTACATGTTGAATGTGAATTCCAGGTTTAAGTATAAGCCGCAGGTGAAGGCGACTCATTGAGAGTAATCCAATATTTGAGCCGAATCTTTTTAGAAGAGCTGATGTATGGTAGTAACATTGTTTTTAGTACACTTAAAATTACAGTAATTAGCATAGTAGGTATTACATAATACCTAGTAACCTGCATTTTCCTTGGAATGTTAAAACGATTTTTATTGTCAGGGCATTAGATCTCCTAGGAATAAGCTAATTTACACAAATTGTTCATCACTTGTCATGAAAACTATAGTGATTGATGTATTGGGCTACCCTTGCAGGAAAGTAGGACCCCAAAATAATGTGAGGTGGTTTTTTACTACACCTAAAGCTGTACAAGATTTAGATTCGTCCCTGCGTCGAATACTGCTCTCACCTTTGGGACGACTTCGCGAGGTATTTGATGACGTGCTATTCGCAGTATCAATTGTCCTGAAGCAACGGGAAATCTAGAGCCGTTGGCGCAGCGAATAACTAGTGCATCTTTGATAGCATTTTACCAAATCTATTACGGTGTTCTGAAGAGCTCTTCAATCAAATCACTTCCTCTGCTTTTCGATCCCAAAGAGCGCGTGTCAGTAGAGGTGCCACTCTCACAGTGGAGAGAATAATCACCACAAATGAGCGATTCAAAAGATAGTTTCTCTGTCAAACCATATTAATTTGGTACCACCAGCCAGCGCCCGTGTTTCCCACTTCTTAGAACACCAGCTTCTTTAAGCGGAGCAGGAAGAGGCACATCATTATGACACTCAACTTGAGGACCACTGTCAAATAAAGAATCTTTAAGATTGTGAGAGTATTCCAACACATCGCTTGATGTCGTCATGACTTTCCATTAGGCGGGTTGTAACATTTTGTTACGCTGAATATTATAAAAATATTTCCGGATGTCAATGACTTACGAAAATAAACATTTTGCATTGTATTTAATTCTTCATTAGCAGATGTATAAATAACTTTTCATTGTCTTTCTGTAAAGTATTGTGGGTGGATGTGTAGGCAAGAACGTTATATCACTAAACATATTCTTTGACGAGTACAAAGACATACGAGTACATTTTATATAATTATGGCTCAGCCTACAGATCAGGTAGGTAGGTTTTCTCTTTATACTGTGATTATGGTGTAGGCGGGCGGTTTGAAGCGGTGACGTTGCAAATAATAATTTTATCTAATCTACATCAGATACAGGTACCTATAATCACTAAAATACATCTACCATTAGCGACAACTAAATTTAGTTTTAAAATTGTAATTTAATATCTAAACGTTAGTAATAGCATAGCATGTAGCACAGCTTGAGCACTTTATTGGATTGAGATGGAAAGATTGTCCTGTGACGTAGGTTGACATCACATGATGGATGATCCAAATCCTTTTTCGTGTGATAGAGTATAAATCCTGCACGGATCTTTTAAAATGAGTCGTATGTTACCTGGTATACATTGTCGAGTGACAATTATAGATTGGTAACAAATTTCAAATTCATTTTTTTGGGAATTTCTTATCAGGTATATTCAGAATACACACATATACATTGGTCACGTCTTTATCCCCGAAGGGGTAGGCAGAGGCAAATTATATGCCCACATTTTACCTCTTTACAATTTGTCCCACGTAATAGGTGGTGAGTCGTATTGCCGTGTTGAAATGGACAGGCGCAGGTTGTGACTACCTGCTGTTGAAGTTTTTCAAGCCGCCTATAAAGGCCTTTAACTTGGCTTAACGACTGCCATTTTACTGGCAACTGGGACATCGGCTTAACGTGCCTTCCGAAGCATGGAAACATGCCATGCACACATGGATCTTGACCCCATTTTGACCAATAATAAGATATTAGTTTAGTAGTTTCTAAACACCTCTTATAGAAATACGGAGCATTAAAACATAGCATAACAGAAAGTATTCTGTACGACGTAATTACATAAAATACTTTTTTTCTGAAATATTGTAAAAAACCTTATAACCCTTTTTATCTTCTGCATAGCTTAAATTTTAAATTGTGAAAATGATACGTCAAATAGCCATAATCCACAGACGATTAAGATCAAAATCTGTTGACTGTCTTCACGTATGTTATCGTAAGAATTAAGAATGAAAATAAGCAAAGCATTTTGTCGTGGCCGCGCTACAATAATGATAAGCGTAGTCATTATAATGAGAAACTGAATGACCCACTCATGGAAGAAAGCTTTCTTGGTAGATGGAGTAGAATGCTATTACTATTGGAGTGCGCTATAAAGGGACTTGTAGCAATAGCTGCTCCGTTACAAGGGGCATAAGCAAAGCGAAATTTTGTTCGTGTAGCTCGCGGTTACTTTCTGCTATAATACATAGTGTGGACTGAGCTTAAAAAAAGTGTTCTTACCATAAATTATGTGGCAGACAAGCAAGATTGTAACGCGATCTTTCTGTTTTACGTCAAAACCCTAACAAAAGCAGTGTTTACTGCTGCTGTTGAAATTGTGCATAACGATGCATTAAATCGAAATAAAAGAAGTAAAAGAGAAAAATGTTGTTAATTTAAACTTGTTGTCGCATACCTCTCTTTAAATTAAGTTACAAATTCAACTTGTACAGTACATAGATATGTATGAAAATTGTTGAAATTCAATAGTGACTGCTTTCAAAGGCCACCGAGACGTTCCGACCTCGTTCATCGAGCGAGGTGTTACGAGCGAGGAAAGAGGGGCTACAGAAATCAAAACGTACTACCCCACTTCACACCGTTCAGCTTGAGGCATGCAGCGTGTAATTCTATGACGTATGAACGCGGCCCTGATGGTAAAATAGCAGTTAAAATCCTTCCGGTGTACACTCGGATTCCAGTCACACTCACATACACACTCATTCGCTTCTGCCTTCTTTGTTTTCAGACAGAAACTCTTGGAAAATGCGATGCGAGCAATCTGAAGTTGCTCATCTCCCCATTGCTAGTTCAGGGTGTTCTAAACCCTGGCGTCATCTGCGACTCAGTACAAATGAAATACTGTGTTGATAAAATCTGGGTAGTCTACCCTTATATAGGAACATAATAATAAGTACAATGCTATCGCGTAAAACTTTTTTTATGACACACTTTTTCTTATGGTTTACTTCCAAAAATATTTAATGTGGATTTATCACTACCGTTGTTCATGACACAGTAGGTCCATTAACCCTAGAACCGTACCCATCATAGACTTTAAATAACAGTACCCAGGGGTACTAGTGTACCCCGTTAAAAAAAACATTTTTTCATAAGAATAGACATTTATTAATATAATCAACATACATAGACTTTTATGGCACTTATTTCAGTCTCACGTTACATAATTAAACAAAAAATTACCAAACTTATATTAACAGTTTTGGCAAATCTTCTATTGGTGCTCTAAACATATAAAATTTTTACATTTTTCTCATCGAGTGCTTGATTTACGGTCTTTTGACCTGGGACAAAAGGACCATCTACTAGATTTTGAATCTGAAGAGGATGGAGCACTAGAAGGTCGTGCTTTTTTAAAATACCGCCAATACTCATTTGTGCATGCATTTTGTAGATGCATACCCAGGGGTGCTGTAGTACTCCACTCAGGCTTGCCACGATCGCACGCTAACAGGACTCGCGCCCGGCCGATACTTGGACACGATCCCCCGCCCCCCGTAAATACGCGGAGGTGCGAAAAGATCCGTTTTAAAACAAAAATGTTATAGCCAATATTATTTTTTTTTTTTCAGTTGTACCCCAGGGTACGGTTCTAGGGTTAAAGCACTAACTACATTTCCAAGTTGAATTGTTTTCTTAAAGTTGAACGGTGTAATTCAAAGTTCTTTAGTAGACGTGAATGGCAAAATAATAACATTTGCAGTTTAAAACTTTCGCTACTATGAAAATTGTTCAAAATTAGTATTAAGTCTCATCGTTCAAAATGGGTGTTAAAGTCACTGCAAGTTTTATTTTGTTCAAAATTTTGTTACGCTATAAAAAAGCTATAGGGAGCACTGCTCTACTAAAACTTTTGTAATTTTATGAGGATGGAATAAAGGACTGGTGTAAATAACTTGTCCAATTTTACGTTTTTGTTTACATTTTTTACGTTTTTCCTATTTGATGATTGATTTACTTTGATATTGATGCTGGATATTGGATTGAATTACTTTTACAATTGTTAATAACGTCCAAATAAATTATTAGCCTTTGAATGCAATTATGTAAACGTCAAATCATTTTGTTAACAAAGGATTTTTCTCTAAAAATGTAATTTACCCCGTACCACAAATTTACAACAATCTCTATTTTTAAAATGACATAAGTTATTCAAAAGATCTTAAGGCTAGTATTTCCGAAATCGACCAAAATCGACCCATTTTGAAGGAAATATTCTTTGATTTGATCTGATAAAAATGTATTACTATAGTTTAATAGATGCTCTTGCTTTCTGTAATTTTTAAAACACGATTAATAAAACTTTATATGATAAAAATCGTTCTCGAAAAACTGGAAATGTGCAAAAATTTTAAAGATGAATGTTGTTATTGCTCAAAATATACTTGTTTATTTTATATAAACACATGTCTATATTAAAGATATTGATCTTATGAACAATATTCAAGCCATTATTTATTTTTTAAACACCTCAGATTTTAAAACAATGATAAAAAGTGTAGAATCTAGAACAATTAGGCATTTAGCGTACACTTCAATCACTTCATACGCCTGACAGGGCTGTTCTGGGTAGGACCTGGGTCGCTCTGTCATCCGTGACCCGCTACGTTGGCGCGAATCGATCGTTTTAATTAGAAGTAGTTGCAGAAATCTGTGAATATTATTTTGTTTTTATTTGTAAATATTAGGATAAGTACGTTTTTGTGTATAAATAAATAAATATCGTGTAATATAGTGATTAGTGACTAGGTACTCAGTGAATATGGGTAAAAAAAAGCCAAGAGAAATAAAATGCCCAGATGTCAATTGCGGCTACTACGACGGCAAGTATGATAAGTTCCTACAAGTATTGCTTTATCTTTATTATATATATAAAAATACACAACCAAATAATTCACTGACGGGCATGATGAAATTATAAGGTTGATGCTGAGCGAAGCGACTGAAGCCAACAGCTGCCATTATTTTGCTACCTGCTGAAGAGGCAGTACAGTAGCTAAACGTACTCATATAGGCTTAGAGATCTCCCATTCCAGTCCTCTTCTACGTAGGTACAGGTAGGTGTCATTTAGCAAAGGCCAAGTAAGTTAGAT
Organism: Miltochrista miniata; assembly: GCA_933228765.1. Lineage (NCBI taxonomy): Eukaryota > Metazoa > Arthropoda > Insecta > Lepidoptera > Erebidae > Miltochrista > Miltochrista miniata. Next base: position 29,798,485 of record OW121748.1, on the reverse strand, counting down.
CACGGCTGTTTTTGGTAATGAATGACTGTGAGAAATGAACTCGGTGCCCCAAAGTTGCTTGGGACCTTACGATAAGAAGAGGGATAGTATTTACCTAAACCACAGTAACTACTAGGTATAAAATATTCTCTTTTTACTATGCCTGAACAATCAACGTTTTGGCCGTTCGCTCTAAGTTTGCCTTTCGCCTCCCATACTACGCCTGTACACCATCCTGTCCGCCAGCGGCAACCTAAGCGCGAACGGGTAGTAAATAATATAATGTTTGACGCTTAGAGTATAATAGTAGATTCACGTTGTTATTGCTACACTGTATAAATTATAACAGTAGTACCTACCCACTACCGACATAAAAGAATAAACGTGTAGTTTTATTTTTCGTTGTAGTCTAGCCGTTTCGTTGTAGTGTACCCTCAAAGTCTTTTTTTTTCAGCCGAGATTGAACGGTGGTTCATTTGCAAAAAAAGATACACGTGAATCGCAAGTACCTAGTACTCGTAGGTACTTTCATACTTTAATTTTGAGTGTAATAATTATTACTTTCTTAGTAAATATGAATGTATGAAAAAGTGGATAATTTTTAGGGTTCCGTAGGTACCCAAAGGTAAAAAAACGGGACCCTATTCATGAGACTTCGCTGTCCGTCTGTCTGTCTATCGGTCAGTCTGTCTGTCGGTCAGTCTGTCAGTTTGTATGTCCGTCTGTCTATCTTTCTGTCTTTCCTTCACGAGGCTGAAGCTCATGAATGGACATAGCTAGAGATCTGAAATTTTCACAGATAATGTGTTTCTGTTGCCGCCATAACAACAAATATTGAATTTTGCATGCCAATATTTCTATCAATAAGCTGATTCACCGAATTGACATACGAGAGCGAGACTTTGAGGACATGTACCTTTTTCATTCAACTTTGTAACAGCTTTATTTTTTGTAAGCAAGGGTTATAAACCCTTCTTTTTTCTTTTTAACGTGAGAGAAAATCCTCATGGATGCTATGCCGGACTCCTACCGACTAAAAACCTCACATTACGCTTAACAGCCTATGGTTGGGAGCCCAGGGTAAGCCCTCGGAAGGATGTCCTAGGACTCCCAACAGTAGTTCGGGTGCAATCCTGCGTCTTTGGGTGTTTCGGATGTGATCCCGCTTCTGAAGGGGGTATGCATAAATCCCTCACGTCACGCTGCCGTCATGGGCCTGCTTCTGTAAGGACGGTGAGCAGCCCCCTCACCGTCTTCAGGCCCCTGGTTATGGAGAGCGATAGTCTTGGGCGAAGACACGTCTGCGGCGTTCATTTCAAGTGTGTACTTGTTGCCGTTATTAATAAAAAAAGGCAAAAAAAATCACGTTTGTTGTATGGAAGTCCCCCATAAATATTTATTATTTTTCTGGTTTAAGTACTCAATTCAATCCTTTATTTTTGCAAACAAGGGTTTATATCCCTTGTGCTTCCACGGACCTCGGAAGGGGCCACCTGCGGGATCCAGCCTGCGGGAGACCTTAGTCTCCCGCAGGCTGGATCCCGCAGGTGTATAAAAGTATAGACTAGGAACTTAGGTTACCTAGAAAGTTTTCAAAAACCTATTCTTAAATAGGTTTTTGAAAACTTTCTAGGTAACCTAATTTCCTAGTCTATATACATATAATAAAAAGATCTAAAGTCATAACTGTACATTAAACATATTTAAAAAAATACTCGCGGGGGGTTCTACATAGGATACCGAAGTCGAAAATGTAGTTAGAATTTTTTTGTCTGTTTGTTGTCTGTTTGTCTGTTAATTTTGCTTTGTCCGGAAGGATCTCGAAAAGTACTCAATATTTTTGATTAAAAATTTGCACAAATATTAACTAGGGGTAGGGTCTTCAAATAGACTTCAAATTGACTATGTTGGTGTAAGCGCCATCTATCATTGGTTGTATTTTGTAACACAGGTCTAAGCTGACATGCGGCGTGCGTGTTACTTGTCTTATTCATATTATAATGTAAAATAAATAAACGCATTATTTTACTCATAAGATGCATTCTATTATTTTTTGCTACTTATGTTATACCTATGCTTACCTCTTCGAAGACTGCTCGAATTAATTTCATAAATTATTGACGGATTTTTTTCTTATTTTCTTTTCTCGGCTCGTCTCACAATTAAAATGATGATAAAAGAAAAGTAGTAAAAAATAGAACCGACTTCAAACAAATCCTGAAAAATTAAATTTACTTGGCACAAAGATAAATGTATTTTGATTTTTCATATTTTATTCAATATCATATTGAAGTCGGCGCCAAGTAAACCCATAGGTTGAGGTAGGTATTATTAATGGCACCAACTTCAATATCATATTGAATACAATCTGATAAATCAAAATACATGTTATTACTTTGTGCTATGTAAATTTTATTTTTCAGAATTTTTTTGAAGTCAGTTCTATTTATTACTAATAATTTTTTGATCATCATTTTAAGTGATGGGTGGACCGTAAAAGTATATCTATCTAGGTGTAAAGTTCTTATCAATACAAATCAATCAAGCCCAAACACAAGGTACGTGCTGTAAATCGTTAAGGAATTCCCTCGACTGTCTTTCGGTTCCATCATCAGATCGACTCCTGACCTTCATTAAATTGTAGTACATTAACAGTGGGCGCACACTAGGCGTCTTGTCACGGCGACAAGCTGTGGGCGCCAAACTATATACATTTTGTTCTAAGCTCCGCACACTACGCGACATGTAGCCGCGACTCCGAGACAAGCAAGGGGAGTCTTCGCGTCTGTCGCGCTATTGTCGCGGCGACACGGCGACAGTCGCCCAGCGACAGCTTTGGAGAACGTGTTCCTTGCACAACGTCTGTCACGGCGTCAAGTCGCCCGATGCAGGCGCACACTGCGCGACAAGTCGCCGCAACATGTCGCCGCGACTGTCGCCTAGAGTGCGCCCACTGTAAAGCACTTCATTAAAAAGTTACCAAACGCACTATTTGTCCCTACAATTTTCGGTGGTTACCCTCGATTTCTCCTGGATCCCATCATCAGATCCTGACCTGGTAAAAATGGGACTAAGAAAAGAAAAAAGAATTAAATCCGTCTATAATTGACGGAAATATCAGTCAACATACATAAAAACGTACAGACGAATGTAGAACCTCCTCCTTTTTTGAAGTCGGTTAAAAATAAGGAAAGGTTTCTTACAACCCCATTTTGAATATACCTGCTAACAGGCACTTACTAAATAAAATGTCTTATAAAGGTTTGATAAACTTATACTTCTGTTGTAATTTATTTGGTGGTACAAAAAGTGCGGCATGAAATACACGCTGCACCAACTGTCAACGTCCAATTGCACCAACTGGCAACGTCCAAACAAAGTGCTTGGGGTCAAATGAGTTCATGTCGATCGCATGCTACGGGGGTATCGCCCGCGGTGAGGTGAGGTGGTAAAAATACCTAATGCGCTCTGGCATTCGGCCCTTAAAAGAAGACCAAACAAATAAACGCACTTTTCGATTAATAATGATTAAATAATAATAAATTAGTATGTTTAGTAACAAACCTGACTCAAAAATAATATTTTTTTTAATAATGTTATAATATTTTTGTAGGTACTAGCTTCGAACTTATTTTCCTCTGAAAATTATAGAACAACACGGCTTCGTGCAAACTTTTATACATTTTATTAAAAGTGAAGAAACCAAGTTTCTCCACGGTTGCTTGCCACTTAAGGCAAAGTATTCTAGAAAATCGTCGTTTCTACGGCAAAAGAAAGGAAGTTGAAGAGACAATCTTCCCGCATGTATGCACGGAAATAGAGTAAGTTAAATTGTGCAAACTGCACGCTTATTAAAATAGTGGTCGTACCGTAACTGTAGAGAATAGTGCTTTAAATATGGTTCCTTGGTTCATTTGAAATGTAAATCCAATTTACAGAATAAAATGTATGTGAAGATGGTAACTATTTAGGATTTCGTACCCAAAAGGTAAAAACGGGACCCTTATAACTGAAACTTCGCTGTACATCTGTCCGTCTGACATCAGGCTGTATCTCATCAACCATGATTGCGGTCTTGCCTCTTTTTATTTATGTTGCCGCTATAATAACAACATACTTATTAAAATATAAGCAAAATAATGTTTAACGGGGATCTCATACTACAAACGTTTTTGCCATTGACTGTGTGACCAAAGACTGTACGCGAACCCGACTCGCAGGCCGGTTTTTGAACAATACATAGGTTACTTTAACTTATTCTAAACTGCATTTTCCTATTTAACCCGGTATAAGATTTAGTTTACTTTTCTGGTCAAACAAAAGTGATTGATCCTATGTCATCGTGTTTGTATACAACAATTTTCAAATCAACAGATATGAGTATTGTATAATATTTCTGTGAAATTATACAAACATAATTTATTTTGAAGAACGTTTGCTACACTATTGCGCTGTGTAAACAACGCTTCAAGCTCGTGTATGAAGTTTGTTTTCCATTTCAAGAGGAGTGACAGATCGCGTTGAACAGTTATCTATGTGGATAAGTTCCACTAGTTTTTTGTTGACATAAATCGCTCCCCTACGGCTGTAGGAAACGTGACAGAAGCCTCACGTGGGTGATGTAATTTATAACTGTATGGGTAATAGTGCTATAGAATGGTGATAGCCCGCAGTCTGACCGAACGCACAGTATATCACTTGACTTTATAATTTATGGCGGACATAGGTCAAGTAGAACATAACAAAGTTTTAAAAGGACACTTATGTTAAGTGGGTACACCCAACTCTTTTTGTAGTCGTTACTTTTGTTGAAAATGTTTGTGTAACATTCTTAAACAAAGGAAAAACAGATTCAAGTTTTTAAATACAGTGAGTTTTTTAAATTACAATTTGTTCTTTCTTTGTTAATTTTTAAAAATACAACAATGTTCAAAACGTTGTAATATGATTGAATAAAAATGTAGATTGTCTTTAATTTATGCTAGTTAGTTAGATCTATTTTTCCTTGAGTAGGTACTTGATTATATTTTTATTACTGAAATGTATCAAAAACTTAAATAGTTAAATATAAATTTTACATCCTCGATAATGATAGTGTTTTTAGTTAAGTAGAGAAGGTTGTATATTTCTGTTTGACTTGTACTACAGCATTTGACGAGTTATGAGAGACGATTTATACAAAATGCTCTTGAGAGTAAAATGATTACAAAAATGCTACAAGCTTGACATAAACATATGAGTCGCAAATATTCCAATATCCTTCTTTTTCAAACCTTATTACGAGTATATACAGTTCCGCATAGATTTAAGGGCGGCGGTGGTCCCCCAAGACGCAAGTCACAGGCCTCGCCTCCTATATATCACGCCGGGACAATACATCTCATGCTTTCTCACGATAAGTAGCTTCATATTAGATACACTGATTTATAAGGGGTGAAAATTCTACGACCCGATAACAGGAGTAAGATATTTATGATTTTTAGACGGAGGTTTGCTATGAATTGCAAAAAAATAGTGTAAGTTCTTTATTGCTTACATTACTTTCTGTATACATATTACAATTTAATACGTATTTTTTTTAATGCGGGAATTTTCTAAACTTCTGAGATGGTTATGAGAATCACAATTCATTTTTTTGTTGTGAACCACGAGTAAACTCTATTGTCCAAAACAGTTAATTTAATAAACTATCATAAATTAACTCAAAACACTTACAAAAAATTTAAACCTGTGTGTTTTAAAATTACCAAACATGGTAAAGTTATGAAGTTGTATATCCTATTATTGTACATTTAACTTACATAGTCACCTAGCACCCCAGAAATATAGAATGACTATTGTGTTTACAACACAATATTACTCCCCAACTAGGTGAGTCAGTTAATCATTGTAACTGTGGCTAATACGCTACATTATTCGGCCACAGAAAGCTGCGCGAAAAATCGGCGTGTCGTGGTCTTATACAAAATATTGCGCTATTAGTTCTCTTGGCCGACGTTTGAGTAAACTGCCATGCTTATTTTTAGTTATGGCTTTATTTTTCGTGTGCCATAAATAAAATGCTGCATAAGATGAAAGGGACGGGGCGTTATAGTGTCTTTATGGGAGATTTAAATCATACTAATACTAGATTAAGAAGATAACTCTATTACCAAGATGGTTGCGTTTGTGTAGAAAGTTTGTGAGGATGACTGAATGTTTCTTACTCTATCACACGCTGACAGCTGAACGAATCTGGCTGAAATTTGGCACAAGGATAGACCATAGTTTGGAATAACACCATATACTTACTATTCAGTTCGGGAACATAAAAAACATTTAGATGACTTGCAAATAGTATATCGTTTAATAATTTAGTAAAATTACAAGCGATATGTTCATTGTATGGAGATGATAGAGCAAGTGTTATGATATGATAGTATGGAGGCCCAATGTTGGAGGGGCCGCGGCTACCGGTTTTCGTTTTTTTTCTGTAAAGTAAAAAAAGGCAGAATTTTTTTTTTAATTGCAAGAGTCATCTTAAAATTCTCAGTCAAAAATATAAGCATGATTTGAGAACGGTGAAATAATAATAAAGTTATTATAACCATCCTGTGTTCGTCGAACGATAAACGCTCAGTCTATCATCATGCCTATTCAAGGCAAAAACAATGCAAGTAACCCAAAACTGTGAACGAAATCTTTACCAAAATTTATAGTTTCAGGAAGATTTAAATGATAAGCCACATCGAAGGTTTTTCTTGCTGTAGATCTAGATATACACCATACCACTGTCTCTTAAGGAAACACAACAAGCCTAGTCGTCAGTAAGGGAGAAAGAAATAGGATAGTTATTGAAGTAAAGTAAACACATACTCAAATAAAAAGTCTTCAACGGAATAAAAATGAAAATCGCTCAGATTCAGACGTCCAAATGTATCACCTTGTGCTGTCGCCGTAGCCAGGAACAACTTTATAGCATATCATGACGTATGGAGACTTACGACATTTTTACATCCATTTTCTCTTTAAGAGGGTCCTTCTTAAGAGGGGCGTAATATAGCGTATGTTCAGGTCATCAACTTTACAACCATTAACGTCATGCCTGTTAAAACCGTCTCATCATAGTCAACGTTTTAAATACATACATACATATAGTCACGCCTTTATCCCCGAAGAGGTAGGCAGAGGCATATTATATGCCCACATTTCACCTTTTTGTATAATTTGTCCCACGTAATAGGTGGTGAGCCGTATTGCCGTGTTTAAATGGACAGGCGCAGGTTGTGACTGCCTGCTGTTGAAATAATGTCTTCAACTTGACTTAACGACTGCCATTTTACTGGCAACCGGGACCAACGGCTTAACGTGCCTTCCGAAGCACGGAAACGCTCAAATAAATGTCACAAAGTGATCACATGGATGGTCACCCATCCATGGACCGGCCATAGTGAAAGTTCCTTACTGCAGTGATCGTTTACAGAACACTGAGTCCGTGGGGCCACGAGCGCTTCAACGTTTTAGAGAGATATGTAAATGCTCCACAATATTTATTTATAAAAATCCCGTTGATAATAATTTGCATTATTATCAAAAAATATCATTTTAAAATAAATTGAATGAACTATTAAACTCAGAACTGAATTTTTGAGTGCCAATTCAAAATACTTGAGATTATCGCGTTCAAACAAATAAACTCTTCAACTTTAATATAAAACAAATTCAATAGCAGAGGCCTTATAGTTTCGGAGAAAAGTGCCTGTGCCATACGGACGGACAGACAGACAGACATGGGGAATCTATAAGGGTTCCGTTTTTGCCATTTGGCTACGGAACCCTAAAAGTGTGGATGGTAAAATGTATGTTACTTAGTGACACTGTGTGCACAAAAAGTTGGACTTATTATACAATACAAATAATATTAGAACACGTTTACTTTTGTTCGTCCAAATTAGTAGCTAAATAAAGTATTTATCTATTTGAAAGAATAGTACCTACGTGTACGACTAGACCAATAAAATCTTTTTACGTAACATTGGATGACGAATAAAACCCTTCCCACAAATAACGAAATCAAACTGGCACATTCGAAGAATGCTGCTGAAATAAAATGCCGTAAATCAATGTTTATGCGAGATGTGACTCAGGTCTCCAATGGGAGTGGCCGCCTATGCCAAACTCACGCGGCGTGCCGTTGTTCGACTGTACATTCATTATGTCACTCCAAGCACCTCATGAAATATGAACCTGCAGCAAAATCCCATTGCATTGTGATGCCCTAAATTATTTATGTGAAGCAGAAAAGTCAGGAAAAGTATCAATCGTAGATGTTTGTGTATTGATAATGCCTACTAGCACAGAAGGTATTAGAAAAGTCGGTACGCTACGTTGTGTTAAATTTCCGGACAATATAATTTATGTCTAGGTAATTATGGAAGCTCATGGATGTCTGCACTTACCACTAATAAATTCTTATTTAGCTTACTCTTACATTGATAAGTGAGTAAGCAAAGTGTTGTATATTATGGGGTTATGAAGGTATTGCGTGCTAAAGTAAATAATTAACCGTGTCATCAAAAGAATTGCTTATTTCTGCAGAAGTGCTTTATACTTATAACATTTAATAAGTCTTAGCTAAGTCGTATGGAAGTAGAGATTACCGAAATGGAGTTAGTTGGTAGGGCTTACTTCGTAGAGCACTCAGAGCTTAATGTACAGCCACCGCTGCACACCTTAATTCCGGATAACAAAATTTGTCTAGTGACAAATAAAATTTCAAGCTTCAGGGTAACTCTACCCTACTTTTGTAGTTGAATGTATACAGTTTAAATTACACTTGACCTTATACTTTTATTTCTATTAGTTCTATGAAATTCGTCTACGTAATAGAGACTGCTCAAAAAGCAGCCAAATTACCACATCAATTTGTCTCCTGAGGCTGCGACATAACAATCAATTTGACACATTTCCTTTCACTCACAAACAGTCTCTAAACGGTACGGAGAAATAAAAAACTTTTTCTGTGTTTTCATTAAGTGAAAGTCGTAGAGGATATAAATTTTAATGATTGCGAGCAAGTTTGGAAGTAATGAGCTTTCGGATCGGGCCCTGAAGTGTAAAAAGTACTTGGTGATGAATTACAGTGCATAAATATTCAATGTGTTAACGACTGTTACTCACATTGAGATTTCTTTGACTTTGAAACTTTGTGTGGTAACATTTCCGCTAAGTGCGTTACAATGTGCCGAAGTTTGGATCACTTTATAAAGTCACTTAGAGTTTATGGGTAAGATACATAAATCACGAATTATGATTCTGGTTTCCTTTGATCTTAAAACTCTTACCTAATATTTACTTAAACATATAACCCTAACTCTTCGGCACTTTTTGTTTATCATACCATTGAATACAGTTCAACAGGATCAGGGTTCTTAAATTTAGGACGCCTTATATAAACGAAGTTTCTTTTTCGCTTCTTCTTAATGCGTTTTCCTCGAAGCTGAAAAGTACTGAGTGAATAGAATATGAACTTATGAACTGACACACATTAATTGGTTTCCTAACTTAATATAAAGGTCTAGTTGACGTCAATATACATATTGCCATTTCAGTGTTCTCATGAAACGTATTCAGATATCGTAGAGTTTCGCCATTAATCGTGAATATTGTTAAAATTACGACACATTTTCAGGGTTCCTCAGCGGTTTTAAAAAGTGTCTGTGAAGGCTTAGAATATCTAAATAAGTAAGGCCTTGCTCTTATTCAAATTTACCTTTTAGAAACTACATAATAAAATCATTTTCAAAGCAAAAGGAGGAGCATCACGAGTAAATCTATATTTTCAAGACGTGTAACAAGATAGCGAATCCCTATAAAAGTATAGAACCCTTTACGTTACTCACTGTAAAATACAGTTAATGAATATTGCTACAAGTATACGATATCAAATTTACTGGCCAAATTACAATACAATACAATACATTATGCTTTATTGTACACCATAAACATATTACAAGATTACAATATTTTTCTTATGCTATCTAAATTATTCTTATAGGTAATTATTATATTTAGGGTACAATCGGCGGCCTTATCGCGAGTTGCGATTTCTTCCAGGCAACCTATAATGGACTTAGTGCGCAGAAATAATTGTGTTTATGGGGTAGGTATATTGTGACTTTAAAAACATGAATCAATGAATGTACCTACCTAAACTATACATTACATTTATAATTAACAAATAAGTAGAAATGCATATAACTATATAGCCTATATTTTCAAAATTTACATACACATAGGTACCTGTATACATACATACTTACGTATAAATATACTATTACATATAGTTATAATACTTACATAATTATAAATATGTATATAATATATACTTATATATTTCTTCAATACAATAAATATAATAATTAACAGGGACAGAATGAAATCGTGTGAAACATTAAGAGCTTTATAGAGATAGCGATAGATAATAATTAAGGACCATCCTTTTAAAATTATCAATGGTCTGTGCACGTCGCACAGACACAGGCAAGGCATTCCACAAGCGAGTAGCTCTAACCGCAAACGATTTATCGAAAAATCTTGTGGAATGTTCCGGCATTTTAAGGCGCAAGTTTTTCGATGACCTCAGAGACTTCGAATGAGTATCACATAAGAACTCAAAACGTTCTTTAAGATAACTGGGAGTACGGATATTAAACAGGATATTGTATAGGAGAAATAAAATGTGTGCATTACGGCGAAGTCTAATAGGAAGCCACTTGAGTCTCGTGCGGAATTCGGAGATGTGATCATATTTGCGCAAACCAAATATGAATCTGATGCAAAAGTTTTGAAGACGCTCAAGCTTGTCGAGTTGTGCCTCAGTGAGATCTAGATAGCTAGCATCGCCATAGTCGAGGATTGGCAGGAGTAGAGATTGAGCCAGCGCAGTTTTAGTGGCAATGGGCAAAACATCACGTAGTCTTCTCAGGGCCCCACCGGAAGCGAAAATCTTACGACTCACCTCACGGAGCTGCACATCCCAAGACATTGTTTTGTCGAAGTAAATTCCCAGGTTTTTCACCTTATCACTAAGAGGTACAACGGTACCGTTAAATATAATTGGCGGAAGGCTTGTGTATTGAATTTTCGGCACTAACCCGGGGCTGCCAATAATAATAGCCTGGCTCTTAGCGGGGTTTACTTTTAGACCAAAATTTACACTCCAGTCGGCTATGTTTGCCAGATCTTTATTCATTAGGTCAACTGCATCTGAAAGTGACGCAAGTGGGGCATGTGTGTAGATTTGCAAATCATCTGCATAAAGGTGGTAGGATGAAAGAAGGTTGGAGGTGATATGGTTAATAAATAATGCGAAAAGTAAAGGAGATAAAACGCCACCCTGCGGTACACCAACAGAAATATTACTCCATGATGACAAAGTATCATCAATTCGAATACGCTGTCGGCGGCCAGACAGGTAACTGTGAAACCAATCAACTACTGTTGGAGATATGTTAAGAGAGCGAAGGACGGCCAGCAAGACATCGAAATCCACGGTATTGAATGCATTACTGAAGTCTAATAAGGAAAGCACCGTCAGATTTCCATTATCCATAGCCATCCTTATGTCATCCGTAATATTAATTAGAGCTGTAGTAGTGCTATGTCCTGGACGGAAACCAGATTGGTAGCGGTTTAAAAGATTATTTTTATTGAGGAAAGGACTAATTTGGTTATGGACTTGACGCTCCATAACTTTCGATAGGAATGGGAGTATAGAAATGGGTCGATATTCAGAAAAGGATGAAGGATTAGGTTTCTTGGGTAGGGGAATAATTTGGGCGTCTTTCCAAGATGATGGATATGCACTACTGGTTAGGGAAAAGTTTAAAATATGGCATATGATAGGAAGGATTTCATCTAAAATAGGGATTATCATATTACGGCTGACACAATCAGTTCCAACTGCGTTGGAAATCAGTGATTTCAGTGAAGGTAAATGGGATATAATCAGGAGTTGGAAGTGATGATAGATAGTCTAAAGTCTTTGCTTTAGTTGTCCTGTTAAAATTGGACGAAGCTGTGAAATGATCATTTAGTAAATCAAGGTTAAAACTTTTGGGAATAATTTCAGATTGTGTTTTTCCAACTCCTAGTGATTTTAGAAACTTCCACACCTTAGATGGATCACCGTTTTGAACGGAATTATGAATGTGTTGGCGTTGGGCTTTCCTACACACCTTATTGCAGTGATTACGAATAGAAATATACCTATCCAGGTTTTCTGGCGTAGCTCGCCGGTTGTACCTAGTTTTTGCAGCTGCCTTTTTCGCAATTAATGATTTTATGTCTTCAGTGAGCCAAGGTGTTGGCAAGTGTTTCACTTTTATTGCTCTTATCGGAGCATGCTCATCATATAGTTGAACTAGTTGATCCGTAAGCAAGCCAACCTTTTCATCAACTGTTTCAGCAACCATGAGAGTTGACCAGTCAATATTCTTGGCGTCCCCGATAAGACTATCACGGTCCATACCACCGAAATTGCGCTGTCGAAGAATTTTAGGCCTTGCTTTGGGAGGGCGTATTTTGTACGACAGAAAAAGAAGATCGTGGTAGGAAAAGATGTCAGCGTTATATTGACCATGTTTTGAGACATGGTTAGTAGAAGAAACAATTATAAGGTCAAGAAGTGAAAGCTTACAGTTAGGAAAGTGGTGAGTGGCTGACAAAGGAAGAATGGACAGGTTGCAAGAGCCCAATAGATTTTGAAGAGTGGAAGAGCGCGAGTCTTTTTTGAGTAGGCAAGTATTAAAATCTCCCATGATTATGGTGTGACTGTATGAAGATACATGACTCTCAAGAAAAGTTATCACACAAAAACTCAGAACTAGAATATACGAGTATAACACTATTGTTCATATTACAATGTTCAAAGGATATTGGAGTACTTATGAGCAAGTACCGCAGAGTTTTAATGAGCTTTATAAAGATAAATTACCAACTAGTCGCTGAAATAACTCTGTATAAGTTTCCCTAGTTTTCAGTTTATTCTTTGTGGCAATAAATTGTTAGATTGTGGTATAAATTGCATTAGTAGCAAGATTTTGTTTGATTATGAAAGATGATAGACACCGCCGGGAGCTTCTTTAAGCTTGATTTAGTCTGTGCTTTCCTTATTTTTTATACATATGTATAAAAAATAAGGAAAGCACAGACAAAAATCTAGACGCTAAGTAGTATAGGTACACAAATTTTGTTCTGAATTATATAATTCAGAACAAAATTTGTGTACCTATACTACTTAGCGTCTAGATTTTTATCGTACCAATTTTGTTTTTTGCTTTATCAAAAATCATTCATACAAAAAGGATTTACTTTATTCATGCTTGCATGCGCAATTCTTGTGAAAAGCAAATTACATTCAATGCTGTCCAATCTCAATTCCAGTGAAGCTTAATTTTAGTACAGTATTTGGGAAATCTCTCACGTCCGTGCTGTCTTACAAATGAAGGAGTGAGCGCCGACAACGAACCGTATTTCTATGGCAAGGTCTTAAAACGAAAAACGTACGTAAGAAAAATTACACCACAAACGTTAACTGTTAACGAAGACATGCCTTATTAGTAAACATTGCGCAAAGGCATTGTAATACTCTGCATTTCTTTTTCTGTATTTTGTAAATAAAATATTCCGTGGTTTATAATTCCACATTGGTTCATCACTTCGCTCCAAATATAAGGCGAACACTTTTAGCTTTTGGGATAGTAGTGCTTTGGGGATTACAATCCTAAAAGAAGATTTCTAAACAGGGTAACAAATCCTACATCAATTTTGACGTCCTTTGGCACTCTCTCCATAGATCTGCTTTGATCGGCAGATCATAGATATTAACAATTCATTTTTCTTAAATGCTCTTCCCTCAATCAATATGGTATAGGTACCCAGTGCAGAACTATAAAAAACGGATATAATAGAAATATTCTTTGTAGGTTGTATTTTACAGTGATTTCTATTCACGGGTATTTCGACAACGCCTGCAGGACTGAGATGAATCTCGAAATGATTGGGATCTGAATATCTCACTTTCGTCACACATTTGAGTCTAACATGTTTCCCTTTTGCTAGACTTTGATTACTTTATCCGAATTTGAAAAATATGATGTCCAAATCTCTCTTATTTACGCTAAACAGAGAATACTTACATATTTATTTATACCGACATAAGAAAACTGTATATTTTTAGCGAAAAAAAGGGTGAATAATTTTCCTACTCCAAATAAAGTGTATGAAAAATGTAATTAAAGTACCTTCTCATTATTTTAAATAATAAAGCTTTTCTTTAATAATTGTAAGCTAATATTTTGAAAAAGTAACATTACTGGTATACTACGTAAAAATATTTTCTGTACCTTATAATAAATACCATCTTTTCAAAGATAACAAAAATCTGCTGAGATCTGGTATATAAAGCCAAAGTCACGATGAAAGGTTTAATGCAGCAAAACCTGCCGACAATCGCCCTCGAGGGTCAACGGAGGGTTGAATCCTATAATCCGATATTTCACACGGCTGGCTACCGGCAAAGAGCTCAGGTACCCGATCATAAATTCGACTGGTTTTAATAGTTTTCGGGCAGTAGCAGGCTAAACTTCCATAATTTTAAGTAATTTTATAGTATAACTAGCTGACCCGCGCAACTTCGTTTGCATAAGAGAGAGTATTACCTGTTCCCGTCGCATTTACTCCCGTCACGTTGCGTTTACTCCCGTAGCGTCTCGTCGTTAATCTTCAATACTACGTGAGAGAGAGAGAGAAAGAAAGGTTTGTCGTCGCCTGTATTCCCGTCGCATTATTTTTAAGAACAATTTCGTTTACGAAAGAGGTATCCCGTGGCATTATTGTAGAAAAAATTTATTGCCATTAAAATGGTTATTTTGCACCAACCCAAAGATAGACACATGCTATCGCGCAATTTTTTTAAGAACTTTTTTAAGAGAAACAATTTTGTAGTAGGTACATATTTTTTACATAACTATAAATATTTACGCAGCACACGCAACGAAGCTCTCAAAAGGAAAAACTTTTCCAACGTTTTTGAAACATTAACTATTACTGCTCTGCTCCTATTCGTTGTAGCGTGATGCTATTATAGCCCATGACACTGCACAATAACGTAGCTTTCTATTGGTGAAAGAATTTTTAAAATCGGTTCGGTAGATCCTAAGGTTACCCCTTACAATTTATTTAAGAAATATACAAACACACAAACTTTACTTCTTAAAAAATTTACTTAGCACAAAGTTAGTATATTCTGATTTATCAGATATCATTGAATATAATACTGAAATCAGTGCCCAGTAAAACTATGTAGGCTTAGGTAGACATTATTAATCTCTCTCATAGTCATATTGGCAGTGACTTCAGTATTATATTTAATGATATCTGGTAAATCAGAATATACTAACTTTGTGCTAACTAAATTTTACTTTTCAGTTTTTAGTTTTGTTTGAAGTCAGTTTCTTTTTTGTTCAATTTTTTTTTCACTATTTTTAGTGTCGTGTAGACTGAAACTCTATCTATCTAGGTTTTTTTTTTTTTTTTTTTATACGTGAGGGAAAATCCTCATGGATGTTATGCCGGACTCCTACCGACTAAAAAATTTCACGCAACGCCCAACAGCCTATGGTTGTGTGTGAGCCCCGGGTAAGCCCTCGGAAGGATGTCCCAGGACTACCAACAGACCTACAGCCGCCTCTGCAGCCTCGCCTAGGGGGTGGTTCGGGTGCTAATCCGCGTCTTTGGGGGTGGGTTTTGGGTGTGATCCCGCTTCTAAGGGGGGTCGTGCGTGAGTTCCTCACGTCACGCTGCCGTCATGGGCCTGCTTCTGTAAACGGTGAGCGACCCTCTCACCGTCCTCAGACCCCCGGTCATAGAGGCCGATAGTCCTCGGCGAAGACACGTCGGCGGCACCCAGGCCGCCGACTGCGGAACTCGGGGGGGGAGAGTTCTCTCCCGTACCCGCCCCGCCGCCTCTTTCACGAGCATGACCTGCTCGCAGAAAGAGGCGGCGCATCTATCTATCTAAGTGTAAAGTTTTCGACAGTACAAATTAATCAAACCCAAACACAAAGAAACTGCTGTATATCGTTAGGGAATTCTCTCTACTGTCTTTCGTCTCCATCATCAGATCGACTCCAGACCCACCTTCATTAAGTAGTACTACTTTAAAACCCTTAATAAAAAAAAATACAAACGCCCTAGATGCCCCTACAATTTTTAAAAGTTCCTTTCGATTTCTCCAGGATGTCATAATCAGATCCTGGCTTCCTTAAAATGGGACCACCTTGAGAGTATCTATTTTCGTACGAAAAAAAAATTTTCAAATCGGTCTATCAACGACGGAGTTCTGCGCGAAAAAACATAAAAAAATATTAAAAAGAAAACGGTTAAATTGAGTCCTCCTTGTTTGAAGTCGGTTAAATAATATTAGTCACGCAGCACACGCAACGAAGCTCTCAAAAAGAATAACTTTTCCTCCGTTTTTGAAACATTTACTATTACTGTTCCGCCCCCATTAGTTGTAGCGTAATACTATATAGCCTATGACACTCCACAATAACATAGCTTTCTATTGGTGAATGAATTTTTAAAATCGGTTCAGTAGATCCCGAGATTACCCCTTACAATTTAACAAATAAACAAACAAACACACAAACTTTACCTCTTTATAATATTAGTATAGATAAAATGGGACCACCTTGGGAGTATCTATTTTCGAACGAATAAAAAAATTTCAAATCGGTCTATAAACGACGGAGTTCTGCGCGAAAAAACATTTAAAAAATATAAAAAAAAGGGTGGAATTGAGTCCTCCTTGTTTGAAGTCGGGTAAATAATATTAGTCACGCAGCACACGCAACGAAGCTCTCAAAAGGAATAACTTTTCCCCCGTTTTTGAAACATTTACTATTACTGCTCCGCTCCTATTCGTTGTAGCGTGATGTTATAAAGCCTATGACACTCCGCAATAACGTAGCTTTCTATTGGTGAAAGAATTTTTAATATCGGTTCAGTAGATCCCGAGATTACCCCTTACAATTTAACAAAAATACAAACACACAAACTTTACCTCTTTATAATATTAGTATAGATAGATTATAATGAGGGTTCTGTACTATAAGTATCAATTAGTTTATCCACTATTTTATAAATAGTAATATTTTATACTATACTATACTAGATGGTGGCCGCGGCTTCGCCCGCGAGAAAATCTATTTTCAATATCGCAACCCAACTTATCTCTCCCGATCTACCTATCACGTACGTAACACATTTCAGCCAGAATCGTTTAGTCATAACAGCGTTATTGAATAACATTCAATCAATCATCAATCAATCAATCAATATCAATACATATAATAAAATCGTAACAGGTCGCTGTCTGTACTTGGAAGATAAATAATAAAAAATATTATAGGGGAGCTTTATGAACGCAATAGAACCCAAAACAATGATATTTTGATTTTTTGTCTGTTTGTCTGTATGTCTGTTTGTCTGTACGGTTGTGCACGCTAATCTCAGTAACCACTTAACCGATTGCAATGCAGTTTTTTTAATTGTGTTGAGGTTTGCTCCATTTAACATTTACCGTTTATTTAATGTCAATCGGTTTATAAATAAAAAAGTTATAACACTTTAAAGAATCAGATATGTTTAAAATTTTAATTGTAGCGGTTTCTTTGAATGAGTGTAAATTTTTGGGATCAGATAGCGTTGTGTGAAATGTCCGTGAATATTTATTATTGTTATTATTATTTTTGTCTTTTACCTTTTTCTCAGCTCTTTGGCTGGTTTTAACTACATTTACGGGCCTAAACCAAGTAAATGCAGCTTGTGGTGTGTATTATGTGGGTGTGTTTTCCTCTAGTTGCATGAACTTCCTGACAGTTCTACATGTATTCAATATGGCAGCTTTCTGCAGATTAATGTATAAATGTTCCTGTAAATCTATTAATTTTAAGCTACTAAGGAGATGGTTTGGAATCACGCCAGTTGTGGATAGAACTATAGGCACTACGTAAACGTTATCTTGTCGCCAAATTCGTAACACTTCTTCTTTTAATTCTGCATACTTGCTTATCTTATCAGCTATGGTTTTTTGTAAGTTGTGCGTGTTGGGGACTGCAATATCGATCAAATAAGTATTTTTTCTTGTTTTGTCCTGTAAAATTATATCTGGTCTATTGTAGTGGATAGTTCTATCTGTCAGTATCGCTCGGTCGTAGTAAATTTTGTGGGTGGTTTTTTCTAGTATTGTTTGTGGCGTATATTTATAGTAAGGGGTGTTGTTAACTTGTATGAGCGAATGTTTAATTGCAAGTTTTTGATGGATGATATTCGCAACTTGGTTATGTCTGTGAGTGTAGTCTGTTTGTGTGAGTGTTGTGCATGCTCCTGTTATGTGTTGTATAGTTTCTGATTGTGTGTGGCATCTGCGGCATTTATCGTTTGTAATATTTGGATCTTTAATAATGTATTTCCTGTAGTTTTTGGTGTTGATGATTTGGTCTTGGATAGCTATTATGAAACCTTCAGTTTCCGGGAACAAGTTTTCTACTTTAAGCCACTTGTTAGAAGCTAGTGTATTAATATGGGGTTGTGGACATTAATATGGATGGACATTAATGGATATTAATAGG
This sequence comes from Miltochrista miniata, assembly GCA_933228765.1. Lineage (NCBI taxonomy): Eukaryota > Metazoa > Arthropoda > Insecta > Lepidoptera > Erebidae > Miltochrista > Miltochrista miniata. The sequence continues at coordinate 29,779,829 of OW121748.1, read as the reverse complement.
GGGAAGTGTTTTTGATTTCCAGTCAACTATTTATTGCTTTTGAGGGTCAATGGTGTCAGTGTTTTCTGAGTTGTCCGGATCACATAAGTTAAGTGGCGTGTAATTAAGGTCATTTTGTACTTTAGCTTTATGAATGTTACTAGTATCAGATTTTCTATAGAAAAATGTTCTCAGGCTATTGATTTGTTTCTGCCAAAGGTGTTGAATATCAATTAAGCCTCTCCCGCCGTTCTCTCTTTTTATGGTGAGTCTTTCAGTTGCAGATTTTGGATGAAGATTGTTGTGTTTGGTGAGTGTTGTGCGTGTGGTTCTCTCCAAATCTGCGATATCAGTTTTAGACCATTTAATTATTCCGAAAGAGTATGTTAGTATTGGTATAGCAAAAGTATTGAGAGCCTTAATCAGATGTTTTCCTGCTAACTGAGATTTACATACAGCGGAAGTTCTTCTTTGATATTCAGTTTTCAGTGTATTTTTAACAAGGGTATGATTAATTCCTTTAAGTTGTTGGTATCCTAAATATTTATATAAGTCTGTCGGTTCCATAGCTTCTATTGTATCATTATCTTTAATAACATAACTGCCCGGTTTTATTTTGCCTTTCATAATGTGTACTGTTTTACATTTGTCTAGACCAAATTGCATGTTAATATCTTTACTAAATTCTGTCGTAGTTTCTATAAGTTTTTTCATTTGTTTTTCTGTTTTCGCGTATAGTTTAATGTCATCCATATATATGAGGTGTGAGATAAGAGTTTCTTCAGTGTTGAGTTTAAGATTATATCCTATTCGGCTTTGGTGTAGTAAATAAGACAAAGGATTTAGGGCGAGACAGAACCATAGGGGACTCAAGGAATCACCTTGATATATACCCTTTCTGATTTGAATCTGACGCGTTATCAGAGTACTGAGCCGTTAAATGTAATGTAGTTTTCCAGCGTGACATTATTCTGCGTAAAAAATCTATTATTGTATGGTTAATTTTGTATATTTCGAGGACTTGTATTAACCAAGAGTGTGGGATGCTATCGAATGCTTTTTGATAATCTATATATGCGCAATGTAAATTTCTATTTTTTGTGTGTGCATGTTTATGTATGGTAGAGTCTATAATAAGCTGTTCCTTGCATCCCATGTGGCCCCGCCTGCAACCCTTCTGCTCCTCGGCTATTATACTATGTGTGTCAATGTGAGAGTTAATTTTATTTGTGATGGCTGATATTAAAATTTTATATATCGTAGGTAGGCATGTAATTGGTCTATATTGGGAAGGTTGCGGTGTGTGTTTCGTTTTAGGTATCATGTATGTTATTCCTGTTGTAATAAACTCGGGTATATGCTGTTTACCTAATACTATATCTGTCAGATTTTTAGCTATGAATTTATGTAATGAAGATAGCTTCTTATACCAAAAGTTGTGTATATTATCTATTCCCGGTGACTTCCAATTGTGTAATCTAACTGTTATATTTTTTATATCCTGTTCTGTAAATGCGATAAATTCCATTTCTTCTATTGCTCTCCATTTTGTAGTTTCTTCTTGTATCCAAATTGCTTTATCTCTTCCTCCCATATGTTGGACCAACATTTTTCCAAATTCTCTTTTGCAGGTGTGTCTATGTGATGTTCTACTGATGTGTCGGTATGCTGTTTTTGTAAATTTCTATAGAACATTTTTTCATTAGTGGCAAATATTGCATTGTCATTTTTACGTTGTTGTGCCTTTTTATATCTTCTAAGCCTGTGAAATTTCAGTGCTAGTTTTTGTTTTAGTGTATCTAAATACTCTTCAGGGTTTTTGTTGCTATTTTCGTGTCTAGTGTGAGTAGAGTATGTTTTAAATATTGCTTGCACTCTCTTAACTACCTTATTGGACCTATTATTGTTGATGTATTGTGTAAGGCGACCGCAATCGGCTCTAAGTTTTTCGATATCGTGTTCTAGCCTACGTTCCCATGGTGGTTTGATAATGTGTCTCGGTGTAGTGTTTCTTATGTTTTCGGTTAATTTAAAGTTAAGTTCTTCAGATACTACGATCGCTCTGCAATATATGAGTGTGTGTATATCTGTCAATTGTGTGTCGAGAGATATGAATTGTTGGAGTATGCCTTCATTAAAAATATTAACTAGTTGAAAAAGTTTAGGGCTATATCGTAATTTGGGTAGTTTTGGTCGGGATGATGGGTCCATCCCAGAATATTGGACCAGCGCTGACTTAAACTTCTCCTGTAATTTCTGTGAGTTCTCTTGTGTTATTAGATTCTGATTCGCATTTACATTTAAGGTCTCTATGTCATTTTCTATCATAAAAGTTAGTGATTCAGTTTGTGTGGATGTATGTGATGTTTGAGTTGAGTGAAAGTGGCTATATGAGTGCGTTTGTGTATGTAATAGTAATTGCGAATCTAATGGAGGTGGTTCTTGTGAAACATTTTCGGCTGTGTTTTGTGCTTGTACGATAGTGTTGGCTAAATTTTCTTGTAGTAATGCTCTTACTTCTTCTTTCAACTTATCTAGGGTGTCCTGTGACAGAAGTTTGTTTCTTAATATTGTTCGCCTCTGATCAGAAACACGTTGTTCGCTAACTTTTATTGTTGTGTATTTTTGTACAAAAAGTTCATGCAATTGTTTTCGGTATGTGGTCATGTCTGTCTCTAATTTAGTGATGATGTAAAATGTGCGCATGATGAACGTATTTACATCTTTGCTCCAGCTCATGCGCTTTCTTGGTTTCCCAGCCTTGGTGGACGCAGGTAAAAAGGTATTCACCTCCTGCGCAACACTCAAGACTGGATTGGGTGAACCTGAATCAAAAGCGGGTGGTGACGATGGTATGGATGGTGATGATAGCCTAGAGAGTGTGTATGAAATGGTACTAGGGCTATACGGTTCAGCAGGGGTATTTGTCCTATCGGTCAGACTAGCACCATCGTCACTTATTTCGGCTGTAGCATCCTTATCGGTGGGAGCGCGCCTGTTGAACTCCTCACCGCTGACGGTTCGCATGCTGAGACACCCAGCGTCAGCTCCAGGTGTGCCCCGGCGATCGCCCCCGGGCAGCGGTCCTATACGTTTCTTCCTTGATCGTGTCTCCATTTTAAATGGGTTTCCAGAACCACGTTAGCCACGCCAGTAATTTTTCATTCGTGTGTCCGCCCCCCACGTGATTCGATGGTCAATCAGGACGTGTGGTTGTTTAGGGAGCTTATTATTATTATTATTATTATTATTCATCTTTATTAAATATAAACAACATATAAATTTACATTTTTAAAAATACATATAAAAAATACATTTAAAAAATACATTTAAAAATATTTTCCCACCGGCATCGGGTACAGGGACCAAGCTACCGGTGGTCAGGGCTACAAAGACAGGAATCTCCTCACAATGCGCGCCGTGCTCAGCAAAACCGCCTTTTGCATCAAGCCCTTGACCCAACTGCCTAAAGAGAGCCTCATAAGATGTTGATCGAGGCTCTTGGCGATCAGACCGTGTGCTGATACGACTATCGGAACAATAATCGCTGAATCTACATCCCACATGTCGACAACCTCGTGAGCCAAGTCCAAATATTTTAATTGTTTTTCTTTTTCTGCTTTCACGAGATTCTCGTCATGTGGAACTGTAATATCAACGATTATTGCGAGGCGCTCTGATCGATCTATTACCACTATATCAGGCTTATTGGCGACAATAGTCCTGTCAGTGATAATAGACCGATCCCAGTATAACGTGACACGACCATTCTCTAGAACTGGGTCGGGCACATACCTGTAATATGGTACCTCTAAATCTACAAGTTTATACTTTAGTGCAAGTTGCTGATGGACTATCCTGGCTACTTGGTTGTGTCTATGCAAATACTCGCCATTGGCAAGACGAGGACAACCAGAAATAATATGTCTGAGAGATTCACCCGGTAGGTGACATGCCCGACATATATGTCAACCGTACCATCTCTCAAAATATATTTCCGATAGTTATTCGTCATGACAACTTCGTCTGTAATTGCACAGACAAAACCTTCAGTTTCTCCAAACAAATCACCGAAACGTAACCAAGATACAGATGTTATTAGATCTACATCTGGCCTGTGTAAGGCCCGATAAAATCGTCCATGCAGCTCTTTGCCCCGCCATATCTCCTTGCGATCATTAGTAGTCATTATTACAGGTTTGTGCCAGTTCTTTTTGGCAAGAGCAAGAGGGATCAGTCCATTATCTATTGCTACCACATCCCGATGCATACCCACGTCAGCATGAAGGAAATATTCCCTAAGGTTGTATACCTCACGATTGCTTAAGGTCTTGGCATTTAAAAAGCCACGACCTCCACACTTTCGTGTTCGTACGGACTTTCCTATCCAGGGCGTCTAATTCAGTCTGAGTCCATCTAAGTATGCCGAAGGAATAGATTAAGATTGGCATGGCCCAACCGTTGATAGCCCGCACCTTGTTACCGCCCGATAAAAGACTTTTCAGTACTTTTTTCAGGCGGCCAAAGAAACGGTCCACCAACGTTTGTTTCATGCCAACCTCTGTAATACCTAATGCCTGCGACATACCCAGATACTTATAAGTTTCAGTCGCAGAGATGGATTTAAGTTTTGTGAAATCAGAAAGATGTACTCTTTCAGATTCCACAATTCGTCCCTTCTTCACATGCATGACAGCGCATTTATCTACACCAAATTCCATTTTGATAGAATTACTGAAAGCTTCTGTGACTTTTAGTAACTCTATCAAGTGGGAATCGGTGGAGGCAAATAATTTCAAGTCATCCATGTAAAGCAGGTGGGAAACAACTTGACCTCCTCTCCTGAACTGATAGCCTAGCCCTGAACCCTCCAGTAAGGTACTGAGAGGATTCAGCGCCAGGCAAAACCATAAGGGACTCAGACTGTCACCCTGAAATATACCCCTCTTGATCCTGACAGGCTCGCCATTCCCAGGAACCTGACGACATCCTGGATATACAAGAGCAGTTGTCCATTGCCCCATACATGTCTTCAAGAAGGTGCTAAGAGTTGCATCAACTTTATACAACTCCAGCACCCTCAACAGCCATGTATGTGGCACTGAATCATAGGCCTTCTTGTAATCAATCCAGCATGTCGCAAGGTTTTTCCTGTTACGACGAACCTGCTGATTAATGGCCATGTCAAGAATAAGGAGTTCTTTAGTACCACGTGACCCGCTTCTACATCCATTTTGAGAGCTGGACATTATAGAATTATTTTCAATGTGTGTTGTTAATTTAACTCTCAAAATAGATGTTAGAAGCTTATAGACCGTTGGTAAACAGGTTATCGGTCTATAATTTTTAGGGTCCGTAGTACTACCGGATTTGTAGAGGAGGTGTGTTATACCCGAAGTCATAAAACATGGAAGCGACCCGGACTCAAGTGATGACTGAAAACAGGATGCCAAACAAGCATGTGAACTATGAAACCATTTCAGCCAAAAATTGTGCAGTCCGTCCGGCCCAGTTGATTTCCAATTGGGCAACGAACGAACCGCACTGGCTATGTCACTAGATGTTATTAGGACTGGTTCCATAGTCTGTATCGACTCACATGACTGTTCGACATCCCGCATCCACTCACACTCTGTATGACCAACAGGTACCGACCAAATGCCTCGCCAGAATGTACTTGTGGTTTCAGCATCTGGTAGGCACCTATCAGTCACACTCGAATTGGGTTGCTCCCATCTTCTATACACCCATCTCTCATCCTCTTGGAACGAGCGATTCTGAATATAGCGATCCACTCTCTTCTTGTACCTCCGTATGCGGCTCGCCCACGCATAAATTTTCTGCTTGAGGAAGTCAATACGTTCTGTGACCCGCACTGAGTATTCGCGAGGACTGATATCGGTCCCCGCGAATGCACGAGTCACAAAACGCATCACTCTGGGACGGATGTTCCCTGTCCTAAAGCAGCTTAGTTTACTAATGAGTATCCTGGTCTCAGTGATGCGACGCTCAATTCTGCATTGCCAGACTGGAATAGACTTGGGTCCAGTGGCCGGCTCAAATTTCGGAAATTTTACACCAGCCACTCGACACAATGTTATAGCCGCGCAATACAGAATTGAGTGTGCATCACTTATATCTACACAAGTATCAAAATAGCTTGGTAGAATTGAGTCCAGGGTACCCACTAGCGCCAAGTTCTTTTTATGCGTAGGCAAGCGCGGTATACGTGGACGACTTATGAGATCACAAAATCTATATTCCTGAATCGTTCGCTCCAAAACACTCCTTAATTCATCATTATACTGTGTACTTACCGTAACCATATCATCCACTTCTTCGTCAATGGGTACTAAAGATTGTGAATCGTTGATATTATTTGTTTCACTAGGTAAACTATATTGAGACGAAGTAGGGATGATAATGTTAGACTGTACTTCTGAGCGAATCCTCTCAAGCACGGTATCGTCCAACATATGACTACGCTGGATGACCCGCACCTGATCCGATAGCCGCTGTGCCGACACGTTCACGGTTGGTTCAAGAGCCTGAAACAAAGGTAGCAAACGAACACGGTACGCAGTGAGGTTAATTCCCCCCTCTGTAGCCGCAAAATATGCCCGCATGACATTTTCATTCATTGACGAAGTCCATCGCATGCGGTGCACATTACCACCGGCAGCGGGGGCCCTATTCGAGGCCGGTGTGCCTCGGGGTCCCAAGCTGGCTGGCGGCCGGCCTCTCCCCTGCCGACGTACAGGTAGTGGCGACGTCGGTGGGGAGAAATACTCGTCGCTGCTGCTGGAGCTCGACGCCTCAGCAACAATCAGTTCCTTGTGCTGCGAGGCGGAGCTGTGCGACGAGTCCGGTGATGTTGTTTGTGTAACAGTGTTCCTGGCTCTCGATCTTGTAAGCATTTTAGTATATTTTTTCCATATTTTTACATGATATTCTTGTTTGACATGACGTTTGTCATGTCATTTTTGTCTGAAAATTTCTTCTTCGTATTAATTGATTTAAACATAATTTCTATTATCATTTTTATTGTTGGTTTCGCTTTTTTTATTATTATTATTATTATTATTAGTGCGTAAATCTAAACTGGCGTGTTGGCTGAATCAATACATCAATATCAATCAACATCAATACATATAATAAAATCGTAACAGGTCGCTGTCTGTACATGGAAGATAAATAAGAAAAAATATTATAGGGGGCTTTATGAACGCAATAGAACCCAAATCAATCAATCAATCAATACATATAATAAAATCGTATTAGGTCGCTGTCTGTACATGGAAGATAAACAAGAAAAAAATATTATAGGGGGGCTTTATGAACGCAATAGAACCCAAAACAATGATTTTTAGAGATTTTGTCTGTATGTCTGTTTGTCTGTACGGTTGTGCACGCTAATCTCAGTAACGGCTTAACCGATTGCAATGCGATTTTATTAATTGTGTTGAGGTTTGCTCCATTTAACATTTAGCGTTTATTTCATGTAAATTAAAAAAAATTATAACACTTTTAAGAATCAGAAATGTTTAAAATTTTAATTGTAGCGGTTTCTTTGAATGAGAGTGTAAATTTAAACTGGCGTGTTGGCTTAATCAATACATCAATATCATCAATCAATATCAATATCAATACATATAATAAAATCTTAACAGGTCGCTGTCTGTACATGGAAGATAAATAATAAAAAATATTATAGGGAGCTTTATGAACGCAATAGAACCCCAATCAATCAATCAATACATATAATAAAATCGTAACAGGTCGCTGTCTGTACATGGAAGATAAACAAGAAAAAATATTATAGGGGGGCTTTATGAACGCAATAGAACCCAAAACAATGATTTTTAGAGATTTTGTCTGTATGTCTGTTTGTCTGTACGGTTGTGCACGCTAATCTCAGTAACGGCTTAACCGATTGCAATGCGGTTTTTTTAATTGTGTTGAGGTTTGCTCCATTTAACATTTAGCGTTAATTTCATGTAAATTAAAAAAAAAATTATAACACTTTTAAGAATCAGAAATGTTTAAAATTTTAATTGTAGCGGTTTCTTTGAATGAGAGTGTAAATCTAAATTGGCGTGTTGGCTTAATCAATACATCAATATCATCAATCAATATCAATATCAATACATATAATAAAATCTTAACAGGTCGCTGTCTGTACATGGAAGATAAATGAAAAAAAAAATTATAGTGGGTTTTATTAACGCAATAGAACCCAAATCAATCAATACATTATGATAAAATCGTAACAGGTTGCTGTCTGTACATGGGAGATAAAACAGAAAAAATATTATTGGGGGGCTTTATGAACGCAATAGAACCCAAAACAATGATTTTTAGAGATTTTGTCTGTATATCTGTTTGTCTGTACGGTTGTGCACGCTAATCTCAGTAACCGCTTAACCGATTGAAATTCGGTTTTTTTATTGTATTGAGATATGCTCTACTTAACATTTAGCGGTTATTTCATGTAAATCGGTTCATAAATAAAAAAGTTATAACACTTTTAAGAATCAGATATGTTTAAAATTTTAATTGTAGCGATTTCTTTGAATGAGATTGTAAATCTAAACTGGCGTGTTGGCTTAATCAATACATCAATATCAATCAATCAATCTATACTAATATTTTAAAGAGGTAAAGTTTGTGTGTTTGTATATTTGTTAAATTGTAAGGGGTAATCTCGGGATCTACTGAACCGATTTTAAAAATTCTTTCACCAATAGAAAGCTACGTTATTGCGGAGTGTCATCTATACTAATATTATAAAGAGGTAAAGTTTGTGTGTTTGTACATTTGTTAAATTGTAAGGGGTAATCTCGGGATCTACTGAACCGATTTTAAAAATTCTTTCACCAATAGAAAGCTACTGTATTGCAGAGTGTCATAGGCTATATAGCATCACGTTACAAACTCAAACTCAAAAAAACATTTATTTCGCATAATCCTAATACATAGGCACTTGCGACACGTCAATGAATACAATGCAAATAGTACCACCAGTTCGGAACGCGGCCCGCTTGAGAAGAACTGGCAAGAAACTCGACGGGCTTTTCTTTTTGTGCTCTATTTACAAAATTTAAACTAAAAATCACAAACTATTGCTTGAGAATGCAGTAGAGCAAGCAGATCATTTCCAGGCTTCCTTGTCAAGCAAATAATCGTCAATTGAATAGTAGCCCCTGCGGTACAATTTACTTTTGATACACTTTTTAAACTTATTTAAGGGCATACTTTTTATTTCATTTGGAAGCCTGTTGTAAAAACGTATACAGTTACCCAAGAAGGAATTACTGACTTTTTTCAGCCTACACTGATGACAAGCAAGGTTATCTTTATGTCGGGTATTTACACTGTGTATATCGCTTAACTTAACGAAACTAGATAGATTCTTTTGCACATACATAAGATTTTCAAAAATATATTGTGATGCTACAGTTAGAATATTTACCTCTTTGAATTTTTCGCGCAGAGAGACCCTTGGACCTAATCTATATATGGCTCTTATGGCTCGTTTTTGTAAAACAAAAATTGAATTTATATCTGCGGCATTACAACGAATAGGAGCGGAGCAGTAATAGTAAATGTTTCAAAAACGGGGGAAAAGTTATTCCTTTTGAGAGCTTCGTTGCGTGTGCTGCGTGACTAATATTATTTATCTACTCTGCTACTATAATACAAAGATTATAAAATTGAAATCAATACTCTTATGACAAACATTACGCACAGGCCAAAAAAAAAGTTTTATTACGATACAGGTCTTGTATGGACACACCTATATCATAATAAAACTTTTTAATCATTACGATACACCATAAACAATCTCCAGCTGAAAAAGAAGTTTGAACCTCTACTTTAAAAAAAAATTGTGTCTCCAGAGTAGCGAAAAATCCTAAATCTATGGTCTCCACAGCCTAAAAAAAAAGAAACACGCATGCGCAATCGATGTTTGCGCCTTGGCGCCAACATTTTACATTTAAATTAAACAAAGTTTGGTTTTGTTTGTAAAATAAATTAGTTTTTGTGTAAAAACATGTCTTATAGCGAGTATGGTGGTAATTGTACACCACCAGACATTCTGGAAACTGCGTCAAACATGACCATGAACCTGTTACCGGCGAAATCAAGGAGCAACTATATATAGCAAAATGAAATCAGGTATAATAGTATGAGAGTAGATAAAGTAGTGTATGACACTGTACATAATTTGGTCTTATAACACTCGTGTGATACTATAAAAAAACTCGCCTACGGCTCGTTTTTTTAAAACACACTCGTGTTATAAGAACCCTCATTATGCAACAGTGTCATAAACTACTATTACCCGACTTCAAACAAGGCGGACTCAATTCAACCGTTTTTTTTTTAAATTTTTTTTCGCGCAGACCTCCGTCGTTTATAGACGATTTGAAAATTTTTTATTCGTTCGAAAATAAATACTCCCAAGGTGGTCCCATTTTATCTACACTAATATTATAAAGAGGTAAAGTTTGTGTGTTTGTTTGTTTATTTGTTAAATTGTAAGGGGTAATCTCGGGATCCACTGAACCAATTTTAAAAATTCTTTCACCAATAGAAAGCTACGTTATTGTGGCGTGTCATAGGCTATATAGCATCACGCTACAACGAATAGGAGCGGAGCAGTAATAGTAAATGTTTCAAAAACGGGGGAAAAGTTATTCCTTTTAAAAGCTTCGTTGCGTGTGCTGCGTGACTAATATTATTTACACGACTTCAAACAAGGAGGACTCAATTCAACCGTTTTTTTTTTATTTTTTTTAATGATTTTTCGCACAGAACTCCGTCGTTTATAGACCGATTTGAAAATTTTTTATTCGTTCGAAAATAGATACTCCCAAGGTGGTCCCATTTTATCTATACTAATATTATAAAGAGGTAAAGTTTGTGTGTTTGTGTGTTTATTTGTTAAATTGTAAGGGGTAATCTCGGGATCTACTGAACCGATTTTAAAAATTCTTTCACCAATAGAAATCTACGTTATTGTGGAGTGTCATAGGCTATATAGTATCACGCTACAACGAATAGGAGCGGAACAGTAATAGTAAATGTTTCAAAAACGGAGGAAAAGTTATTCTTTTTGAGAGCTTCGTTGCGTGTGCTGCGTGACTAATATTATTTAACCGACTTCAAACAAGAAAGACTCAATTTAACCGTTTTCTTTTTAATATTTTTTTATGTTTTTTCGCGCAGAACTCCGTCGTTTATAGACCGATTTGAAAATTTTTTTTTCGTTCGAAAATAGACACTGTCAAGGTGGTCCCATTTTAAGGAAGCCAGGATCTGATTATGGCATCCTGGAGAAATCGAAAGGAACTTTTAAAAATTGTAGGGGCATCTAGGGCGTTTGTAATTTTTTTTATTAAGGGTTTTAAAGTAGTACTACTTAATGAAGGTCTGGAGTCGATCTGATGATGGAGACGAAAGACAGTAGAGAGAATTCCCTAACAATATACAGCAGTTTCTTTGTGTTTGGGTTTGATTAATTTGTACTGTCGAAAACTTTACACCTAGATAGATAGATTTTCAGTCCACACGACACTAAAAATAGTGAAAAAAAAATTGAACAAAAAAGAAACTGACTTCAAACAAAACTAAAAACTGAAAAGTAAAATTTAGTTAGCACAACGCACTTTTATCATGTTCTTCAATTAATTTATAATTTGCAAGTGTCAAGTTGCAATGTTCATATTGTAACTTTGCTGAAGCTTTGCAAGCCATTTTTCGACCACTTCTAATTATCTGATTGAGCTGAAATTTTGCATGCCACATGACAATACAATATAATGATACCATGGAGCTGATCATCAGATCAGTTCCATAGTAATAATAGTAGTTCCTATGACTACCTTCCGGACATAAATATTGGTATATGTCAAAGATTATATTTCAAAGATATAATGAAGATTATTTATAATAATGAAGAGATAGTATTTTTTTATGTTTTTTTACCTATTTTAGATATAAAGGAGCAATGTGAAAACATGTCTGAAGTAATTGCTAGCGAGGAAATGGCGTTACAAGATAGTTCTGATTGTATCGTAAATGAAGATTTATAAAATATTATATCTGAGAACAATGTAGTGCATACCAAATACCCATCAGAGTCGTCGCATCCAGGTTAATATAATAAGCATAGTATACATAATAAGCACATTATTATAGGCTTTCTTCATATCTTTGTTCATTCTTTCAGATAACTATGGCTATGTGGAGGAGGATCAAGCCAGCTATCAGAGTGATCAGAACGAAACCGTTTGTGTGAATGACAATGAGTCCATATTAAGTATAGATACGTCAACAATTATGAACAACTTAGAAGAATGTGATGTTTACAAAAACTTACAGCATCTAAAGGGGCCAATTGACTTACAGCTATCTCCGTTGATACATGCAACTACATCAGAAGATGTAGTTGCATTTACATCTCTCGCTACAGAAAAAATTGCACCAAGATCTCCTAAAGTTAAAATATTATCTGACGTAACTTTAAGTTGGGAAAACGCTAAATTTTATAGAAAGACTAAGATACAAAATGAAAATAGAAACCCAAATCAACTAAAAGTAGCACAAAATAATTCTAAACACCAGCAGCAATTGGAGACTTTCATTGAAGCAGAAAAACAAATCAAAAATTACAATTATTTTGAAGGTTCAGATGACAGTGACGATTATAATATTTTTTAATTAGGTAAAAATTTCAGAATTTTATCAGTTGATCACACGGTTAAGGAACCACTACAATACTAACTAAAAAACAAATTAGGTACAAAGGTGTACCGAATTTGTTTTTTAGTTAGTATTGTTTCTTTAGTTAGTTTGGTTTCAATAGCGTGAGCTATTTAAAACTGCTTTAATTGATTTCTTATTTTTTAGAAGTCTAATTGTTTTTTAAGTTAAATCTGTGATTTTGCTGATTACCAGTATTATAATTTTCAGAACTTCTAATTACTGAGTGTTTTGTGTGATATTTAGCTATTTGTTATATTGTTTTTTAGTTAGTATTGTTTCTTTAGTTACTTTGGATTCAATAGCGTGAGCTATTTAAAACTACTTTAACCGATTTCTTAGTTTTTAGAAGTCCAATTGTTTTTTAAGTTAAATCTGTGATTTCGCTGATTGCCAGTATTATAATTGTAAGAACTTCTAATTACTGAGTGTTGTATTCAATATTTATCTATTTGTTTTATAATAATTTTAGATTGACTACCTTAAGGCAGTCTTTACATAGATTGATTTTTTGAGACTGAACTGAATTAAAAGGCTGAATAGAAATAAAAGGCGTTAATTACAAAAATATAGTTTCAATTTATTGTATAAATTATCGTCCTTCATGGTTTATCCCTTCCTATTTCAGTAATGATTTGCAGTATTTTTTATCAGGGTAAACTTAGCTGTACCTTTCCGATTTTGTAACTGAAGCTTTCCATTTTGTAATTATCTTATGTTTTACTATTACATTTTCTTTAAATTTTATTGATTTTGAAAGTGAATAGCTTATTTTATTTTACTTTGCGTTTAATTATAAAAAAAAGAGGTAATCATAAAAAAATAATCAACAAAATCAGATGGTTGTTACACGATATAAATCGGAAGTTAACTGGACTAAATTACCAAATAGTTACAAAATGGTAACATTTTTACAAAACACTGAAAACATTCGGCTTATCTTATATATGCTGTAATATCATTTTAAAGATTATTATATTATAACCAAATTAACGAAAATTTTTCATTAAGAATGTACTAATTAATTAATTAATTTTACTTTTAAAAGTTACAAAGTGGATGGCTAAACCACTCTCGTGTCAAAGGAAAGTATTATTTTTTACCAAACTTGTGTATTTATAGGGTAACTGTAGCTATTTTAATGCTCTTTCAAGTATAACGAATTATTCTATAAATTTTGTTATGCATTACCAATTTTTTTTATTATTTCATTCCATTTTGTAACCTGGACGCGTTTTTAAAAAAATGCCCATATTCCGTTTGGAATTATCATTTTATATGTTAATCGGTATTACTTCAGTAGAATTGCTTATAGTTTTTTAATCAGCAACGCCTCAAATGTGTGTCAAAGTTGAAATCCTTCACGTGTGATACACAATAATTTGCCGATAATGGTGTACTTAAAGGTTTCTTTTATAAATTTTTATTAGGTTAGCAGCGAAGTCAAGGATTTGGGGATTATAATCGACAGCACACTATCTTGGCGTCCTCAAATGAAGGAAACCAGCCGTATGCTTTTTGCATCTGCAGGCTCATTGCGTAGATTACGCAATTTTCTTCCAACTGCCACTAAAAAAGCGCTTGCAGAATCCCTTCTCCTTCCTGTACTCGACTATGCAGATGTCAGCTATCTAGATGTCACTGAGGAGCAGCTAGATAAACTTGAGCGACTTCAAAATTTTTGTATTAGATTTATATTTGGGTTACGCAAATATGATCATGTAACACAATTTCGTCAAGAGCTCAACTGGCTCCCTATTCGTCTTCGTCGAAACACTCATATTCTGTCTTTGCTTTACAGCACTCTTTTCAATCCCTATACTCCAAATTATTTAAAAGAACGTTTTACGTTCCTGAATGACACACATTTGAGATCTCTAAGGTCATCAGAGTCACTGCAATTAGAAATTCCTAGACATTCCACAAATTTTTACGACAAATCCTTCGCTGTACAAGCAGTTCGGTTGTGGAATGCTCTACCTTTAAACATTAGGCGTGCGCAGTCTTTAAACACCTTCAAAAGACTGGTAAAGGAGCACTACTTAGCTTCATAGTGTTTGCAAATGTAAATAATTATTTATCTGTGTGTATAATTAATTAGTGTGTATGTATGTATATAACATCTACCTAATTTCAATTCAGCAAAAGTTTCTTTAGTGTTCAAGAGTGAACAAGTAATTTGCAAAAGAGATGAAACGATAGGGGCACGGTATTACTGTAAACTTTTGTCAGTAGAAGATTGATTATGCTACTGCCTCTATTAGAAGATTGGTGTTTGTTTGTTGTTTATGAGCCTACTGTGGATTTAGCTTTAAAAACTTAATCAATACATATCATAAAATCGTAACAGGTCGCTGTTTGTACATGAAAGATAAATGAGAAAAAATATTATAGGGGGGCTTTATGAACGCAGTAGAACCAAAAACAAAGATTTTTAGAATTTTTGTCTGTTTGTCTGTATATCTGTTTGTCTGTTCGTTTGTGCACGCTAATCTCAGCAACCGCTTTACCGATTGCAATGCGGTTTTCTTTGTTGTGTTAAGGTTAGCTCCGCTTAACATTTAGTATATTCTATATCGCCTATTCTATAGCCTATTCTATAACAATTCAGTCCACGCCTTCGGCGCGTACTGAATTGTTTTAGAATAGCCTTAATCATTAAGCTCTTTTATGATTAAGCCAACACGCCAGTTTAGATTTACCCACTTTTAGATTCATAAGTCTATGTATGATTCTTTAAAGTGATATAACTTTTTTATTTATAAGCCGATCGACATGAAACAAACACTAAATGTTAAGTGGAGTAAACCGCAACGCAATACAGAAACCGCATTGCAATAGGTTGAGCGGTTGCTAAGATTAGCGTGCACAAACGTACAGACAAACAGACAGTTACGATTTTATTATATAAACTAGCTGACCCGCGCAACTTCGTTTGCGCCACATAAGAGAGAGTATTACCTGTTCCCGTCGCATTTACTCCCGTCACGTTGCGTTTACTCCCGTAGCGTCTCGTCGTTAATCTTCAATACTACGTGAGAGAGAGAGAGAAAGAAAGGTTTGTCGTCGCGTGTATTCCCGTCGCATTATTTTTAAGATGACTTGATGACAACTTTTTTAAGAGAAACAATTTTGTAGTAGGTACATATTTTTTACATAACTATAAATATTTACGCAGCACACGCAACGAAGCTCTCAAAAGGAATAACTTTTCCAACGTTTTTGAAACATTAACTATTACTGCTCTGCTCCTATTCGTTGTAGCGTGATGCTATTATAGCCCATGACACTGCACAATAACGTAGCTTTCTATTGGTGAAAGAATTTTTAAAATCGGTTCGGTAGATCCTAAGATTACCCCTTACAATTTATTTAACAAATATACAAACACACAAACTTTACTTCTTAAAAAATTTACTTAGCACAAAGTTAGTATATTCTGATTTACCAGATATCATTAAATATAATACTGAAGTCAGTGCCAATATGACTATGAGAGAGATTAATAATGTCTACCTAAGCCTACATAGTTTTACTGGGCACTGATTTCAGTATTATATTCAATGATATCTGATAAATCAGAATATACTAACTTTGTGCTAAGTAAATTTTTTAAGAAGTAAAGTTTGTGTGTTTGTATATTTCTTAAATAAATTGTAAGGGGTAACCTTAGGATCTACCGAACCGATTTTAAAAATTCTTTCACCAATAGAAAGCTACGTTATTGTGGAGTGTCATGGGCTATAATAGCATCACGCTACAACGAATAGGAGCAGAGCAGTAATAGTTAATGTTTCAAAAACGTTGGAAAAGTTATTCCTTTTGAGAGCTTCGTTGCGTGTGCTGCGTAAATATTTATAGTTATGTAAAAAATATGTACCTACTACAAAATTGTTTCTCTTAAAAAGTTCTTAAAAAAATTGCGTGATAGCATGTGTCTATCTTTGGGTTGGTGCAAAATAACCATTTTAATGGCAATAAATTTTTTCTACAATAATGCCACGGGATACCTCTTTCGTAAACGAAATTGTTCTTAAAAATAATGCGACGGGAATACACGCGACGACAAACCTTTCTTTCTCTCTCTCTCTCACGTAGTATTGAAGATTAACGACGAGACGCTACGGGAGTAAACGCAACGTGACGGGAGTAAATGCGACGGGAACAGGTAATACTCTCTCTTCTCTAAAAGTGGGTAAATCTAAACTGGCGTGTTGGCTTAATCATAAAAGAGCTTAATGATTAAGGCTATTCTAAAACAATTCAGTCCGCGCCGAAGGCGTGGACTGAATTGTTATAGAATAGGCTATAGAATAGGCGATATAGAATATACCAAATGTTAAGCGGAGCTAACCTTAACACAATAAAGAAAACCGCATTGCAATCGGTTAAGCGGTTGCTGAGATTAGCGTGCACAAACGTACAGACAAACAGACATACAGACAAACAGACAAAAATTCTAAAAATCATTGTTTTGGGTTCTACTGCGTTCATAAAGCCCCCCTATAATATTTTTTCTCATTTATCTTTCATGTACAAACAGCGAACTGTTACGATTTTATTATATGTATTGATTAAGTTTTTAAAGCTAAATCCACAGTAGGCTCATAAACAACAGACAAACACCAATCTTCTAATAGAGGCAGTAGCATAATCAATCTTCTACTGACAAAAGTTTACAGTAATACCGTGCCCCTTTCGTTTCATCTCTTTTGCAAATTACTTGTTCACTCTTGAACACTAAAGAAACTTTTGCTGAATTGAAATTAAATTGCTAATTTTGCTACTAACCCCTGAAATATCGATCGCTTCATTCAAAGTCGTTTTCAATGCCAAAGGAAAAGTAGAATTCATTTCAAATTGTACGTTCATTCAAATTACATATTAACTTTGAAAATGACTTTCCGTTTTAGTTGTAAACTCATTATATGGTGTACTACTGAGTAAAATGATGACAAAATTTATAAAAGAAACCTTTAAGTACACCATTATCGGCAAATTATTGTGTATCACACGTGAAGGATTTCAACTTTGACACACATGTGAGGCGTTGCTGATTAAAAAGCTATAAGCAATTCTACTGAAGTAATACCGATTAACATATAAAACTATAATTCCAAACGGAAATAGGCATTTTTTTAAAAACGCGTCCAGGGTACAAAATGGAATGAAATAATAAAAAAAACTTGGAAGAATGGAACGAAGTTCATTACAATGAATTAGTGCAGGAATTGTAATAAAATTTTAAATTTATTGTAATTTTAAAATTTATATTGTACAAAAACGAAAACGAAAACGAAAACGAAAACGAAAACGAAAACGAAAACGAAAACGAAAACGAAAACGAAAACGAAAACGAAAACGAAAACGAAAACGAAAACGAAAACGAAAACGAAAACGAAAACGAAAACGAAAACGAAAACGAAAACGAAAACGAAAACGAAAACGAAAACGAAAACGAAAACGAAAACGAAAACGAAAACGAAAACGAAAACGAAAACGAAAACGAAAACGAAAACGAAAACGAAAACGAAAACGAAAACGAAAACGAAAACGAAAACGAAAACGAAAACGAAAACGAAAACGAAAACGAAAACGAAAACGAAAACGAAAACGAAAACGAAAACGAAAACGAAAACGAAAACGAAAACGAAAACGAAAACGAAAACGAAAACGAAAACGAAAACGAAAACGAAAACGAAAACGAAAACGAAAACGAAAACGAAAACGAAAACGAAAACGAAAACGAAAACGAAAACGAAAACGAAAACGAAAACGAAAACGAAAACGAAAACGAAAACGAAAACGAAAACGAAAACAAAAACAAAAACAAACCCCCAACCCCTTTCCACCCCCTTCCCCCCCCTCTCTCTCCCTCCCCCCATATTAAATCCCCCCACCCATATTACCCCCATATTAAAGGAGGGTAGAGGTACACCCTCCTTTAATATCGTTTCTCTACCCTCCATAAACATATAAACGGCCGAATTGAGTAACCTCCTTTTTTGAAGTCGGTTAAAAAAGTGTCGTGACCATTTTTCGTAAGAATTTTTTCCGTCTAGCCCCCTTTCACAACGCGCGATAAGGAACTTCGTTCCAAAAATTGGTAATGCATAACAAATTTATAGAATAATTCGTTATACTTGAAAGAGCATTTAAATAGCTACAGTTACCCTATAAATATACAAGTTTGGTAAAAAATAATACTTTTCTTTGACACGAGAGTGGTTTAGCCATCCACTTTGTAACTTTTAAAAGTAAAATTAATTAATTAATTAGTACATTCTTAATGAAAAATTTTCGTTAATTTGGTTATAATATAATAATCTTTAAAATGATATTACAGCATATATAAGATAAGCCGAATATTTTTAGTGTTTTGTAAAAATGTTACCATTTTGTAACTATTTGGTAATTTAGTCCAGTTAACTTCCTATTTATATCGTGTAACAACCATCTAATGTTGTTGATAATTTTTTTATGATTAACTCTTTTTTTATAATTAAACGCAAAGTAAAATAAAATAAGCTATTCTTGACTTGACTTCTAAAAAATAAGAAATCAATTAAAGCAGTTTTAAATAGCTCACGCTATTGAAACCAAACTAACTAAAGAAACAATACTAACTAAAAAACAAATTCGGTACACCTTTGTACCTAATTTGTTTTTTAGTTAGTATTGTAGTGGTTCCTTAACCGTGTGATCAAATGATAAAATTCTGAAAATAACTAAATCAATAATTATATTATCAGCTCTTTAAATCTTTAAATCTCTTATTAAATATTTATCCCTGAATCTATCTTTAAGTCTGTCTTAGTGCGCCTTCACACTAGCGTAGGCGTTCGATGGACGTATGCGCGGCGTAGACGCGACGTATACGCGGCGTATACGCCGCGCTAGCGTCACACAATTTCGTTGGCGTTTTGGTATCATCGTTAACAAAATAGATTCTGACATTCTAAATGGCTTTACTTTTAAATAAGAAGATTAGTGCGAACTGCGAATAAAATTTTGTTCGTGGTTCGGGAAAGACTTTCCGGGCTGGCGCCTCGGGACCGTATGCTATTATTTTTTAATATCGATTTCTTACATTTACATACATTACTACTTACATTACATAATAATTAAAACGATGCATTCGAAAATACATGTTAATTTGCAATCCAACATGGCCGCCGCTGCGCCGTATTTACAAAATTTCATGATGGGTGTCGTTTTAGGGGTTTTTTAGGATGCTGAGTACGAATATCATGATAATTTTGCAATCCAACATGGCCACTTCACCGTTATTACAAAATTTACCGTGGCCATATTGGTTGGATTGTCAAATTATTATGTAATTCGTACTCAGAATACTCAAACCCCTTAAACGATACCCATCATGTAATTTTGTAAATATGGCGCGGCGGCCATATTAGATTGCAATATTATCATGTAATTCCCACTCAACATTTATGATAACCGGGATCCTGCCGTTTGGCAGAATTTGTTTTCGTCAATTTTCACATTTTCACAATTTTCAACTTATCGCATAGTTTCATTTCCTAAAAGAATCTTGTAGCATTTATTTTCTATAGATGCAGTATTTAGGATGTGAAAGCAGCCTTATCGAGTTATCTTTTTTTAATCGGTTGTCAGTGGTGACATTTCTGCTGTCAGAATGACAGGATGTCATAAGTTCGGTGACGAAGCGTTTCGCATTTAAAGGAACGGGTTTTGTTAAGATTTTTCGTGAAAGACACGACTTTTGACCGAGACCTGCTTTGGGGTAGTTGGAGGTCCTTTGGCTTTTGCTCTGAGACTGTGCCGCGAATCAGTTTTTCGCTCAAGCGCGATTATTTGTTACCTCGCGTGGCCTAACGGGCTGTGATTGGGTTGCTGCATTTCATCTTGCTACATTTTACCCAGAAAACTGGTGAGTCACTTCTTCTTTTGCAAAGCGGGTCGATTGTCGTCTGTCGCGCAGCCAAGATCTTAATTTGTCGTTTCTTTCATGACAGGGTTTTTTACTACGGGGCTAGTTGGCGGATGAGATATTTGGTGCCGCACCTATAAGTTAGTGGGCTGCACGTGGTATGACAACGTGGAAGTGCGGACTACACGAGCTTCTCATGTGAGAGGTATCTGCCGTCATCACCTGGCAGTAACAACAGGCAGTCACTCTCACTCAGCTCACTCTGCAGGCCAGTAAATCCACTACTTATATGTAGCTTAGTAGCATAAGTACCTAAGCACTGACTATACTTCTGTGTACCTGTGATATTTGTGTCTATCAGTGAATAAGCTCTCTGTGTGTCTCTGTGTATCTCTGTGTTATATAAATATATGTGTGTACACCCAACCTGACTGTTTTCGTCAGAGCCCTGGCCTACCCTTGCACGCACACTGGAATCTCTGTAGTAAGGCGCCCTGGGAAAGAGTTCTCTGCATAGCTACCTCGCGCTAGTTGGTGAGTAACACTGATCATCACTGTGTTACAAATTGGCTCCCAACGTAGTGGCAAATCTCTGGGTCTACTCTGCGGTAGTCTCAGTCTGGTGTGTGTGCATAGGTGGTTATCTCTGGCGAAACCATCCTGTAATATCGTCCGAGACGCTCCAGGACGTTAATTGGTGGTGCTAGCAGCTAAGCACAAAACCTTCCCTTTCGTCTTCTTCCAGCTCCCTACATCTTTGGCTGGAAAAGACACAAAATTCTAAATTCTAAAATTTAAAAATAGCTGTGATTTTGGAAAAACTTTTTGATTTTATTTGGAATACCCACTTCTTTTCTTATTGTGTTTTTTTTCTTCTTTATGTTCTTTTTTTATGGTGCACACATATATTTATTATATTATTAGTGTAGATTAATATATAATATATATTATCCTATAGTTTCACCTTGTAAGGTAAACTTAGTGAATCTCTCTGTGTTAACTTAGTGAATTTCTCTGTGTAACTTAAAACTTTTTTATAAGGTGTGTACATACCTTGTAATTTTGAATGTTAACCTGAACTGTGTTATCAGAAAACTTAGAAACTTTTCTCTCTTAATATACCCTTAATCTTTGTTAAATTCTAAAAGTCAATTTGAAACATATTACCTAACTTAGTACACTTTGTTGTAACTCAATTTACATTTTTACTTTGTAATTGATCCCTATCTGTGCCATTTTATCTTTATAATTGTTCTAAGTAAATTTTTACATAATGGCACAGATGAAAAAACATATTAATTATTTAAGAAAGGATGAACTTGCTAACGAGCTGTCCCACATGGGTATTTCAGTGGAACCGGAAACGACAGTGTCTGGCCTTCGGAGTGAGCTAAGAGCGGCACACCGACTCGTCCGTCGAGGTAGCATCAAAGCGAGTGCTCCGGTACCCGCTGATGCATCGGCTGAGCTCTCGATCTGCCTCCCGAAGGTGTCCGAGCTGGAGGAGGCTATTCAGTCAGGTGACATCTTCATTAATAAGGGTAGTCGTCTTAGGGTGTCCCTCAGGGCCAACTACTTATTGAGTAGGTTAGCTCGTTGTGGTCTGGATTGCCCCGACCTGGTGGATATTCGTGGTAGGCTAGTGAAGATCATCGCTAGGGCTGAACCCAGTAGTGATTCTGAATCCGAAGGTTCGGATGATGATGGTGATGATCCTTCGGGTCGTGACCAGGTGGAATATACTTCACCAGTAGTGAGAGAGGACCGCTCGGTGCGAGCTAGTTCAAGTAGGAATAGTTCTACATGTAACATAGTGTATAAAGAACGTCCCCTTAACTTATGTTCATTTAACTTAAAATATGATGGTTCTACTTGTGTACGTGTGTTTTTAGAGAGATTAGAGGAACTTAGATGTGCTCGGGAGGTTACTAAGCCTAGACTCCTTATGGCTTTCTCCGACCTGTTGGATGGACCGGCTTTGTCTTGGTTCCGTACAAACAAAGCTAACTTCATCTCATATGAGGATCTTATTAGTGAGCTTAGAGATACCTTCGATATTCCTGATTATGATTACCGCCTCAGGAACGAGATAAGACAGCGTACACAAGCCCGCTCTGAGTCCTTGGTTAACTATATATGTACAATGCAAGCCATGTTCTCAAGGTTGTCATGTAAGATGCCCAGTGAGGAACAGCTGGACATTCTCATGCACAACATTAGACCTGACTACATGAAGGAACTGGCCTTGCATGATGTCAACTCTGTAGATGACTTGAGACGTTTGGGTAAGCGCTTGGAGCTTGCGCGTACTAGGGCAGACGCTTTCCATGAGCCTGCTCTTGACAAGTTTGAGATTACATCTGACTTACACCAGCTTAAGAACAAAGGTGTACAAAAGCCCGCTAAGCAGGTGTCTGCAGTGGAGACGCCGGTTACCCCCCACGATCGCAAATGCTTTCGTTGCGGCGGGGGCGGTCACACTGCATACAGCTGCACACAGTCAAGGGAGCTGGTGTGTTTCCGGTGTGGTCTCAAAGGAGTCAAGACCCCAGACTGCTCACACTGTACTAGCAAGTCAAAAAACGCGTAGGCCAGGGCCTTATTAGGAACTCTGTGCATCACTCTGTATCTGAGTCTATTTCTGATAAGGTCCTGTTTCCTAAACGGGATAGTGACATTAGACCGTATCTAGTTGTTAAGGTTTTAAATTTAAATGTCTTAGGCCTTCTAGATTCCGGTGCCTCCTGCTCTATACTAGGTAAGGGAGCGCACCGCATCTTCTTGGAACTGGGTTTTGATCTTGTGAGTATCAATCCTACTTTTCGTATTACAACTGCAGACAGCACTCACTTGCAATGTCTGGGTTGTATCTCTTTGCCAATTGAGTACAATTCGGTTATCCGAGTTGTCAAGTTCTATGTTGTCCCAGGTATAACCACCTCCATGATATTTGGAGTGGATTTCTGGCAACAATTTAAGTTAAGTGATAAGTTAATTTTACAAAATATTAGTCTTGATAGCTTTAGTGATAATAATCCTATAGAGTCTGTGTCCCTTAACGGTGGCCTCGAGGATTACGACAACCTGACAACTAAACAAAGGTGTGTAATCAACGAGGTCATTGAAAAGTTCGACTCGTTGAACACTGATAAGGTGGGTTTAGGTCGGACCTCACTTGTGCACCATGTCATTGACACTGGTGACTGCAAGCCGATCAAGCAGCGTTATTATCCGCTCTCTCCCCTTAAGCAGAAGGCCCTGGAAGCCGAGCTGGACCGAATGCTGGAGATGGGAGTAGTGTCCCCGTCTCAGTCCGCCTGGAACTCTCCAGTGGTCATGGTGGAGAAGGCGAACGGCGACCTCAGATTGTGCTTGGACTCTCGCAAGCTGAACTCTGTGTCTAAGAGTGACGCCTACCCCTTACCCTATATCAATCAAATCTTAGACCATCTTAATAATGCTAAGTATTTAACCTCTGTAGATCTGAGTGCGGCCTACTGGCAGATTCCATTCGACTCACTCCAGTCTGCTGAGAAGACTGCTTTTACGGTTCCCCGGAGAGGATTGTTCCATTACAATTCCATGTGCTTCGGTCTTGTCGGTGCCAGTGCCACGATGCAACGCCTCATGGACCGTCTGTTTGGTCCCGAGTTCGACAACAAGGTATTTGCGTTTCAGGATGACATAGTCTGTGTGTCCAGCACCTTTGAGGAGCATGTAGAGCTCTTACATAGAGTCTATCAGCAACTCAAGGATGCTGGCCTAACTATTAATATGAAAAAATCCCACTTTTGTCGGAGTGAACTCAAATACCTGGGGTATTATGTGGACAAACATGGCTTACGGACAGACCCGGGTAAAGTTGAGGTTATCCTCAACTATCCCACCCCTTCTAACCCTAAGGAGGTTAAGAGATTTCTGGGAATGGCCGGCTGGTATCGTCGCTTTGTTAACAACTTCTCGAAGATTAGTAAACCTCTGTGCAAACTCACTTCTACGAACCTTAAGTTCGAATGGACCCCTGAGGCTGAACAGTCCTTTAACCTGCTAAAGTCAGCCTTGGTTTCTGCCCCTATATTAAAAATGCCTAACTTTGAGATGCCCTTCCGCATTCTTAGTGACGCGTCAGCTTACTCAGTTGCTGCTGTACTGACACAAACTCACGATGGTGTTGAGCACCCTATCGCCTACTGTAGCCGTTCTCTCAACAAGAACGAGGTGAACTACAGCACAACTGAGCGAGAACTTCTGGCGGTGATTTTCGCTTTGGAACAATTTCGACAGTACGTCGAAGGCCAAAAATGTACGGTCGTCACGGATCATTCATCTCTTCTGTGGTTCCATAAGCTAAAAAATCCCACGGGTCGTCTAGCACGTTGGAGCATGAGGCTCAGTCAATTCGATTTTGACATAGAGCATCGAAAAGGTAAAGACCACGTTGTACCTGATGCTCTGTCTCGTATCAAAATTGATTCCCTCGATGCAGTACCCACTAAAGACCCGTGGTATGACCACACCATGAATAGTGTTCGGAAGAACCCTAGGAAGTCACCAAATTATGACATTCGTGACAACCTTCTATATAGGTTAACTAAAAATAAATATTCTTTGACTTCAGACTTTGACTGGAAGCTGGTGGTACCTCAGGAGGATCGCTTGCCCCTGCTCTCTAAGTACCACGATGACACACTTAGTGCCCATGGTGGCGTTTGGAAGACGCATAAAAGGTTAGCCCTAAATTATTACTGGCCCAAGATGTACGAGGACGTCAAAGAATATGTTGGGAATTGCGAAACATGCAAGCAGTACAAACCCGTAAATACGTCTCGTCCCGGCCTAATGGGTAGCCCGAAGCGGGTTTCGAAGCCATTCGAAGCTATCTCTGTCGATCTGCTTGGTCCCTTTCCCACTTCGAGCAATAGAAACGTACACCTGATCGTGGTCTCCGACTACTTTAGCAAATACGTCATGTTGTGCCCTGTTCGGGTTGCCACAGGCGCTGTAGTCGCGAGGTTCATAGAGAAGAGTGTGTTTCTCGTGCACGGAGTCTGCAAGACTATTTACATGGATAATGGCCCTCAGTTTGTGAGTAAGCCATTTAAGGATCTGTTGGCTAAATACAATGTACCTAATATATATTATAACCCTAGGTATCATGCCCAAACTAATCAGGCGGAACGAGCTATTCGCAATGTGGTTCAAGCGATCTCATGCTATGTGAAGTCACAACACAAGTCTTGGGATCAGTTCTTGGTTGAGATACAGTGTGCTTTAAACACTGCAGTTAACGAAGCAACTCGTTTCACCCCTTACTTTTTGGTACATGGTAGGGAATTTATTGGGGATGGAGTGCTGTACAGGCAGACAGATATCGCGTGCCATCCTACTTCAGTCTCTGTAGACGATCCATCAGCCTTCGGTGTCAAGCTGAGAGAAATACAACGCATTTACGACCAGGTGAGGAAACATTTGAACGTTGCCCACCAGCGTAATGAAAAGTATTACAACCTCAGAAAAAGGCATGTAGAGCTGAAAGTGGGACAGATAGTTTACAAACGCACGTTCTACCTGTCCAACAAGGCCAAGAATTTTACTGCTAAGCTAGCTCCTAAGTTCCTTAAATGTGTGGTGACTGCTAAACGATCCCCTTTAGTATATAGGCTGTCAGATCTGGACGGTAAGGATCTTGGGGAGTACCATATCAAGGACATCCTGAAGTATCAGGAGGAGCAGTCTCCAATACCTAACGTAACTACATAGCACTGTTTCTCTAGTTTATTAAACCAGTGCTATGTGATCATTATGTAAGACTATTTTAATCTTTTGTTTGTATTTCTATATGTGTACGTGACTTTAAATTGTCACGTTGTAGTTTCTTCTATGCACCGCACCGAGCGTTTTTCTCTCATTCGCTTCTTAGTACTCTACATTATCCTGAGAGCTTGGGTAGTGTTAGGGTATCGGCAGTGAGTAAAGGGAGCATTCGTTTTCTATGAAGGGCATTAGACTCTAGTTACTTAGCCTAACCGGTACACGAGTCAGTGTCTAGTTAGGTACATAGGAGGATCTTTCTTTGGTATTGTAATGGTCGTAGTCAGCTGGTGTTTGAAGGACCTAGCTGGTTGTCTTTGTTTATTAGTCAGTACTTTTCTGTTTTCTTTATTGTGTATTTCCAGCGTGTCATATCCGCAGGAAATACTATTAAAGGGGGGGTGGTTGTAGCATTTATTTTCTATAGATGCAGTATTTAGGATGTGAAAGCAGCCTTATCGAGTTATCTTTTTTTAATCGGTTGTCAGTGGTGACATTTCTGCTGTCAGAATGACAGGATGTCATAAGTTCGGTGACGAAGCGTTTCGCATTTAAAGGAACGGGTTTTGTTAAGATTTTTCGTGAAAGACACGACTTTTGACCGAGACCTGCTTTGGGGTAGTTGGAGGTCCTTTGGCTTTTGCTCTGAGACTGTGCCGCGAATCAGTTTTTCGCTCAAGCGCGATTATTTGTTACCTCGCGTGGCCTAACGGGCTGTGATTGGGTTGCTGCATTGCATCTTGCTACATTTTACCCAGAAAACTGGTGAGTCACTTCTTCTTTTGCAAAGCGGGTCGATTGTCGTCTGTCGCGCAGCCAAGATCTTAATTTGTCGTTTCTTTCATGACAGGGTTTTTTACTACGGGGCTAGTTGGCGGATGAGATATTTGGTGCCGCACCTATAAGTTAGTGGGCTGCACGTGGTATGACAACGTGGAAGTGCGGACTACACGAGCTTCTCATGTGAGAGGTATCTGCCGTCATCACCTGGCAGTAACAACAGGCAGTCACTCTCACTCAGCTCACTCTGCAGGCCAGTAAATCCACTACTTATATGTAGCTTAGTAGCATAAGTACCTAAGCACTGACTATACTTCTGTGTACCTGTGATATTTGTGTCTATCAGTGAATAAGCTCTCTGTGTGTCTCTGTGTATCTCTGTGTTATATAAATATATGTGTGTACACCCAACCTGACTGTTTTCGTCAGAGCCCTGGCCTACCCTTGCACGCACACTGGAATCTCTGTAGTAAGGCGCCCTGGGAAAGAGTTCTCTGCATAGCTACCTCGCGCTAGTTGGTGAGTAACACTGATCATCACTGTGTTACAATCTTTAGCAAATTTATTATTCGCATTGTAATTGCTTTGTCAAAAACATCTTGCTCAATTTTTATTAAGTCAAATATACTCTTAAGATAATTATTCTCTAGTAGCAATAATTTCCATGCCGAGGATAAGTCGCTTGTGAACAGGATTGTACACGATTCCTCAGTAACGCGGCGTATACGCCGCGTATACGTCGCGTATACGTCGCATCTACGCCGCGCATACGTCCATGGAACGCCTACGCTAGTGTGAAGGCGCACTTACTTTACTTAATAGTTTTCTTGCCTCTTTATTGTGTGTTTATTTAATCTTTATTTAATTTTTACCTATTTAAAAAATATTATAATCGTCACTGTCATCTGAACCTTCAAAATAATTGTAATTTTTGATTTGTTTTTCTGATTCAATGAAAGTCTCCAATTGCTGCTGGTGTTTAGAATTATTTTGTGCTACTTTTAGTTGATTTGGGTTTCTATTTTCATTTTGTATCTTAGTCTTTCTATAAAATTTAGCGTTTTCCCAACTTAAAGTTACGTCAGATAATATTTTAACTTTAGGAGATCTTGGTGCAGTTTTTTCTGTAGCGAGAGATGTAAATGCAACTACATCTTCTGATGTAGTTGCATGTATCAACGGAGATAGCTGTAAGTCAATTGGCCCCTTTAGATGCTGTAAGTTTTTGTAAACATCACATTCTTCTAAGTTGTTCATAATTGTTGACGTATCTATACTTAATATGGACTCATTGTCATTCACACAAACGGTTTCGTTCTGATCACTCTGATTGCTGGCTTGATCCTCCTCCACATAGCCATCGTTATCTGAAAGAATGAACAAAGATATGAAGAAAGCCTATAATAATGTGCTTATTATGTATACTATGCTTATTATATTAACAAGGATGCGACGACTCTGATGGGTATTTGGTATGCACTACATTGTTCTCAGATATAATATTTTATAAATCGATACAATCAGAACTATCTTGTAACGCAATTTCCTCGCTAGCAATTACTTCAGACATGTTTTCACATTGCTCCTTTATATCTAAAATAGGTAAAAAAACATAAAAATATACTATCTCTTCATTATTATAAATAATCTTCATTATATCTTTGAAATATAATCTTTGACATATACCAATATTTATCTCCGGAAGGTAGTCATAGGAACTACTATTATTACTATGGAACTGATCTGATGATCAGCTCCATGGTATCATTATATTGTACTAGCTGTTCCCCGCGGCTTCGACCGCGTAAAAGTCGTTATAGCGTAAGAGTCGTTATATCGTAAAATCATAACCCTCCTTTGCGCAGTCAGTTAAAAAGTAGCCTATGTCCTTCCCAGGGCCTCGAACTATCTCTGTACCAAATTTCATCTCAATCGCTCTTGCCGTTTAGGCGTGAAAGCGTAACAGACAGACAGACAGACAGAGTTACTTTCGCATTTATAATACCTACTAGCTGTTACCCGCAACTTCGTTCGCGTGGAAATTATGTTATAAGCAAATTTTGAACTGTATTCTATCGAGCCTCTAGGATAAGTCGTAACCAAAATGTGGGGACAAAGTTAGGACATCCTTCAACTTACCCGGGGAGCTATGCGCTAGATGTTTTTTTTAATGTGAGGTAAATCCCACATGAATATACTATAACTTCTACTGACAAAAAAACCACACGTATCTGGTAAGCCCTCTAACTAAAGGATACCCCAGGACTGCGCTAGATGGATGGGTAGAGACTTCATGGTTCTAGCGGGTCCAAGGCCGGTATGACGTACGTCTTTATTAATTGGCCCCTTTAATAATAAAAAGAGATAGTAGTATGGTGAAGCGCGAATACGAAACGTTTGTTAGATTTGGGCCACAGACTGAAAACTTTAAGTACTTATAACCGAAAGATTTGAGACGATAACACTAACGCTTACGGTAGCCAGTAAATGGCAGTCGTTAAACCAAGTTATTAGCCTTATAGACTTAATAATTTTCAAAAGATGCCAAGTTCCAAGTACCCAAGTGCCGGCGAGTTGTCTTCGCATAAGACTATCGGCCTACATGACCGGGGGCCTGAGGTCGATGAGGAGGCCGCTCACCTTACTTACAGAAGCAGGCCCTAGACAACAGCGTGACGCGAGGGATTCACGCTTATATAAACCTATCCGCATAAAAAAATTGAACCTAACCTATTTCGTAAGCATGTCTTTTGCCCATATAGTATACCTACAGATTTTAATCCTTCTCTGTCAAGCCCCTAGGCTAAGTAGTGTGATTGAATATTTACAACTAAACTAAAATAGCTGTTCCCCGCCACTTCGACCGTGTAGAAGTCGTTATCGCGTGAAAGTCGTTATCACGTAAAATCATAACACTCCTTTTGCGCAGTCGGTTAAAAAGTAGCCTATGTCCTTCACAGGGCCTCGAACTATCGCCATACCAAATTTCATCTCAATCGCTCCAGCCGTTTAGCGTGCAAACGTAACAGACAGATAGACAGATAGACAGACAGACAGATAGACACACAGACAGACAGACCGAGTTATGTACTTTCGCATTTATAATATTAGTAGGGATAGCTGTTCCCGCGACTTCGACCGCGTAGAAGTCGTTATCGCGTGAAAGTCGCTATCACGTAAAATCATAACACTCCTTTTGCGCAGTCGGTTAAAAAGTAGCCTATGTCCTTCACAGGGCCTCGAACTATCGCCATACCAAATTTCATCCCAATCGCTCCTGCCGTTAAGCGTGAAAACGTAACAGACAGACAGACAGATATACAGACAGACAGATAGACAGACAGACCGAGTTATGTACTTTCGCATTTATAATATTAGTGGGGATAGCTGTTCCCGCGACTTCGACCGCGTAGAAGTCGTTATCGCGTGAAAGTCGTTATCACGTAAAATCATAACAATCCTTTTGCACAGTCGGTTAAAAAGTAGCCTATGTCCTTCCCAGGGCCTCGAACTATCCACATACCAAATTTCATCTCAATCGCTCCAGCTGTTTAGGCGTAAAAGCGTAACAGCGTGAAAGTCGTTATCACGTAAAATCATAAGACTCCTTTTGCGCAGTCGGTTAAAAAGTAGCCTATGTCCTTCCCAGGGCCTCGAACTATCCACATACCAAATTTCATCTCAATCGCTCCAGCTGTTTAGGCGTAAAAGCGTAACAGCGTGAAAGTCGTTATCACGTAAAATCATAAGACTCCTTTTGCGCAGTCGGTTAAAAAGTAGCCTATGTCCTTCCCAGGGCCTCGAACTATCTCCATACCAAATTTCATCTCAATCGCTCCAGCCGTTTAGGCGTGAAAGCGTAACAGACAGACAGACAGACAGACAGACAGACAGACAGACAGACAGACAGAGTTACTTTCGCATTTATAATATTAGTAGGGATTGTCATGTGGCATGCAAAATTTCAGCTCAATCAGATAATTAGAAGTGGTCGAAAAATGGCTTGCAAAGCTTCAGCAAAGTTACAATATGAACATTGCAACTTGACACTTGCAAATTATAAATTAATTGAAGAACATGATAAAAGTGCGATGAAAATTTTTATGTCGAAACACAACTCAAGTAGCCGACAATAATTAATGTACTAAAATAATTATTGTTCCAAGATATCACTAAATATATATCCACTAAAAAGATAAGTAAACACATGCCTGCATGCATTTGTACTCGCCTTTTTATTCCACGTCACACATTTTGTAACTTTTATATTCCACGTATATGTAACCAAACAAAATAGAAGTAACGTATCTCCAATCGCTGAAATAAGATTGCTTGTAAATAAACTTAAATAAAGATGAAACACAAAAACAACTATTTTAATAGCTTATAAAGCGTTTATAGTTTATAATTAGTATACTTCTATAAACAAAAAACCAAACTTATCAGTAAAAATCACAATTACAAAGCGGATTAAAAATCCGGCACGGTAACGCTCAACAAGACTCGACACGAAATGCGTCGAAATGGTCATTCCCTGACTGCCTTACAAAATGGCGAAGTCTGAAGTATTGTTGCCAGGGAAGAAATTTGTTATCAGTGGTATATTTTTGGCGACTAAGTCCATCAAATCACGATAATTCCATGCACGGCCGGAATCGTGAGACATAATATACTGTCACGAAAGATAGTTTATATTATTAAAGTAGTGATATTTTATGTTTAATTCTGATAATATTATCATATTTCGTTTCAATTCATTCTTCATTACCTTTACCACTGAAGGAAATTCACGAATAAACTTAACTCGAAACTGAGCCGGTCAATGTGGGACATAGTAAAATCAAGGGCATTGAAAATTATATTCAGCATTATTTCATATTTATCTATAAATTATTCACATAATTTGATGTATTTCGGATACATTAAATATTTAATATTTTAACTATCGACACGACATTATAAATTTTCTTTCATTTCTCCATAAAATTAATGGTAAACTTCAGGGACATGATCACTTACAGTGTGGTCATGTAAAAAAAATGCCCAAATACCAACTTTGTAACTTAAAAAGAATAGGCGTGTAAGATGACTTTCTATAATGCAAAGTTAACTTCAAATTTCGAGTCCAATAATTATAAACTGTGGTAAAAATTGGTAGGTACAAGTAAATTGAGCACTTGATATCTAAAAATATTTCATATTATCCTACGATGAGTGGCTATTAGGTTATGACGTGATGATGTGCGAGAAAACATGAAACCACTGTGAAGCGTTTGCACTGCCTGTGTATGAATACATCCGGTTGATCGACCCGGGGCGGCGCTAAGTAAGTAGTTAACTACTTTCAACGGAAATTTAAGTTGCGCATCTTTTGACAAGTAATAGACAAGTGCGAATTGGTCTAACCCACCGCGAATTCCGTACCTACAAATTATTTAGTAAATAATCTAACTTCCTACTAATCTTACTAGTAAGAAGTAGGCCTACGCTTAGACGCAGGCGACATCTCGTCACATAATTCAGAAATAGAATCTACTTAGGTAAACGACTTTTTAGGGATTCGTACTGGTCTGCCAGACCCTTTATCTCTAACTCTATCTAAAATCTAACTTAACACAAAATTGGGGTCATTTTGTTCATTAATACATGTACCTGTTTCGAGTCTTTTAAGAGCGGGGTAGCCATTAGCGTAGAACTATGAAATCTAGCAAGTAAAATCTTCTCATACCACAAGTATAGGAATAAATCTTCATATCTTCATAATTGATTTTCATTTTGAACCGATTTTCTATTTGTGTTACTCTAAGTCACAATAATACTTTAACCACAGTTTGTCATTATTATCCCTAAATCCACCAACTGTATTCCCAGTTCCCGCAAACTTTCACGACTAACTGAAGATTACGGAGATAAGAAAGTAGCTACGTAACTTTGATATTAGGAAAAAATCGGAGTAGCATCACAAAAATTGAGATAACTGCGAGTTTTAGGTGCTGAAGATTACATAGTCCGACTAGTTGCATAAATGATGCATGATAATTCTAATGTGCATTACTAAGTAAATTTAGAGGAACGTGTCCTCTCTTAAAGCCTTTAAAGGGGAATGCTACCCTTCATAATAATAACTATCAGGTTGTTAAATATGTATAAAATATTCATCTTCTCAAATCGCCTTCATCTAGTGGATCTTGGAGGTGCTGCCTCTATGAAGCTATTTATGGTTATCATGACTTTATTAGGATAAATTAATGTAGAAACATTCATTTATGTTGGTTTGATTTCAAACTACAGAATAATACATTAAATGTACAGCATGAGAAAGATAATGCGACTAGAAATATTCGTAACAACTAAACACACTGAAAATGAATTACGACAATCGCAGACACAAAAAGCCCCATATTTCATTCTCCAAATTTCATTAAGTACTCATTACTTGGTGCAGGTTAGTTCACAATTTTACCTCCCCTGGCTAGATATTTTGTTTAATTTGTACGTGTTAACCCAGGGGAACACGATTTAATCCTATTTGTTTATGTACCTTTGTTTTGCTCACCATTTTGTATTTAACGCTAAGTTATGGAGGTTCGTGATAAGATTGGCGCTTTAGAACTTCTTACTTTTAAAAATCAGAATTTGAAGAGATAATTTTCAGAGCGGTTAATAAATCATTACTACAAGATTATTTAAGTATTTTTATCGCAACCAACGAGTTCGGTTCTGGAGTGGAGACCGCGACCTGGTATATGTGGAGTAGGTCGACCCCCCGCCGCCCAGCCAGATAGACTGAAAAACTGAAAAAGGTCGCAGGGAGTGACTTGATGCGAAAGGAGCAGGACTGTGTATTGTGGAATAATTTGGGAGCAGTAGACCGATTTAATGCACAGTAATGTAATAACTTCATATCATATTTTACGCCAGAAATGTTAAAAAATATTTCTGCACAATGAGCGAAATCTCTGTCCGTTGTAGACTCCCTAATGTTAGTTTCGGTCGCATATGAATCCCCCAGTTTAAAGCCTATGGTCTTTTTATAACCTAACCTAAACAAAACGAGAAAGTAGAACCGACTATGTAAGGGTTAGTATCATTAAAGTAAAAAGTACAGCAATGGGCACTACAAAGCAAATTGAATGGAGGTGTCAATAGTGAGAAGTGACTCATTTCCCGTATATTTGTTGTCATTGACCCATAGCCATTAAATTTTCGTGTTCGTTCTATCGTACACCGGTTTCCGGGTATGATGTCCGGACCCTCTTTCTCATCGATTCGGGCAAAGTGAATTAAGGCCCTTCCAAGTTTTTTGTATTGGCTTTTACGAGTATTCGTTATCGAAAATAAAAACTAATAGTTTCCGACGCTTAGAACAATGTCATCGCTACAGTGCGTAAGATTCAGTTACTGTTTCATGATAGGTTTCATTGAATCGTTTATTTATTGGTCTTATATAAAAAGTTATTACGATGGCTAAATGTGAAATGTGACAAAAATAAATAAATATTGTATGACCCCTTTTCCACGCATCGCCATCTAGCCCAAAGCACGCTTGTGTATGTTTTGGGTATGGGGTATAGACAACTGATAATTTTATTTATATATTTATTTATTTATAATTTTATTTTATTTATAGGTTTAATTTTTATTTATGATAGTACTGTAATTTTCTTATTAAATTGTTTTAATTTTAGATGAAATATAAATTCATAATAATTAAACCATTTATATATTTCAAAATAAACATACAGCGTAATATATATATTTTGATAGATATGATTTATTCAAACTTAGTTATGTACTTAGAGTAATTTAACGAGGAATGCATGTGTTATGAGAAAGTGTATCGTGTTATAAATTATTTTCCCTAATCATAATAGACTCAACAATCGGTATCACAAGTTTTTCATATAAAAATAATGTTTAGCATCTGCCAGGATTTCAGAAGCCTAACTTTTTAATTGCTTTTATAAAAACAAGATTTCCGCCACCTGCGTAAGTTAGCGTGGTTATTGGTCCTTCGAGCCACAATGTCAATAGCTGAAGGTCATACCGAACTAGGCTCAAGGGATACTGATAACGTAGAAAACGCTTTATAACACCCTTAAATAAAGTTAATAGCTCTCGGGAAGTTTTTCGTTGTACCCCTTAGGGCCATTACACAATGTGCGATACGATTTATCCAGCATTTACAGACTTAAGCTGGGTCCGAAGGATTTGCCTTATACTCCTTATAGAATTAAGTTGTCAAATGAAGTTGTACAAAGGCGATTTAATGGTATGATAGCTAACCGTACTTTACTTCCTTTGTAAGGTTTAGTGATATTATTGATGTTTTAAAGTGGGATCTTCTTGGTTATGTTCTAATGGAGTTTAGCGAAGTATTTGATAAGTTTCGTGTTTCAGGAAAACGATGATCCTTTTTTTTTTGAAATTCAACGTCGATACCATCTATAAAATATTTTCCTCAATACTGAAGTCACTACCGAAATGAATTCCACTCTCGCTTTCGTTATAAATATTATTGAACACCCTCAAGGGCTATCAAATGCTTGCGATCTGTCTCACGTACTCGGTAGGTACATATTTTACCACGCAAGGTGTATGAAGTCATCATGAGTCGCGCGCTGAAATGAAACATTGTCCCCGTGATCCCTCATGTAATTCTTTGTTATTAACAAAGCCCACACAAAAAGTTACTTGAATCTTCGAAAAGAACCTCTACTATGCGGAATCGTCATTATATATGATCCGTCTTTATTAATATAAATTTTGCCATCATTAAGCCTAGAACCGTATCCATCATAGACTTTAATGGCACTCTTATCTCAGTCTCACGTTACATAATTAAGCAAAAAAATTAACGTTAACAAATGTGATGGACATTAGTTTATACGATACTCTACGAAAACATTCGTGTCTTGCGTTGATCTTGTTTTAGAATAAAATATCGAACTCCACAAATCCAATCGAATATTCAACGCCCTTAGGTTAGCGGACCAGCTAACTAATCGTTTACCTTTACCAGAACAATCAATCGCACTTGCCTTAATTTTCCAGGCAATAACGGCGATCCACACAATCCATTCAAAGTATCTAATTAATTGGACAATATATTTTTCCATGCGGATCACGTTCGAAAAACAGGTGACGTCATGATAAACAGCTAACTCTGCCGTTGACGGTCCCAAGCCCGTATGAGAAAAGAGGAGGGTGGACTGAGAGGGACCAAACCAGTCGTAAAAGGTCAACGCCGAGTAATGGGCGGCGGTTAATTAACCCGTATAAGATCAACCAGATGGAGGTAGGAAATGATCTCCATCGCCCGCTACTCTTTGGTGAAACTTGGAATCGGGGACATTGGCTTGGTCGCCTGTGCCAAGAGGTAGAAAGCCTCAATAAAAATTCACCCCAATCCTACGGTGGAGAACGTGCCAACTGGATGCATGGCTGAGGGATGTCAGTTCTTAGCGCCAACCTTGATGAACCTGGCGAACATCATTGTATATAGCCTTCTCACAGAAATGGTGTCACCCTGTGAGCGACCACCCATTCGTCCATACTCGTGGGAACAAAATGCAAGAAAACGAAAATAAAACCCAAAAAACATACACACAGCAACTTTTTCATAAAGGTATTCTTGAAGTCAGACCAAGGTCCTCTTCAATTGGAGCTTGCACAAGAAGTGAATATGAATCTCACGATTCAAGTCAACGTACAAATCCAAGTTTCTCCCAACCAATGCAACATAATACCAGAGATAGTAATAAAACTAACACACAAGGAGCTATAGCAATAGAACAGCCAACACCGAATGAAAGTGAAAGAGAGCGAAAGAAGGAGATTGGACATGAATCATGGCAGAAGGATGAAATTCCTGTATCAAAAAGGAAAAGAGTTGCACCTAGCCCTGATCGTATAGGAAACAGCAGAAAAATTACCAAAACGAAGAACACAATACCAACACATAACCAATTTGAGACACTCGAAATAACAGATGAACCTAGCGACGAGCCTGAGATAATAATACCTAAGCCAGAGCCTATATTTGTAACTGGGGTGGCCCACATCAAGAATCTTAAGGATATCCTTCACAAACTCGTGGAAATTAATACCTACACAATGACAACCATGAAGTCAGGACACTTGGTGAAAATAATGCCTTGTGACATTGATACATACAAGAAGATCAGAGACAACTTCATTACTAACAATATTAGCCACTACAAATCTAAACTCAAAAGCGAAAGGGCTTATAGAGTTGTACTTCGTGGACTCCATGCTACAGAAGACAAAGAGTCCATTAAAGTTGCCATGAGAGAGCTCGGCCATGAAGTCAGAAACATTGTCAACGTACGCCATAAAACCACAAAAGAAGACTTACCAATGTTCTACATTGATCTCGAACCCAAACATAACAACAAAGAAATATTTAAGGTAAACAGACTGAACTACATGAAGGTAACTATCGAAGCTCCGTACAAAAAAATTGAGGTCTTGCAATGTAAACGATGTCAGAGATTTGGCCATTCTAAGAACCAATGCAATAGACCTTTTAGGTGCGTTAAATGTGGCAAAGATCATCCAACAACAACCTGTCGAAAAACACCAGACACTGAAGCAACATGTGTTAACTGTCAGGAAAAACATCCCGCCAGCTATAGAGGCTGTCTAAAATACAAAGAATATAAAGAGAAGATTCTCAAGCTAAATCCGAAAAACACACGTAGAGAGAGTCCGAACCAACGTACAATAATTAACCAAGAGTCCAACACAAAGGAAACAAAAGAAATAACAAAGGACCAGAACACTAAAAAATCATTTAGAACATATGCAGCTGCAGCAAACCGTACTGAGCGACAAAACGAGCCTAGATTAATAGTCTTCAACGAAATGAATAACCTAATGGATAGCATGTTTAATAAATTTCAAACAATCATGGATAACATGATAGACAACATGATGGATCGCATGATTCAACTAATAAGCCAAATGATTTCCAAATGATTTCAAATCTGCGTGTAGTTACGTGGAACGCCAATGGGTTGACGGAGCGACGTCAAGAACTTGAGATATTTTTAAAAACAGAAAAGATTGACGTGGCCTTAATTTCCGAAACAAGATTTATTGACAGGAGCTTCATTAGGATAAAAGATTACACTGTGTATACTACAAATCATCCATCTGGTAACACACATGGGGGAACAGCAGTTATTGTTAAACTAACATCAAACACCACTTGCTAGAAGAATATCGAACTGAGAAAATCCAGGCTACATCCATCAAAGTGTACACAGAACCGGAAATGACTCTATCTGCTGTATACTGCCCCCCAAGACATATTATCAAAGCTGATGACTTTGAACACTACTTCTCAACCTTAAGTCATACATTCGTCTGTGGCGGTGATTGGAACGCCAAAAACAACATCTGGGGCCCAAGACTGACTCTACCCCGGGGAAGACAACTCCATCAAACAGTGGTAGCGTTTTCTCTGTGTAGTCTATCGCATGGTAAACCAACTTACTGGCCGACCGATCGAAGTAAAATTCCTGACCTTGTGGACTTTTATATTACCAGGAACATGCCGGTAGCACATTTGAGCATCGAATCATGTAACGACCTCTCATCTGATCATACCCCGGTAATCTTAAACTTACACTGTAAAGTCATACTGACTGAAATTCCATTAAAACTATATAATAGACATACTGATTGGGAAATATACCAAGATTACATAAGTAACAACATCAACCTCAAAATTTCATTAAAAACCACTGACGAAGTGGAGAATGCTGTGGAACAACTAAACAAGCTTATTCATGAGGCTCTGAACTTATCAACACCAGCGACGAGTAAAAGATTCTACACACAGCACCAATACCCAAAACACATTAAAGACACAGTAGCTGAGAGGCGGAAGCTTCGACAAATATGGCATAACACTGGCTATCCTACTGATAAGACAGCGTTTAATAGGGTGAAAAGCTGTAGCTTTCAGGAAGAGAGAGAGAAATGAAAAGATTGAATTTAGAATATAAAAATTAACAATTTATTTGAATTGAGCACTTGGGGGTCGTGGGTGTGGTAACTTCAGGCAGAAAGTGCGGCTTCCGAAGGATTTCGCAGGGTTCGACTTATCTTGGGTAGGCCTTCTTGGGTTGACGCCGTCCGCGACGTAGCCGTGCCGTCCACAACTTCGGCTGGCACGGTGTTCTCAACCCGTAGGGTGGATTTCCGCAATCCGCAGGGTAGATCTTGGCAACCCGTAGGGTGGAAGGTTCTCGTAGAACTCGAAGGGTGGATTTTCCCAATCCGTAGGGTGGACGATTGCCTGTAGCCCGTAGGGTGAATGATTGCTTGTAGCCCGTAGGGTGAACCCTGGAATGTTCCAGATGACGGGTTAGCTGGAACCCTTTTTCCCGCCTATTGCTAAGACAGCCGACTCCTGTTAACCATTTCAGGAATCGGAGGTCTCACAATGTTTGGTTATATTCTAATTTTACAGAGACATTTTTTCACACCCCTGTAATCTACCCTCCCATAACAGGGTTGACCAACAGCCGTTAATTTTCACTGTTTTAAAATCTAGATTACATTATAATAAATTTAACTCACCCAATGATGGGGTTATTGATGCTTGCAGCTAAATCACTGATCACTTTGGGAGTATTTCGCTCCCTATAATATCTCTTTACTTTGATTAGATTTATTTTCTGATACACATACGCTTTCGCGACGAGTATATTTTAATTTTTCGAATTATGGTCCTTGAAATTCGCGCGCGGTTGTATTTATATGTTTGTACAGCGCCTCTAGCGCCACCACTCGAAACTACTCAATCGTCAAGACCGCATCTATAACTACGAATCAAGGCTTCCGTCGTTGCGACACTTACTCGGTAGATGGCGCTTTCATATGTTAACCCAAATTTTAATTCTAATAACCTAATATTAAACAATATCTGCACCCGTTGTTTCACAACGTTACAAGGGCGTCTGAGAATCTACAACATCTGATCAAAAAAAATTAAGAATGATGACCTACAGCAATACTTAAGGGACTTAAAGCCTAGCTTAGACAATAATCACTCTCTATGGAAAGCTACACAACAAATTAAAAGACCTAAAATTCATATACCACCCATTGGAAGACCAGATGGAAAGTGGGCTAGATCAGACGCTGAAAAACCATCCATATTTGCTGAACATCTTCGAAGTGTTTTCAAACTATTTCCAAGTTTAGACCCCGAATTCGATGACAAAATCTTAACATACATGAACAGCCCAATGCAAATGTGTCTGCCCTTGAAAAGCACAAGTCCTAAAGAGGTCACCCGTGAGATTAAGGCTCTCAAAGAGGGAAAATCACCAGGATATGACGCCATTGATGCCACAATGCTGAAACACCTTCCAAAAAAGGGAATCCTTCTTATAGTCATTATACTAAATGCATGTCTCAGACTGGAACATTTTCCTTCGCAGTGGAAGATTGCACAAGTGGTGATGATACCAAAACCTGGAAAGCCACAACAGGAGGCCAGCTCATACAGGCCAATTAGTCTTCTACCAGTTATTGGAAAAATCCTGGAGAAGATTATTCTTAACCGTATGAGAGAACATCTAGAGGACATACTCCCACTGCATCAATTCGGGTTTCGGCCAAACCACGGTACCATAGAGCAAATTCATCGCCTGGTGGACACTACTGGTAGGACACTGGAAAACAAGGAATATTGTTCAGCTGTATTTCTTGATATTGGGCAGGCGTTTGACAAGGTATGGCACGACGGACTTAAGTACAAACTG
This sequence comes from Miltochrista miniata, assembly GCA_933228765.1. Taxonomy (NCBI): domain Eukaryota; kingdom Metazoa; phylum Arthropoda; class Insecta; order Lepidoptera; family Erebidae; genus Miltochrista; species Miltochrista miniata. Next base: position 29,738,774 of record OW121748.1, on the reverse strand, counting down.
AAAAAGACACTTCCGCACAGTTTTTGTGGCATCATCTCATCGTACCTCGACGGGCGATGCTTCGAGGTCAAGCATTGCAGCGAAGTATCGAAATTGCAAGAGATTGGGTCTGGAGTGCCTCAGGGCAGCATACTGGGGCCTGTGTTATACCTAATCTTCACAGCAGATCTACCAACGAGCAATGACACTGTTACAGCTACATACGCGGACGATACAGCAATAATGTCTGTTAGTTCCGACCCTGTAACAGCTTCAACAACATTGCAGTCACAACTAACAGACATTGAAAAATGGTTTAACAAGTGGCGAATTAAGGCAAATCAAGCTAAGTCTTCCCACGTAACGTTTACCCTCAGAAGACAAACGTGTCCGCCAGTCACTCTTTATAATGTGACTTTGCCTCAAGCAGATAATGCAAGATACCTTGGCATGCACTTGGACAGACGACTGTGTTGGCAAAAGCACATCTGGACCAAGCGAAAACAGTTAGATACACGGCTGAGAAAGATGTACTGGTTAATAGGACCAAAATCGCAATTATCGCATACAAGTAAAATAACCATCTATAAAGCCATCCTAAAACCAATCTGGACGTATGGTTTACAGCTCTGGGGAACTGCCAGCAACAGTAATATTGAGATCCTGGAAAGATTCCAAAACAAAACTATGAGAACTATGCTAAATATACCACAGTACATAAGCAATAAATTTATACAAATGGACCTGAATATCACCACAGTCAAAGATGAAGTAGCAGCTTACAGCAGAAAGTACCAATGTAGGTTGTCAACACACGTCAACGAACTTGCTTCAAGTCTGGGAGGCACAGGAGGAGTGCGGTTCACCAGGTTGAAGAGACATAGTGTTCCGAACTTGGAGACCAGATTCCAAGTCGCCCAATGAAGGATGAAAGTGTCAGTGGATACTTGACTCCGATAAAGAAAATATTGAACAGAGTGATCAGCCAAAGAAGTAGCTCATTGTTTCAGAAGGAAACAGATTGCTATGACGAAGAAAAATACAAAAGAGAAAAAAAAAAAAAAATTATAAACAGCGGGGGTTTGACAGCATGTAATGTACATATTAACGAAATGTGTGTATCCGGTGTTCGAACGTTGTAATCAAGAGGGGTCTGGGAACGAATAATGAAGAAAGAAAAATCTACATGAGATGCTGATTTTTTGTCATTAGATAGACTAGTAATTGTTTCTATCTTGTCTGAATTATAGAGTTTACTTATTAGCTTTCGATCAGGAATTATATTATGTTGTGAAATTTTTAACTCGAGTTCGTTGAAATTCATATTGATTTTAAATGCCAAGCGTTATCTACTCATTTAATATTATTATAATCAGATTAATAAGCAAATAAAATATCATCGACACCTTTCAACTACAAAATGATGAAAGTGCTGAGTTTCGTTATAACTGACCAAAATTATGTTACTTAATATGTTGTCCGCCCCAAATCTCACAATAAAACCAACCGATAGTAGAAGCACGAAAAACACGGAGGGATTTGAAATAAAAAGTGAAATTTTGTGATATTTTGTTTCGTCTCCTGGTTCTTGTCAACCAACTCTGATAAGAGTCTATGAAATACAGCAAAATAAGTGACGATTGTCCACGTCTTTACAGTTGTAATTTATGCCCACCCCACGCTACATATAGAGGGATAAAACTCATATAAAAAGTACGAGTAAAAAATTGACGCTCGTGTTCCTGTTACCTTCGTGATTTGGGATTGTAATATTATAATTTTCCTTAATAATATCCAATATGCCGCCATTAGTAGTCAAGGTAATGGTCACTTAATGTGGATAATGTTCACTAACCTGACCAAACTGACCTCTTTAAACTTTCTTTATCGATAGAGCATCCATATAAAACGGTTTTAGTAGTTAATTTTATAATTCTGTCTTTAATAGTTTTAATAATTTCTCTCGGGAATTTATTTAAGACAGGTAACATGTAAGTCTATCGCACCATATACAATCAATTAGAACACGACATAAAAATATGCCTATTTATTTTTCATCAAGATATTTATCTGAAATGACTGAAAAGTTTGATAAGTACCATAATTTATGAAGATTACTCATCAAGTACTTCAGAAAATAACTTGAATAAACTTGTAGATGTTTCAAATCTTTGTGATCTTTTCAAAAAACCCTGTCAAAATTTGAAACTTGATTCAAACTTCATTTCGAAGTTGAGTCGACGTTTGCACTTTTATTCTTAAAGAGCGATGTCAGCCCATTTCTCATATTCTGATTGCGATAAATCATGTTGAATAAATCTGAGGTCTCACATTTAACGCCTCGCAGTAAGTTTTTCGTGCTGAAGCCTGCTCATCGTTACGGTTAAATAACGGATGTTCTTTCTTTTTTCTAGGCATCCTTTTTAATGTTATAAATGTGAAAGTTTGTAAAAAGGTTTGGATGTTTAGGAGTTTGGATGTATGTTAATCAATCACGCTTTACGTGTACGGATCTGTCTGAAATTTGGTACAGATATAATTCTGTGTTATTCTAGACTACCAGCCATGTCCTAACGGCTCCTAGCAATACCAGGAGACCCCAGGCTCCAAATCCTGATGAAGAAGATTTAAAAATAAAGCAATATCGTCATTCTCTTATAAATTAAATTTTTGTAAGAATGTATTGTGTAAACATGGTCCACAACCAACATGAAAATTATTTATATCCAAAGCTTGAAAAATGGATATTAAAGTTACTGTTGAAAAAATCCATAAGCTGATAGTATAAAATTTCTGATATCCCGATGAGTAAAAATAGACATAACATAATTAACAGGTGGCTATTTTATATAAAAGATAAATAGCCTGTCAACTACTTCAAAAGGCCTGTATAGTAAATGAAAAAGATTTTTCGTGAAGCGTGACCTTTATGAAAAGAGCTAACGTCCCAGCTGACCTCAATAAGGTTTAGACTTAATTACGGGTTGTATGCAAAACTAATGACCCTTATCTAGACGATGAACTTTGTGTACCAATATTTTCATAATAATCAAAAACAATTCATTAATTCAAAAGGCTTTTGCTTACGGATTAATAAATTAATTCCTACCTAAAATATCCTGTAAAATTTCTGCCAATAACATAAAGACCGTTATGGATTGCATGAAATTTTTCGACAACCTGCCCTTGTTCATTAGAACACGGCAATAGGATCACTACCTATTTATTATGTGGGTCACACACAACTGGCAAAAATCGAGCAAGTAGTGTGCATCCGTCTATCCCTTTGGGAAAAATATGTGACGTGACTATTATGTCTATGTGTTCATATATGCAAAGTTATTAGTAAATAGCGTGTTTTGGCATTCAAAAGCTTCATTAACAATGTAACTGATATTTCTGGCATTTGTGATTGAAATGAATCCAGTCGATACAGTGTTCTCCGTTCATAATTAATAATGGTTCATTTTGTACGTCACATTAAGCTGGCAATATATTTCTCTAATGTAATACACTGATATGGCAGTCATAAATTATTATGGTTTTGTTTGTTCGATACTGTTTTATTTTATAGAAGTAGAGTCAACTGCGCTGGATTTTGAAATGTGTTTTAAGAACTAAAATTTCAGTTCTTTTAGATTTTATTGTTACATTGTTTTTTTTTGTTTAAACACATAACGACGAGTCTTATAATCGGTATTTTCATTTTAAACGTAATATAAGCTCAGATTAAGTTCTTAAGTGCATTACCAACCACTATAGTGATAAAATAAATAAACAAACATTTGTGGACATTCACACACAACATCATCTAGCCCTAATTAAGCTAATATAAGCTTGTGCTAAGGGATTTAAATAATAAAATCTAAATTGTTACTATGTATGCTATGCCAACTTTGAGACACAAGTAGTAGTGCAAACCATTATTTGAATATTTTATCTTTAGCCTTAAAATAATACAAATTAGTTTTATTCGTGATGTCCTTCGTCGATCGTCCTTTTTTATTAATTCTTAACACCTTAATGCGAGTTGCGTAGTGGTTGCGAATGGCACAGGACCGCGTACTGTGACTTGAACTAGAAGAGGCTTACGTCCAGCAGTGGACTGCGTAGGGTGATTTGATTGATTGATACGAATATACGATTGATAACCTTACGTAGCCTCTCCTCTGGTAAGTTAAAATATGGAAATTTTCACGGACACTGTTTTTAGCAATATTGTAAATAGCAAAGAGATCGCAAAAATTCAACTATTTCAATAATCAAATTCTAAAATTTATGAAGTATGAAAAATAGATATCTGCAACTAGTGCAGAACTCTTATTTTTCATATTTTACAATTTTTTTAACAAAAACAGTGCTCCTTACCAATTTTTTGTTCGAAACGTATTCTAAACTAGCTGAGCCCGCAACTTCGTTTACGTCACATAAGGTGTATGAAAGGAAAGGTATTTCTTCATCAGAGTCGTCAAGCAGCGTCTAAAACTGCCCTGTTTGCTTAATCATAAAAGAGCTTAATAATTAAGTCTATTTTAAAACAAATCAGTCCACGCCTTCGGCGCGGACTGAATTGTTTAAAAATAGTCTTAATCATTAAGCTCTTTTATGATTAAGCCAACACGCCAGTTTAGGTTCACTCACATTGAAAGAAACCCCTACAATTAAAATTTTTAAAATATCTGATTCTTAAAAGTGTTATAACTCTTTTATTTGTAAACCGATTTACATTAAACAAACGCTAAATGTTAACTGGAGCAAACTTCAACACAATAAAAAAAACCGCATTGCAATCGGTTGAGCGGTTACTGAGATTAGCGTGCACAACCGTACAGACAAACAGATATACAGACATACTGAAAAACAGACAAAAATTCTAAAATCATTGTTTTGGGTTCTATTGCGTTCATAAAGCCCCCCTAAAATATTTTTTCTTATTTATCTTCCATGTACAGACAGCGACCTGTTACGAATTTATTATATGTATTGATGATTTGTCTTCGAGAAAATAAAAGGAACAATGCTGCTTATGTAAGATGCTACCACTAAGAGCATAGTCCATAATTTGAAATAAGTAAGAAACTTTAATTACATAGAGTTTAATATTTTATCATAAGCTGATAATATAAGAAACTAGTAATTATAGATTAATAAGACATTGTAAAACAATTTGTGGACATCATGAATAAATAAATTTATTTATTTATTTAATGCAAAAGATCGAGGCCAAGCCGAACTGTGTTAGCCACAGGCCCGATAAAGAAGGCAATTTTCTAAATAGGGCTTCTGAGGATTTTTCTAATGTCGGACAAAAAATGAATTGTTCCCACGAACGATGTACCTTTTCCCTAAGTTTCACTACTACTGAATAAAGAAGAAGCGTACTTTGACTTTGATTTAATTTAGACAGTCGTATTGCCCAAATGGCAAGCTTTTCCTGTTATGCCCTTGCCAGAAAATTCACATTTGGGAATTTTTGTTTTACTTATAGATTACTACTTATAGATTTTAGTACCATTGCAAATATGTTAAAAAAGTTTTGGTGTATTAAGATTTTTAATATCTAGTATCCTGACGACATGATCAGATAAGTACTCTATTTAATACGAATGATCACGAAAATTCTTTTTATGAAATCCAAAATATTTTTTTGTAATTAAGTGGAAATCAATCAGCTTTTGCACTAAATGACCACTACTAGACCAACAGGGAAGTCAATGTACGATACTTTCATAATATTATATTTTAGTAGAATCTTCATTTAGAATGCCACTCAGCTCTCTATATGGTATAGGAAAATTGACCTCCAAAAATAACAAGCAAAGATTGCTAAGAATTTCCAAATCAATGCAAATTATTATACAAAATAGATCCCGAAAGCCTGAAGTAGATCTATAAGTTTAGCAAAAAATGGAATTACCTACCATTCGTATAAAGTAGCAAGAAATCAGCAAATATAATAATATTATCGATTGTCGTGGATGGATCGTACGTGGAATCCTTACACGCACGAGGGCGTTGACCCCAAAGCAGAATATTTCTTGAGACTGGTACATTCGGTTGGATCAAAACATTGTCTTGTCTACGCAAGGGACCTAAAGGTATTGTTTTAGTACAGGCATAAAGGACACTTTGGAAAAATTGTCGTTGTTATTTATGTCGATAGAACAAGCGTTATTTATCTCTGATTGCTATAATGTTGAGTTAGTTTATTAAATTACAACAGCAATTTGAAACCTTTACAAATTTATTTTAAGCTACAGACTTTCCAAACTCAATTATTCGAAATGCCTTTGTTTCAGAGTGACAACCTTAGAGACGTTCTACAAAGTAACATTATGATTACGACATTGAAGTCAGAATTAATTTTATTAATCCATTCACATCTTAACTATATCAGTTGGTCACATTAATATTCTACCAATGTCAGCAAATTATATTAATCAAACATTAAATTCATGCAAATTTATTTCGATGATTACTAAAGTTAGTTCTTCAAAGATTTTATTAAAATCCATAAATTTATTCACAATCACGTCCCAGCCTAATAACGTAAATTAAGATTATCAATGTTAAGAACTTGGTAGATACAATTACAGAAATTATAACATGGAGCCTGTAGACGTGGTAAGTAATCACATTGTCGGGACGGATAGTCAACGTCATTGAGAGATATGTTAATGCTCCACAATATTTATTTATAAAAAACACTGTTGATAATATTTTGCATTATTATCAAAAAATATTATTTTAAAATATATTGAATGAACTACTAAACTCAGAACTGTATTTTTGAGTGCCAATCCAAAATACTTGAGATCATCGCGTTCAAACAAATAAACTCTTCAACTTTAATATAAATCAAATTCAATAGCAGAGGCCTTATAGTTTCGGAGAAAAGTGCCTGTGCCATACGAACGGACAGACAGACAGACAGACATGGGGAATCTATAAGGGTTCCGTTTTTGCCATTTGGCTACGGAACCCTAAAAGTGTGGATGTTAAAATGTATGTTACTTAGTGACACTGTGTGCACAAAAAGTTGGACTTATTATACAATACAAATAATATTAGAACACGTTTACTTTTGTTCGACCAAAATAGTAGCAAATAAAGTATTTATCTATTTGAATGAATAGTACGTGTACGACTAGACCAATAAAATCTTTTTACGTAACGTTGGATGACGAATAAAACCCTTCCCACAAATAACGAAATCGAACTGGCACATTCGAAGAATGCTGCTGAAATAAAATGCCGTAAATCAATGTTTATGCGAGATGTGACTCAGGTCTCCAATGGGAGTGGCCGCCTATGCCAAACTCACGCAGCGTGCCGTTGTTCGACTGTACATTCATCCCAAACACCTCATGAAATATGAACCTGCAGCAAAATCCCATTGCATTGTGATGCCCTAAATTATTCATGTGAAGCAGAAAAGTCAGTAAAAGTATCGATCGTAGATATGTGTGCATTGATAATGCCTACTAGCACAGAAGGTATTAGAAAAGTCAGAAAAAGAAAAGGAAATCAGACCAAAAGAGCTAAAATTTGAAATTGTCCAAATCGGTACGCTACGTTGTGTTAAATTTCCGGACAATGCAATTTTTGGAATGCTAAATTTAAACGAAATTTTTATGGAAGCTCATGGATGTCTGCACTTACCACTAATAAATTCTGATTTAGCTTACTCTTACATTGATAAGTGAGTAAGTAAAATGTTGTATATTATGGGGTTATCAAGGTATTGCGTGCTAAAGTAAATAATTAACCGTCTCTGTCTAGTGACAAATAAAATTTCAAGCTTCAGGGTAACTCTACCCAACTTTTTTAGTTGAATGAATTCTGTTTATAATGCACTTTGCCTTTTACGGGGTTATTTGAAGTACGACTGTTACTCACATCGAGATTTCTTTGACTTTGAAACTTTGTGTGGTAACATTACCGCTAAGTGCGTTATAATGTGCCGAAGTTTGGATCACTTTATAAAGTCACTTACAGTTTATGGGGAAGATACATAAATCACAAAATATGATTCTGGTTTCCTTTGATCTTTAAACTCTCACCTAATATTTACTTAAACATAATAACCCTAACTCTTCGGCACTTTTTGTTTATCATACCATTGAATACTGTTCAACAGGATTAGGGTTCTTAAATTTAGGACGCCTTACATAAACGAAGGTTCTTTTTCGCTTCTTCTTTATGCGTTTTCCTCGAAGCTGAAAAGTACTGAGTGAATAGAATATGAACTTATCACATTGATTGGTTTCCTTACTTAATATAATGGTCTAGTTTACGTCAATATACATATTGCCTTTTCAGTGTTCTCATGAAATGTATTCAGATATCGTAGAGTTTCGCAATTAATCGTGAATAGTGTTAAAATTACGACACATTTTCAGGGTTCCTCAGCGGTTTTAAAAAGTATCTGTGAAGGCTAAGAATATCTAAATAAGTAAGGCCTTGCTCTTATTCAAATTTACCTTTTCGAAACTACATGATGAAATCATTTTCAAAGCAAAAGGACGAGCATCACGAGTAAATCTATATTGCCAAGACGTGTAACAAGATAGCGAATCCCTATGAAAGTATAGAACCCTTTACGTTATTCACTGTAAAATACAGTTAATGAATATTGCTACAAGTATACGATATCAGGTCTGGGCGTGGACACTCTCTCGCTTGAGGCCATGGTGCGAGCCATGCTCTCCAGCGGGAGTAAGTGGGACTGCGCCGCCTCTTTCTGCGAGCAGGTCATGCTCGCGAAGGAGGCGGCGGGCCGGGTGCGGTAGAGAGCTCTTCCACCCGAGTTCCGCAGTCGGCGCCCTGGGCGCCGCCGACGTGTCTTCGCCGAGGACTATCGGCCTCCATGACCGGGGGTCTGAGGACGGTGAGAGGGCCGCTCACCGTCCTTACAGAAGCAGGCCCATGACGGCAGCGTGACGTGAGCAACTCACGCACGTCCCCCCCTTATAAGCGGGGTCACACCCGAAACCCCCCATAGACGCGGGATTGCACCCGAACCACCCCCTGGGCGAGGCCGCATCGGCGGCCGTAGGTCTGTTGGGAGTCACGGGACATCCTTCCTGAGGGCTTACCCGGGGCTCTCAACCATAGGCTGTTAGGCGTGGCGTGAGGTTTTTTAGTCGGTAAGAGTCCGGCATAACATCCTATGAGGATTTTCCCTCACGTTAAACAAAAAAAAAAAAAAAAAAGTATACGATATCAAATTTATTGGCCAAATTAATTTTAAGTACAGCAATAATACATGACGAATGTACTCAAGAAAAACTGTTAGTATTTCAAATCAGTTTAATTTATAGCGAGCAAGTGTAGTTCCATTCCTGTATTCATTACCATAATTTGATCGATGCTTTTAGGTCTATTTAAAGCTCATTTCTTGCGCCACTTCTCTATAACTAACCAACCCATCTATAGCCATCTTAAGCTGTATAAATAAACTGCTTTAAGCAATGGTTTTAAAGATTGTATCTGATATCCTTGCCAGGTAACATAATATTATCTCACTCAACAAGATTTCACAACGTCACTCAGTGATCGAAGTTTCCTCAGTGTCTTGATGGGCATGAGATTTTTTATATTACTAAGGTGGCAGACAAGCTTATGTCTCCACCTGATTTACTGTGATCATCGTAGTCTATGAACAGTCGCTACACTCGCGCTGTAAGGACCTTCTTAACCCTTTTGAAGAACTCTATACTTCCATTAACATTTACTACGAGTTTTGTCACACATAAACCCAGAACGAGAATATAACACTATTGTTCCTATTACATTAATAAAGGATATTGGAGTAATTATGAGCAAGTACCGTAGTGTGTTAATGAGCTTTATAAAGATAAATTACCAACTAGTCGCTGATATAACTCTGTATAATTTTCCCTACTTTCAAGTTTATTCTTTGTGGCAATAAATTGTTAGATTGTGGTATAAATTGCATTAGTAGCAAGATTTTGTTTGATTATGAAAGATGATAGACGCCACCGCGCCGGGAGCTTCTTTAAGCTTGATTTAGTCTGTGCTTTCCTTATTTTTTATACATATAATTCAGAACAAAATTTGTGTATACTACTTAGCGTCTAGATTTTTATCGTACCTATTTTGTGTTTTGCTTTATTAAAAATCATTCATGTAAAAAGTACTTACATTATTCATGCTTGCATGCGCAATTCTTGTGAAAAGCAAATTACATTCAATGTTGTCCAATCTCAATTCCAGTGAAGCTTAATTTTAGTACAGTATTTGGAAAGTCTCTCACGTTCGTGTTGTCTTACAAATGAAGGAGTGAGCGCCGACAACGAACCGTATTTCTATGGCAAGGTCTTAAAACGAAAAACGTACCTAAGAAAAATTACACCACAAACGTTAACTGTTAACGAAGACATGCCTTATTAGTAAACATTGCGCAAAGGCATTGTAATACTTTGCATTTCTTTTTCCGTATTTTGTAAATAAAATATTCCGTGGTTTATAATTCCACATTGGTTCATCACTTCGCTCCAAGTATAAGGCGAAAACTTTTAGCTTTTAGGATAGTAGATTGGCACGCTGGCCTTGGGAATTCCAATCCAATCCAAAAAATAAGTAGATAACCATACAAGGTAACCAATCCTACAGCAATTTTTAAGTAATTTGCCACTATCTCCATAGATTTGCTTTGATCGGCAGATCTTAGGTATTAACAATGCATTTCTCTGAAATGTTCTTCCCTCAAGCGATATGGTATAGGTGGTACCCGGTGCAAAACCATATAAAACGGATATCATAGAAATATTCTTTGTAGGTTGTATTTTACGGTGATTTCTATTCACGGGTATTACGACAATTCCTGCAGGACTGAGATGAGTCTCGAAATGATTGGGACTGGAATATCTCACTTTCGACACACATTTGAGTCTTACGTGTTTCCCTTTTCCTAGACTCAGATTACTTTATACAAAAATTTAAGAAAATGATGTCTAAATCGCTGTTATTCACGCTAAGCAGAATATTTTTACACATTTGTTTATAGCGAAAAAGAAGATTATACATACCTACATTAGTGAAGAAAAGATTAATCTTTTCCCACTCAATATAAATTGTATGAAAAAATTAATTAAAATACCTACTCATTATTTTAAATAATTAAAGCTTTTCTGCAATCATTGTAAGCTAATATTTTGCTAAGCAAGTAACATTCCTGGTATACCTACTAAGTAAAAATATTTTCTATACTTTCTAGCGAATACCATCTTTTCAAAGATAACAAAAATCTGCTGAGATCTGGTATATAAAGCCAAAGTCACGACGAAAGGGTTAATGCAGCAAAACCTGCCGACAATCGCACTCGAGGGCCAACGGAGGGTTGAATCCTATATTCCGATATTTCACACGGCCGGCTACCGGTAAAGAGCTCAGGTACTCGATCATAAATCCGACTGGTTTTAATAGTTTTCGGGCAAGTAGCAGGCTAAACTTTCATAATTTTAAGTGATTTTATAGTATAATTATTATAATGAGGGTTCTGTAAATAAATAATAAATAAATATTCCCGGACAACTCGCACAACGCTATCTGATCCCAAAGTAAGCTAGGAATAACTTGCTTGTATATCAGACCACGGATATTAATACTTATATACTTTTTAAATACATACATATTATATAGAAACACCCTGACTCTTGAGACAAACATTTATGGGTCACACAAATATTTGTCTCCGATGGGAATCGAACACTTGAGTTGACCTCCAGCCCCGCAGGCGGTATCACTACCGACTGCGCCACAGAGACAGTCAAACAATAAGTATCAATTAGTTTATCCACAATTTTATACGTAGTAATATTTTATACTATACTAGATGGTGGCCGCGGCTTTGCACGCGTGGAAATCTGTTCTCGTTGTCGCAACCCAACTTATCTCTCCTGATCTATCACCGTAACACATTTCAGCCAGTATCGTTTAGCCATTACAGCGTTATTGAATATCAATCACCCAAATATCCAAAGAGCTTCACAATACTTTTCATTTATTAACCCTGGAACCCTACATGGGGTGCTGGTGCACCCCAGACCGATTTGTTTTGTGAATATCTCAGTTACCTTACTAACCACAGATTTGCGCGTTACAGTACTTTAGTTTAGTGATTAGTGCTTGCGATTAATCAACGCCGCGACGACAGTCGTATAGTATGTTCGCCTGTACAAGTGCTGTGGGGTACGTCTGCACCCCAGAGTAGGAAAATAGGCAATAAGTGTAGGTAGTATTTTTATTCACTACTTGTTTTGGTTTTGTAAAAGTATTTGTATACATGCATGTATATATATATAAATAGTATAGTCTTAAATTTATTTTTCATTAAGTTTTTAAAGCTAAATCCACAGTAGACTCATTAACAACAAACAAACACCAATCTTCTAATAGAGCAAGTAGCATAATCAATCTTCTACTGACAAAAGTTTACAGTAATACCGTGCCCCTTTCGTTTCATCTATTTTGCAAATTACTTGTTCACTCTTGAACACTAAAGAAACTTTCGCTGAATTGAAATTAAATTGCTAATTTTGCTACTAACCCCTGAATGTATCGACCGCTTCATTCAAAGTCGTTTTCAATGCCAAAGGAAAAGTAGAATTCATTTCAAATTGTACGTTCATTCAAATTACATATTAACTTTGGAAATGACTTTCCGTTTCAGTTGTATACTCATTTTATGGTGAATATGTACTCCTAAGCAAAATGAATACATAATTGATAAAAACACATTTAAGTATACCTTTATCGGTAAGATACATGGTATTCTTAAAGGTTCTTTTTCAAGATTATTGTGTATTTACCTACATGATGTCACACGTGAGTTGTTACAACTCTGACACACATTTGAGGTCTTGTTGATTCAAAAACTATAAGCAATTCTGCTGAAGTAATACCGGATAACATAATAAGACAATTCCAAAGGAAAATACTAACTTTGTAACTTTAATAAAATTGGCGTTTAAAATGGCTTATAAAATGCAAAAATAACCTCAATTTTTTAATCTAATAATGATATACTGTGGTAACAATCAGTAGGTACAAATAGATTGAGCACTTGTTATAGAAATATTTCATATCCTAAGATTAGTGGCTATTAGGTTATGACGTGATGACGTGCGAGAAAACATGTAACCACTGTGAAGTGTTTGCACTGCCTGTGTTTGAATACATCCAGGGTCCCTACTTTCAACGGAAATTTCAGTTGTGCATCTTTTGACAAGTAATAGACAAGTGCGAATTGGTGTAACCCATCGCGGATTCCGTAACTACAAATTATAAAGTAAATAATCTAACTTTCTACTAATCTTACTAGTAAGAAGTAGGCCTACGCTTAGACGCGGGCGACATCTCGTCATAAATTTCAGAAATAGAATCTACTTAGGTAAACGACTTTTTAGGGATTCGTACTGGTCTGCCAGACCCTTTATCTCTAACTCTATCTAAAATCTAACTTAACAAAAAATGGGGTCGTTTAGTTCACCAATACATGTACCTATTTCGACTCTTTTAAGAGAGGGGTAGCCATTAGCCTAGAACTATGAAATCTAGCAAGTAAAATCTTCTTATACCCCAAGTAGAGGAATAAATCTTAATATCTACATTATTGATTTTCATTTTAAACCGATTTTCTATTTGTTTGTGCGTTACTCTCAGTCACAATAATAATTTAACCACAGTTTGTCATTATTATCCCAAAATCCACCAACTGTATTCCCAGTTCCCGCAAACTTCCACGACTAACTGAAGATTACAGAGATAAGAAAGTTGCTACGTAACTTTAATATTAGGAAATATCGGAGTAGCAGTACAAAAATTGTGATTTCTGGTTTGAGGTACCAATTAATTTGTTGTTTATGATTTACATTACATATTATTTAAGTTACTCTTTAAAACATCGTCTTCGTCGTTTTTTTTATCACCAATAACCTCGTTATTCTTTAGGTAAAATCTAGTAACATAGCCTTAAATTATGTCCCCTTTAAATATACTGCCATAATACAGCACCGAACATCTTACATAATGATGTGCTACTTGCTGCTTGTTGAGTAAAGAGAATGTGCTTCCGATCTATTAAGTTTTCATCGTGGTATACTATCCTGTTTCATAATACATTCTTTTATATTTTCTAAATATACCTACGAAGCTCTGATATCTTAGAGCACTTAATACCTTAAGTAGCCTTAGCATTGATTTACTTACAAAAGTTAAGACAAACTACTTTTTAACCGACTTCAAAAAAAGGAGGAGGTTCTCAATTCGTCTGTATGTATTTTTTTTTATGTATGTCAAGCGATATTTCCGTCAATTATAGACGGATTTTAAAATTTATTTTTTTGTTGAATAGGGTTTACTTCTGAGGTGGTCCCATTTTCACCAGGTCAGGATCTGATGATGGGATCCAGGAGAAAACGAGGGCAACCACCGAAAATTGTAGGGACAACTAGTGCACTTGTTAACTTTTTAATTAAGTGCCTTAATGTTCTACACTTTAATGAAGGTCTGGAGTCGACCTGATGATAGAGTCGAAAGACAGTCAAGGGCATTCCTTAACAATTTACAGCAGTTACCTTGTGTTTGGGCTTGATTGATTTGTATTGATGAGAACTTTGCACCTAGATTGATAGAGCCGCCTTTAAAAAAAAAGGAAGTTCTCAATGTTTTATGTATGTTCACCGATATTTCCGTCAATTATAAACGGATTTAAATTGTTTTCTTTCTTGAATAGGGTTTACTTCTGAGCTGGTCCTATTTTAATCAGATCAGGATCTGATGATGGGATCCAGGAGAAATCGAGGGCAACCACCGAAAATTGTAGGGACAACCAGTGCATTTGTTAACTTTTTAATTCAGTGCTTTAATGTACTACAATTTAATGAATATCTGGAGTCGATATGATTATGGAACCGAAAGACAGTCGAGGGAAATCCTTAACGATTTACAGCAGCTACCTTGTGTTTGGGCTTGATTGATTTGTATTAATGAGAACTTTCACCTAGATAGATATATTTTTCGGTTCACCCGTCACTTAAAATAATGAAAAAAAATTTTTCAATAAAAAATAAAACCGACTTCCAACAAACCCTGAAAAATAAAATTTACTTAGCACAAAGTAAAATGTATTTTGATTTATCAGATTTTATTCAATATAGTATTGAAGTTGGTGCCATGAATAATACCTACATAAACCTATGGGTTTACTTGGCGCCGACTTCAATATGATATTGAATAAAATCTGATAAATCAAAATACATTTTACTTTGTGCTAAGTAAATTTTATTTTTCAGGGTTTGTTGGAAGTCGGTTTTATTTTTTATTGAAAATTTTTTTATTATTCGTAGGTGTATAGGTGTAGGTGTATGTGTGTTTCTAGGTGTTAGACAAGCAACGGGTATAAAATGTGAACTACCATTTTACGTTATTTATGGAAACCGTATGAAATATTTTCTGCAGTATAACATCCATTTTCCAGGTTAACACAAACTTATGGAGCTCACTGTGGACGTAGATATAATCACCTCGCTTTGCACAGAATACGTTAATTGATAACGCGGGGTCACAGAATGACAAGCTCATAACTCACGAAAAGGCTCATATTTCATTACGAAACTTTCATTAAGCCCTCATTGTGATGCAGTGCTTTGTAATTATTCACCAGTTCAGTATACTATCAACGTTTTGATAATGAAGCCTGAAAACAACTAGTTGCGAGTTTTTGGTGCTGAAGATTACATTTTTATTTTATTTTTTATTTTTTTATTTTTGAAGAAGGCTTACAGACTAATACAGAAATAAATAATTAAATAAGCTACATATGTTGCTAACAACAAGCCTCCTTAAATTGGGTGTAACAAAATTACCTATCCAAATTTCGTCACGTGACGTGGCATCAGTCAAGAAACATTACAAAAATGAAGAAAAAAAAATCACATGAATACTTTAACCGTAAAGCCGTTTTAAAGGTCCTATTTTATCCTATTTTCACCCTTTCTATCGCTACTGAGCGGCCGTAGAAAGCGACAACGACAGCCAGACGGGTGCTCTGTGTTTGTTTTGCCACGGCGACCATGTTACCTCGAATTGCAGCTTAAAAGAATGAATTCTTAATGTGCGACATAAAAATTAAAAAAAAAATTAAAAATTTACCCCGCTTTTTTATGAAATATTTGTATTTGATTTCCGATGCCAAGTCATCTCATGAAATTTGGAGAGGTAATTTTGTTACACCCAGTATAGGTAATAAAATATATATACTTAAGATAAAGAAGAAAAAAGAACTACTAAATTACTCAACAAGGTACACCCAAACAAAAATTAAGTATACATATTTACACACATTTATGTACACGTATAAACTGATATTATAAGTACACATATTTTAAACATATTATTTTAAATTCCACAAGATAATAATAATTGTCGTCGCTCTAATGTAGATGGCCCTCAAGAATTGCGACCACCGCGTTATGGGCTCCCGACACGGGACACAATTATATTGAGTTAAGTCTGATATTTATGAATGGAAGTTACATCTGTGTGCGTAATTTCTTTGCATTTGTGTGTGCATCGACGTGTATGTGCACGTGATATTGACGAGGCATGACAATTGCAGTTTGACCGTGTCGCCAGCCCATTATTTGGCCCCAAACCAAAGACAATATTTATTAGTGGCATAACTACCATAGAGTTTCAAAAAAGAAAAATTCTATATTTGTGTTTTCACGTCTATGGTTCATGCAATCGCCATCTGCATGTCATTATATTTATGAAAGTAAATTAAATATTATATTTTACAAATCAATGAATACTTACACAAAAAGTACAACACAATTGGTTACTTATGTTGACCTATATACCACGATTACCAAACTATGCCGATGAATGTATTATCGGAAAGAAAGAGAAAAACATCCACTGTGTTTGTAAACAAAGAAGCTACATCAACAAAACAAATTGAAACAAAACCGTGTTAGTGCCCAAATTATATGTATAGTGCTAATATATTGTATTTATCAATTATTTAGTGCATCTACAGGCCGCAGACCGATGAGAACAATCCGACCCAACTGCCCCTGCATCATGATTGTACCAAATCAAAAAAGTCCTTTGACATGATTCTTCTCACGGTATTAGCCCGTGTGCAGAATAAATCAAAGTTTAAAGTAGGAGGAAGATTATTATAGCTAGATGCACTTCTCAAGAAAAATGAGTTGCGTCTATAATTTGTTGTGGCAAACAACATTTATACATAACAATACATAATCCGATTAGGTGCATAAATGATGTATGATAATTCTAATGTGCAACAATAAGTAAATGTATCGCACTGTATCCCCTATAAAAGCCTTTAAAGGAGATACCTACCCTACATAATAATAACCATCAGGTTGTTAAATATGAATAAAATATTCCTCCTCTCAAATCGCCCTCATCTGGTGGATCTTGGATGTGCTAGCTCTATGAAGCCTTCTATGGTTATCATGACTTTATTACAAAAAATAATGTAGAAACATTATTATATGTTGGTTTGATTTCAAACTACAAAATAAAACATTAAATGTACAATATGAGAAACATAATGTGACTAGAAATACTTGTAACAACTTAACACACTGAAAATGAATTACGATAATCGCAGACACAAAAAGCCCCATATTTCATTCTCCAAATTTCATTAAGTACTCATTACTTGGTGCAGGTTAGTTCACAATTTTACCTCCCCCCGGCTAGATATTTTGTTTAATTTGTACGTGTTAACCCAGGGGAAAACGATTTAATCCTATTTGTTTATGTACCTATGTTTTGTTCTACCATTTTGTATTTAACGCTAAGTTATGGAGGTTTGTGATAAGATTGGCGCTTTAGTACTTCTTACTTTTAAAAATCCGACTTTAAAGAGATAATTTTCAGAGTGATTTATGAATTAATACTACAAGATTATTAACGTATTTTTTAAGTGTATTTATTTAACACAAATTCCTATTTTTGTTTTCGAAGCAAACGAGTTAACGAATGGAGACCGCGACTTGGTACATGTGGAGTGGGATGACCCCCGCCAGATGGATTGCAGTTAACGACTGGATGCGGAAGGCGCAGGACCGTGTATTGTGGCATAATTTGGGAGAAGCCTGCGTTCAGCAGTAAACTGCCGTAGGCTGATTGGATTGATTTATCAAATAGTTATGCTTAAAATCACTTTATTTCATATTTTACACCAGAAAGTATGAAAAATAATTCTACACGATGAGCGAAATCTGTGTCCGTTGTAAACTTCTTTAAACTTTAGTATCGGTGGCATGAAACACCCAGTTAGAAGCCTATGCCCTTTTTACTACCTAATCTAATCCTAATATAAATCTTGATTTCTTTCGCCATCTTAAATCATAACTTGTTAGGCATCACTTGGTTCTATCAACTACACAGGATATATATAACTAAAAAGTAGAACCAACTATGTAAGGTTCGTATCATTAAAGTAAAAAGCACAACAAAGGCCTATAGTCACGACAAAGCAAATTGAATGGAGGTGTCAATAGTGAGAATTGACTCATTTCCGGTATATTTGTTGTCATTGACCCATAGACATTAAATTTTCTTGTTCGTTCTATTGTACACCGGTTTCCGGGTATGATGTCCGAACCTTCTTTCTCATCGATTCGGGACAAAGTGAATTAAGGCCCTTCCAATTTTTTTCTATTGGCTTTTACGAGTATTCGTTATCGAAAATAGAAACTAATAGTTTCCGACGCTTAGAACAATGTCATCGCTACAGTGTGTTAGATTCAGTTACTGTTTCATGATAGGTTTCATTGAATCGTTTATTTATTGGTCTTATACAAAAAGTTATTACGATGGGTGAATGTGAAATGTGAGAAAAATAAATAAATATTGTATGACCCCTTTTACACGCATCGCCATCTAGCCCAAAGCACGCTTATGTACGTTTTGGGTATGGGGTATAGACAACTGATAATTTTATTTATATATTTCAAAATAAACCTACAGTGTATATATATTTTGATAGATATGATTTATTCAAACATAGTTATGCACTTAGGACTTAGAGTATACTTAACGAGGAATGCAAGTGTTATGAGAAAGTGTATCATGTTATAAATTATCTTCCCTAATTACTACAATAGCGATATAAAAATAATGTTCAGTATCTGCCAGGATTTCAGAAGCCTAACTTTTTAATTACTTTTCACAAAACAAGATACCCGCCACCTGCGCAAGTTAGCGTGGTTATTGGTCCTTCGAGCCGCAATGTCAATACCTGAAGGTCATACCGAACTAGGCTCAAGGGATACTGATAACGTAGAAAACGCTTTATAACACACTTAAATAAAGTTAATAGCTCTCGGGAAGTTTTTCGTTGTACCCCTTAGGGCCATTACACAATGTGCGATACGATTTATCCAGCATTCACAGACTAAGCGGGACCCGAAGGATTTGCCGTATACTCCTTATAGAATTAAGTTGTCAAATGAAGTTGTACAAAGGCGATTTAATGGTATGATAGCTAACCGTACTTTACTTTCTTTGTAAGGTTTAGTGATTTTATTGATGTTTTAAAGTGGGAGCTTCTTGGTTATGTTCTAATGGAATTTAGCGAAGTATTTGATAACTTTCGTGTTTCAGGAAAACGACGATCTTTTTTTTGAACTTAAACGTCGATACCATCTATAAAATATTTTCCTCAATACTGAAGTCACTGCCGAAATGAATTCCACTCTCGCTTTCGTTATAAATATGATTGAACACCCTCAAGGGCTATCAAACGCTTGCGATCTGTCTC
The DNA here is from genome assembly GCA_933228765.1 of Miltochrista miniata. Classification (NCBI taxonomy): domain Eukaryota; kingdom Metazoa; phylum Arthropoda; class Insecta; order Lepidoptera; family Erebidae; genus Miltochrista; species Miltochrista miniata. The sequence continues at coordinate 29,718,964 of OW121748.1, read as the reverse complement.
ACGTACTCGGTAGGTACATATTTTACTACGCAATGTGTATGAAGTCATGATGAGTCGCGTGCTGAAATGAAACATTGTCTTTGATCCGTCTTTGTTAATATTAATTTTGCCGTCATTAAAAAAATAAACAAATGTGATATACATTAGTTTATACGACACTCTACGAAAACATTCGTGCCTTACGTTGATCTTGATTTAGAATAAAATATCGAACTCCAGAAATCCAATCCAATATTCAACGGCCTTAGGTTACCGGACCAGCTAACTAGGTAATTGTTTACCTATACCAGAACAATCAATCGCACTTGCCTTAATTTTCCAGCCAATAACGGCGATCCACACAATCCATTCAAAGTATCTAATTAATTGGACAATATATTTTTCCATGCGGATCACGTTCGAGAAACAGGTGACGTCATGATAAATAGCGGGGGTTTGACAGCACGTATTGTACATATTAACGAAATGTGTGTATTCGGTGTTGGAACGTTGTAATCAAGAGGGGTCTGGGAACGAATAATGTAGAAAGAAAAATCTACATGAGATGCTGATTTATTGTCATTAGATAGACTAGTAATTGTTTCTATCTTGTCTGAATTATTTCGATCAGGAATTATATTATGTTGTGAAATTTTGAACTCGGGTTCGTTGAAATTTATATTGATTTTAAATGCCAATCGTTATCTACTCATTTAATATTGTTATAATCAGATTAATAAGTAAAAAAAAATATCATCGACACCTTTTAACTACTAAATGATGAAAGTGCTGAGTTTCATTATAACTGACCAAAATTATGTTACTTAATATGTGGTCCGCCCCAAATCTTACAATAAAACCAACTGATAGTAGAAGCACGAAAAATACTGAGGGATTTGAAATAAAAAGTGAAATTTTGTGATATTTTGTTTCAACTCCTGGTTCTTGTCAACCAACTCTGATAAGAGTCTATGAAATAAGCAAAATAAGTGACGATTTTCCACGTCTTTACAGTTGTAATTTATGCCCACCCCTCGCTACATATGGAGGGATAAAACTCATATAAAAATACGATTAAAAAATTGACGCTCATGTTCCTGTTACCTTCGTAATTTGGGATTGAAATAATATAATTTTCCTTGATAATATCCAATATCGACGCTGGAAAGGCTAATTGCATTAACGACCATTATATGAATTGTTCAGGAGAAGCATTTAAAGTTTCAAATTTTGCAAAAAAAATCATAACTAATTAACCACTTGAGTTATCCCATTGAAAATCAGAATAGTTATTATAAATAACGTTTACTATAAAATGAATACAAATAAAAAAAATTAGGTATTCTCCTTCCTAATATATTGGAGATAATACAATGCACAACATAATCTTGGTAAGGTAAAAATGACTTAAGTTACTGTAACATCCTCACTGTGGTTCGCTAAAGACGTTTGAATTGAATCAAATAACTGTATAAAATGAACTAGATAAATGTTTTATATTCTGTTCAGTATAATTCTACATCAAAGTAAAATGTTTTATCGGACTAAATCCAGTCAAACGATGACAGCCAGATTATCTTATCCGGCAGTAAACGTAAAGTCACTGCTAGACTTTTAGTATTATCTCCCAATATGAATGACTTATGGAAGTGATTGGTAAAATAATATTTAAATTACACTATATTTTTATACTGATTTTTCTTAAAAAATCAAGAGCGTCACTTTATGTATTAGCAAAAGAAATAAAACTACACGGTTCTGCAATGAATCCCTGTCATTAAAATGGAAAAGCTATATTTTATGCGTGTAACCATTAGATTATACCCATAAACTATGTGAGTGGAGTACTTAGTGAGTTATACTCACCACGCTATCTGTTTTCCCAGACTTACCCTAAGGATGAGTATGAGTATTCCAGTAGTTTTCACGGCGTCTGGTCAAATTCTCGTTTATTTACAGAATCGTACTATCTGACCCATCCAGATACTGGAAGTTTTCTTGGGTTTTTCTTATCGTACCCATAATTTTAGATCTGCTAGTTGAAATTATTTTATACTCAGCCATTACTAAAGACTGGTCTCCAGCAGGAGCATTTCGGTCATGGGGGGTCATCCATCACTCTTAACTAGTACTGTCAAGTACTATTCAGGCTACAATGTCCTGTAATTATCTCGTTAACTGGCCTCATGTTTCCTCTTGTTAGCTTTGACTATCTCATTCCCGCTAAAAATCTCAATCTAAGATTAAACTTGTGTCATTATGCTCCTGCTGATAACGCCCTTGGTGATTTTACGAGCGATGGGAAGTTCAGGCTTAGGTCCAACCAAGTATTCATCTGCTCCCTCTGGGGCTCGATTATCTACTGTTTCGTCACGAACGAAATTTCTTAGGTTCCAGGTACCCAATCTATGTACGTATACTTCGGTCTTTCCCTCCAACATGTCAAGTGACTTTCAATATTCCTTTACGATTGCTGATGTTGTCTTCCTTAAATTTCATTTGCCTTGTGCGATAAGGCCGCCAATTGCTATGCCAATAAGTGTAATTTTAGCTGTTTTGCTCACATGTTATTCCTGGTGCACAATAAAGAGTTTTTTACTTACTTAAATTTTAATGACACTTGACTGTCGCTGTATAGAGTTGCCTTTCCCGAGTTTGTTTTGTGGTAAATTATTTGTGCGCTCTCAGTGATTGCAGTGATTTCACACATTGACACCATTTATTTTATTATTTGGACCACTTCAAGGCGTGGATATTCAGCCTCACTGGTTCAGCACTGCTTTGCATTATCTTAATTAAGGTTCGTCTCTTTGCTTTTCACATAGTGCCAGAGCCTTCTTCAGCGAGAACAAAGAGTATCCCATCGTCGGAATATAACAATGTGTATTATTATGTGCCTCCTCTTAATTTTATTATTATTCATCTTATTACGAGACATCACACAAGTAGCGATAGGCATCCTCCCTTACTCACATGTGCCGTGCAAGTTACAAATAAATAAATAAATAAATATTCACGGACATTTTACACAACGCTATCTGATCCCAAAGTAAGCTAGGAATAACCTGCTTGTGTTATGGGTATCAGACCACGGTTGCCATCTCTGACTCCATCAACCGGTGTCTCAGCATTTTATGTTTCACCCATTCTTATGTCTTTGTCACTTTCTTCGCAGTTCAGGGTAGTTTCTATTAAATCCGGAGAGTTTCAACTGACTCGGAAGTGACTACTTCAAAGATTCCTTGACGTCAAAGAAGTACCTCAAAGCGAATTGTTTTCGTTTATGCCTAATAGCCTACGGTTGGGAACCCCGGGTAAGCCCTCGGAAGGATACCCCAAGACTCCCAACAAATCTACGGCTACCACTGCGGCCTCATATAGGGGGGAGGGGGGTTCGGGTGCTATCCCGCGTCTTTGATTGCATAGTGTAGCGTCTTTTGGTCTGGCCCCCAGACCAAAAGACGCTACGCTATGTGTGCAGATGTTAACCTTAAAAAGCGTCTTATAGGTCTTGCTGCGTGTGGCTGCTTTTTAGCCCCACGAAGAACGTCCGCAATCTACTTTCATTTCTGTATTCTTCTTTGGAAGTATTTATTTCTTCTCCTCTTTATATTTTTTTCTTTGAACACATCTATGGTATTTATGAACAGATTCAGAGGTCCGTTTGTGATAAAGATGCACATTCTGACCATATGCCGAAATATCAAATATTCTCAATAACACATGGAAAATATCCCGTTAGCTGTAACACTAATAAAAATACTTTTTTTGAATTATTTTAATTTAATAAATTTTTGTAACGTGTAAAGTGAAATGAGGAAAATTTGGAATTCAATAAGTAGGTTTTCGCATTTGTGCAAATATCGGCTGCAGATATTCGCCTTCGCAAATGTCCAGAAATTGGCATTCGTTATAATCGTGGAAGACGACACTTGTTGTCACTAGTCAATTATGACTAGTGACAACGGGTGTAGTCTCCCAGTTTTACAGTGTATAGGTGGCTGAAGTACCCACAGAACATTTGGCTCTTAGTTAGCAGTCGCGGTCTAACTGCAAACGACGACCTTGACGTATCGTCTAACCACCATTGTTTGATATTTGTCTTTCTTTTTTGGTGGTTTTATCACACTAATGTAAAGAATTTTTCGTTGCTTATGTGCTCTAAACACACCAAAATAAATTGTGTTATCGACCAATTTATTAGTAAGGGCCATCGACAAAATTGGTTTAACGTCCTAATTTGTGCAATTAGAAGGAAGGTAAAAGGGTTTATATGACAGTAAACTAAAATTAATTGACCAGTAAATTGACTTATTTTAAAATTCTAAAATAATTACCAACCACTAAAATGTTTTATGCCGTGAAAATTTCAAATATTGGAATGGCTAAATGTTTTAAAATATTGATTTCTTAAATCATGTGCAGGCTAAATGACTTATCAGTATTTAGCTGCTGTCATGGGCGCTTTATAAACCAAAATCAAAAAAGTTGTGGATTTAAAACACAAAAATATAGGAAAATATTGAAAATCACCGATGTCTTAACGACCACTAAAGTGCTCAGATTAAATCGTTACCTAGACCATCCAAAAGAGAAAAATCAGGCGATTCTAACGATATATATAACTCATATTTGACCAAATTGGCTGTTAATGCAGTTTGCCTTTCCTGCGTCGATATGCCGCCATTAGTAGTCAAGGTAATGGTCACTAAATGTGGATAATGTTCACTAACCTGACCAAACTGACCTCTTTAAACTTTCTCTATCGATATAGCACCCAAATAAAACGGTTTTAGTAGTTACTTTTATTATTCTTTCTTTAATAGTTTTAATAATTTCTCTCGGGAATTTATTTAAGACAGGTAACATGTAAGTCTATCGCACCATATACAATTAATCAGAACACGACATAAAAATATGCCTATTTATTTTTCATCAAGATATTTATCTGAAATGACTGAACAGTTTGATAAGTACCATAATTTATGAAGATTACTCATCAAGTACTTCAGAAAATAACTTGAATAAACTTGTCGATGTTTCAAATCTTTGTGATCTTTTCAAAAAACCCTGTCAAAATTTGAAACTTGATTCAAACTTCATTTCAAAGTTGAGTCGACGTTTGCACTTTTATTCTTAAAGAGCGATGTCAGCTCATTTCTCATATTCTGATTGCGATAAATCATGTTGAATGAATCTGAGGTCTCACATTTAACGCCTCGCAGTAAGTTTTTCGTGCTGAAGCCTGCTCATCGTTACGGTTAAATAACGGATGTTCTTTCTTTTTTCTAGGCATCCTTTTTAATGTTATAAATGTGAAAGTTTGTAAAGAGGTTTGGATGTTTAGGAGTTTGGATGTATGTTAATCAATCACGCTTTACGTGAACGGATCTGTCTGAAATTTGGTACAGATATAATTCTGTGTTATTCTAGACTACCAGCCATGTCCTAACGGCTCCTAGCAATTCCAGGAGACCCCTGGCCCCAAATCTTGCTGAAGAAAATTTAAAAATATAGCAATATCGTCATTATCTTATAAATATTTTTTTTTGTAAGAATGTATTGTGTCAACATGGTCCACAACTAACATGAATAATATAATATCCATTTTCCAAGCTATGAATATAAATATATTCATAGCTTGGAAAATGGATATTAAAGTTACTGTTGAAAAAATCCATAAGCTGATAGTATAAAATTTCTGTTATCCCGATGAGTAAAAATAGACATAACATAATTAACAGGTGGCTATTTTATATAAAAGATGTGTGCCTGTGATGCCTGTCAACTACTTCAAAAGGCCTGTATAGTAAATGAACAAGATTTTTCGTGAAGCGTGACCTTTATGAAAAGAGCGAACGTCCCAGCTGACCTAAATAAGGTTAAGACTTAATTACGGGTTGTATGTAAAACTAATGACCCTTAACTAGACGATGAACTTTGTGTACCAATATTTTCATAATAATCAAAAACAATTCATTAATTCAAAAGGCTTTTGCTTACGGATTAATAAATTAATTCCTACCTAAAGTACCCTGTAAAGTTTCTGCCAATAACATAAAGACCGTTATGGATTGCATGAAATTTTTCGACAACCTGCCCTTGTTCATTAGAACACGGCAATAGGATCACTACCTATTTATCATGTGGGTCACACACACCTGGCAAAAATCGAGCAAGTAGTGTGCATCCGTCTATACCTTTGGGGAAAATTATGTGACGTGACTATTATGTCTATGTGTTCATATATATGCAAAGTTATTAGTAAGTAGCGTTGTTTTGGCTTTCAAAAGCTTCATTAACAATGTAACTGATATTTTTGGCATTTGTGATTGAAATGAATCCAGTCGATACAGTGTTCTCCGTTCATAATTAATAATGGTTCATTTTGTACGTCACATTAAGCTGGCAATATATTTCTCTAATGTAATACACTGATATGGCAGCCATAAATTATTATGGTTTTGTTTGTTCGATACTGTTTTATTTTATAGAAGTAGAGTCAACTGCGCTCGATTTTGAAATGTGTTTTAAGAACTAAAATTTCAGTTCTTTTAGATTTTATAGTTACATTGTTTTTTTTTTGTTTAAACGCATAACCACGAGTCTTATAATCGGTATTTTCATTTTAAACGGAACATAAGCTCAGATTAAGTTCTTAAGTGCATTACCAACCACTATAGTGATAAAATAAATAAACAAACATTTGTGGACATTCACACACAACATCATCTAGCCCTAATTAAGCTAATATAAGCTTGTGCTAAGGGATTTAAATAATAAAATCTAAATTGTTACTATGTATGCTACTTTGAGAAACAAGTAGTAGTGCAAACCATTATTTGAATATTTTATCTTTAGCCTTAAAATAATACAAATTAGTTTTATTCGTGATGTCCTTCGTCAATCGTAATTTTTTATTAATTCTTAACACCTTAATGCGAGTTGCGTAGTGGTTGCGAATGGCACAGGACCGCGTACTGTGACTTGAACTAGAAGAGGCTTACGTCCAGCAGTGGACTGCGTAGGGTGATTTGATTGATTGATACGAATATACGATTGATAACCTTACGTAGCCTCTCCTCTGTTAAGTTAAAATATGGAAATTTTCACGGACACTGTTTTTAGCAATATTGTAAATAGCAAAGAGATCGCAAAATATTCAACTATTTCAATAATCAAATTCTAAAATTTATGAAGTATGAAAAATAGATGCTAATGTGATGCTGCAACTAGTGCAGAACTCTTATTTTTCATATTTTGCAATTTTTTTAACAAAAACAGTGCTCCTTACCAATTTTTTGTTCGAAACGTATTCTAAATTTGTCTTCGAGAAAATAAAAGGAACAATGCTACTTATGTAAGATGCTACCACTAAGAGCATAGTCAATAATTTGAAATAAGTAAGAAACTTTAATTACATAGAGGTTAATATGATATCATAAGCTGATTATATAAGAAACTAGTAATTATAGATTGATAAGACATTGTAAAACAATTTGTGGACATCATGAATAAATAAATTTATTTATTTATTTAATGCGAAAGATCGAGGCCAAGCCGAACTGTGTTAGCCACAGGCGCGATAAAGAAGGCAATTTTCTAAATAGGGCTTCTGAGGATTTTTCTAATGTCGGACAAAAAATGAATTGTTCCCATGAACGATGTACCTTTTCCCTAAGTTTCACTACTACTGAATAAAGAAGAATTTAATTTAGACAGTCGTATTGCCCAAATGGCAAGCTTTTCCTGTTATGCCCTTGCCAGAAAATTCACATTTGGGAATTTTTGTTTTACTTATAGATTACTACTTATAGATTTTAGTACCATTGCAAATATGTTGAAAAAGTTTTGGTGTATTAAGATTTTTTATCTAGTATCCTGACGACATGATCAGATAAGTACTCTAATTAATACGAATGATCACGAAAATTCTTTTTATGAAATCCAAAATATTTTTTTGTAATTTAGTGGAAATCAATCAGCTTTTGCACTAAATGACCACTACTAGACCAACAGGGAAGTCAATGTACGGTACTTTCTTAATATTATATTTTAGTAGAATCTTCATTTAGAATGCCACTCAGCTCTCTATATGGTATAGGAAAATTGACCTCCAAAAATAACAAGCAAAGATTGCTAAGAATTTCCAAATCAATGCAAATTATTATACAAAATAGATCCCGAAAGCCTGAAGTAGATCTATAAGTTTAGCAAAAAATAGAATTACCTACCATTCGTATAAAGTAGCAAGAAATCAGCAAATATAATAATATTATCGATTGTCGTGGATGGATCGTACGTGGAATCCTTACACGCACGAGGGCGTTTACCCCAAAGCAGAATATTTCGTGAGACTGGTACATTCGGTTTGATCAAAACATTGTCTTGTCTACGCAAGGGACCTAAAGGTATTGTTTTAGTACAGGCATAAAGGACACTTTGGAAAAATTGTTGTTGTTATTTATGTCGATAGAACAAGCGTTATTTATCTCTGATTGCTATAATGTTGAGTTAGTTTATTAAATTACAACAGCAATTTGAAACCTTTACAAATTTATTTTAAGCTACAGACTTTCCAAACTCAATTATTCGAAATGCCTTTGTTTCAGAGTGACAACCTTAGAGACGTTCTACAAAGTAACATTATGATTACGACATTGAAGTCAGAATTAATTTTATTAATCCATTCACATCTTAACTATATCAGTTGGTCACATTAATATTCTACCAATGTCAGCAAATTATATTAATCATTAAATTCATGCAAATTTATTTCGATGATTACTAAAGTTAGTTCTTCAAAGATTTTATTAAAATCCATGTATTTATTCACAATCATGTCCCAGCCTAATAACGTAAATTAAGATTATCAATGTAAAGAACTTGGAAGATACAATTACAGAAATTTTAACATGGAGCCTGTAGACGTGGTAAGTAATCACATTGTCGGGACGGATAGTCAACGTTATTGAGAGATATGTTAATGCTCCACAATATTTATTTATAAAAAACCCTGTGGATAATAATTTGCATTATTATCAAAAAATATTATTTTAAAATATATTGAATGAACTACTAAACTCAGAACTGTATTTTTGAGTGCCAATCCAAAATACTTGAGATCATCGCGTTCAAACAAATAAACTCTTCAACTTTAATATAAATCAAATTCAATAGCAGAGGCCTTATAGTTTTGGAGAAAAGTGCCTGTGCCATACGGACGGACAGACAGACAGACAGACATGGGGAATCTATAAGGGTTCCGTTTTTGCCATTTGGCTACGGAACCCTAAAAGTGTGGATGTTAAAATGTATGCTACTTAGTGACACTGACAATACAAATAATATTAGAACACGTTTACTTTTGTTCAACCGAAATAGTAGCAAATAAAGTATTTATCTATTTGAATGAATAGTACGTGTACGACTAGACCAATAAAATCTTTTTACGTAACGTTGGATGACGAATAAAACCCTTCCCACAAAAAACGAAATTGAACTGGCACATTCGAAGAATGCTGCTGAAATAAAATGACGTAAATCAATGTTTATGCGAGATGTGACTCAGGTCTGCAATGGGAGTGGCCGCCTATGCTAAACTCACGCGGCGTGCCGTTGTTCGACTGTACATTCATTATGTCACTCCAAGCACCTCATGAAATATGAACCTGCAGCAAAATCCCATTGCATTGTGATGCCCTAAATTATTCATGTGAAGCAGAAAAGTCAGTAAAAGTATCGATCGTAGATATGTGTGCATTGATAATGCCTACTAGCACAGAAGGTATTAGAAAAGTCAGAAAAAGAAAAGGAAATCAGACCAAAAGAGCTAAAATTTGAAATTGTCCAAATCGGTACGCTACGTTGTGTTAAATTTCCGGACAATGTAATTTATGTCTAGGTAATTATGGAAGCTCATGGATGTCTGCACTTACCACTAATAAATTCTGATTTAGCTTACTCTTACATTGATAAGTGAGTAAGTAAAATGTTGTATATTATGGGGTTATCAAGGTATTGCGTGCTAAAGTAAATAAATAACCGTCTCTGTCTAGTGACAAATAAAATTTCAAGCTTCAGGGTAACTCTACCCAACTTTTTTAGTTTAATGAATTCTGTTTATAATGCACTTTGCCTTTTACGGGGTTATTTGAAGTAATTCCCAGGCTTCACTATTTAATCACACTTGATGAATATTACAACCTTAGGATTTAAAGGATTTTAGGATGTAAAAGGAGCGTTGGAGTTGGTACGGAGAAATAAAAACTTTTCTGTGTTTTCATTAAGAGAAGTCGTAGAGGATATAAATTTTAATGATTGCGAGTAAGTTTTGAAGTAATGAGCTTTCGGATCGGGCCTTGAAGTGGAAAAAGTACTTGGTGATGAATTACTGTGCATAAATATTCAACGTGTTAACGACTGTTACTCACATTGAGATTTCTTTGACTTTGAAACTTTGTGTGGTAACATTACCGCTAAGTGCGTTATAATGTGCCGAAGTTTGGATCACTTTATAAAGTCACTTACAGTTTATGGGGAAGATACATAAATCACAAAATATGATTCTGGTTTCCTTTGATCTTTAAACTCTCACCTAATATTTACTTAAACATAATAACCCTAACTCTTCGGCACTTTTTGTTTATCATACCATTGAATACTGTTCAACAGGATTAGGGTTCTTAAATTTAGGACGCCTTACATAAACGAAGGTTCTTTTTCGCTTCTTCTTTATGCGTTTTCCTCGAAGCTGAAAAGTACTGAGTGAATAGAATATGAACTTATCACATTGATTGGTTTCCTTACTTAATATAATGATCTAGTTGACGTCAATATACATATTGCCTTTTCAGTGTTCTCATGAAATGTATTCAGATATCGTAGAGTTTCGCAATTAATCGTAAATAGTGTTAAAATTACGACACATTTTCAGGGTTCCTCAGCGGTTTTAAAAAGTATGTGTGAAGGCTAAGAATATCTAAATAAGTAAGGCCTTGCTCTTATTCAAATTTACCTTTTCGAAACTACATAATGAAATCATTTTCAAAGCAAAAGGACGAGCATCACGAGTAAATCTATACTTCCAATACGTGTAACAAGATAGCGAATCCCTATGAAAGTATAGGACCCTTTACGTTACTCACTGTAAAATACAGTTAATGAATATTGCTACAAGTATACGATATCAAATTTACTGGCCAAATTAATTTTAAGTATAGCAATAATACACGACGAATGTACTCAAGAAAAACTGTTAGTATTTCAAATCAGTTTTATTTATAGCGAGCAAGTGTAGTTCCATTCCTGTAATCATTACTATAATTTGATCGATGCTTTTAGGTCTATTTAAAGCTCATTTCTTGCGCCACTTCTTTATAACTAACCAACCCATCTATAGCCATCTTAAGCTGTATAAATAAATTTCTTTAAGCAATGGTTTTAAAGATTGTATCTGATATCCTTGCCAGGTAATACACTCGAGAGCAATGAATCCGGGTCACTTAAAGAATCCTAAAAATCTCGGAAACTAAAAATGCTAGGTTAATGCAATAAATTGTATTTAATAGACAATGTAATACTCCTTAAATGAAGGTATTAAAACTTCTTAGTTATTATAAAGTTATATCATAAAAAAATCAAATTTGAAAAAGGGCCACTTTCGAAGATGGAACTACGAAATTACAGCATTTGGTGTTGCTTTTGTTTGTAATCTGTCATTTATGTGGGTACATAAACCATGTTGATAGTGCTCTATATTCATTAATCAAGCTGAAATTATGTCGCTTACGCCTGAAGAATGCACCAGAATACTTACAATGCTGGAAACCGGCCGGAGTCAGCGCGATACAGCCAGGACTGTCGGTGTGTCGCTGTCAACAGTACGAAGAGTTCTCCGACGTTACGAAGAAACTGGTTCTAACCTACGCAGACCAGGAACGGGCAGAACCAGGTGTACCACAGCACGAGAAGACCGATACTTGGTGAACACCATGCTTCGAAATCGCTTTCTCACAGGAACTGAACTCACCAATCAGTTTCGACGCCTCGGAGGAAGTAACCCAAGTGCATGGACAGTAAGACGTCGGCTTGCTGAATCTAACTTAGAACCCCTTAGACCTGCAAACGGCCCTAAACTGGAGCGTGGGCATCGTATTTCGAGACTAAGGTATGCCCAGAGCCACGTAAATTGGAGTATTGAAGATTGGTCAAAAGTTATGTTCTCCGACGAATCAAAATTTATGCTCTACAAGCACGATGGAAGACACAGAGTGTATCGAAGACCAGGGGAAAGATTCAAGCAAGCATGCATCGAAGAAAAAGTAGCCTACGGTGGTGGGTCTGTACTTGTGTGGGCCGGAATTTCTTCTGAAAGTCGCACAGAGCTGGTGATCATAGAAAACGGCTCTTTAACTAGCGTAAGATATGTGGAAGAAATCCTCAATGATCACGTTGGTCCATTTATGGTCAATTTAGGTGAGGATGCTATATTTATGCATGACAATGCCCGACCTCATACAGGTAGGATTGTGAATGACTACCTTCAAGAGATGAACATTACTCGTATGGAGTGGCCAGCGCGCAGCCCGGATATCAACCCGATCGAGCATGCTTGGGACGAGCTAGGCAGATGCGTAAAACAACGAAACCCTCCCCCAATCACGCTTCGTGAGCTCAAAATTGCTCTCACAGAGGAATGGGAGAATATTCCCCAAAATCGTATAAGGAACTTGGTGTACAGCATGCCAAACCGCGTAAACGCAGTAATGGAAGCACGAGGAGGCAATACGAAGTATTAAAATTCAAGAAAATCGTAATAAAGTTCAAAAATTTCATGTTTCCTATTTTTGTTTTAAGGAGAGATCAGCAGTTTTTTCTTTATGTAATTTTGTGTTAATAAAATGTATGGTGACTCATATTTTTTTTACTTTCATTTAAGGAGTATTACATTGTCTATTAAATACAATTTATTGCATTAACCTATCATTTTTAGTTTCCGAGATTTTTAACATTCTTTAAGTGACCCGGATTCATTGCTCTCGAGTGTATATTATCTCACTGAACAAGATTTCACAACGTCACTCAGTGATCGAAGTTTCCTCAGTGTCTTTATGGGCATGAGATTTTTTATACTACTAAGGTGGCAGACAAGCTTATGTCTCCACCTGATTGACTGTGATCGTTTGCAACAGTCGCTACACTCGCGCTGCAAGAACCTTCTAAACCCTTTTGAAGAACTCTATACTTCCATTAACATTTACTACGAGTTTTGTCACACATAAACCCAGAACGAGAATGTAACACTATTGTTCCTATTACATTAATAAAGGATATTGGAGTACTTATGAGCAAGTACCGCAGTGTGTTAATGAGCTTTATAAAGATAAATTACCAACTAGTCGCTGATATAACTCTGTATAATTTTCCTTAGTTTCAAGTTTATTCTTTGTGGCAATAAATTGTTACATTGTGGTATAAACTGCATTAGTAGCAAGATTTTGTTTGATTATGAAAGATGACTACTTAGCGTCTAGATTTTTTATCGTACCTATTTTGTTTTATTGCTTTATCAAAAATCATTCATGTAAAAAGTACTTACATTATTCATGCTTGCATGCGCAATTCTTGTGAAAAGCAAATTACATTCAATGCTGTCCAATCTCAATTCCAGTGAAGCTTAATTTTAGTACAGTATTTGGGAAATCTCTCACGTCCGTGCTGTCTTACAAATGAAGGAGTGAGCGCCGACAACGAACCGTATTTCTATGGCAAGGTCTTAAAACGAAAAACGTACCTAAGAAAACATTACACCACAAACGTTAACTGTTAACGAAGACATGCTATATTAGTAAACATTGCGCAAAGGCATTGTAATACTTTGCATTTCTTTTTCTGTATTTTGTAAATAAAATATTCCGTGGTTTATAATTCCACATTGGTTCATCACTTCGCTCCTTAGATCATCTAACCAAAACTACCAAAAATTTTACGATTTTTTGGTAGAAGGGTTATCAGGTGATCCATTTACAGTGAAAATGTTAAGCGGGAATACTGTTAAAGTGAATGCCACTAACGAGGAAGGTTACAGGTTAATCACCAAACACCTTTCCTCCAATAATTGTTTATGGCATTCATATGAAAATAAACAAGATCGGCCCATTCGTGTAGTTGCTAAAAAACTGCACCACACTTGCGACCCCAAAAGAATTGTTGAGGACCTTCAACACAAGGGGTATAAAATTGAAGCAGCAGTGAATAAACTTAAGTGGAACAACAAGGAGCCACTGAACTTATTCATGCTCACATTCAGTAAAGAAGAAGATATTCAGAATATCTACAAAATCAGCAGTATTCTAGGATGTAAAGTGGAAATACACCCTCTAATCTAAAGACTCCTAAATTGATACCGCAATGCAAAAGGTGTCAAGCTTACGGTCATACGCAAAAATATTGCCGTAAGGAGCCGCAATGCGTTAAATGTGTAGGCAAGCACCTAACGAAAGAATGCCAGAAGCCAGCAACTGACAAGCCAAAATGTGTGCATTGTGGCGAACCGCACCCTGCTAACTATAGGGGATGTATGGTTGCTAAAGAACTACAGAATTTTAAAAATAAAAATATTCAGAAAAAAAGTCACTTGCAGAATCAGACTAGCGATTCAAACACGTCAAAACCTATTAAGGTCACGGCTGCATCGCAACCTTGCGCATCTAGCTAAAGCAAGCGCGAAAACGCTACGTATGCACATATTACACGTAATAGCAATGTGAATCATCGCAATGTAAACACGGAAATTGAAGGCAAATTAAATCAGGTATTAAACCTTATGATCACGTTTGACGAACGCCTCAAAAAAATTGAAAATAGTACTAAAAGAGCTACTTTTAATCAACGTGTATGAATAAAGTCTTAAAAATCATGACTTGGAATGCAAATGGACTGCTCAAACGTCGTCATGAGTTGCAAGTAGTCCTAGATAAAGAAAATATAGATGTGTGTTTGATATCAGAATCAAATTGTACGAAAGAGTCCTACATTAAGTTAAATGGATATAAATCATATCATGCTATTCATCCATATAATAATGCAAACGGAGGTAGCACTGTGATAATAAAAGAAAATATCTCTCACTATCCGTCCATGACTCACGAAGAGTGTGATATTCAAGCCGTTTCGGTACGCATTGAAACTAAGCGATATACACTGACAGTAGCAGCCATATATTGTCCTCCGAGATATAAATTAAAACAAGAGCAATACGTCACTTTTCTGAATAAGCTCCGTAATCGATTTATACTCGGTGGTGATTTTAATGCCAAAAATACATACTGGGGTTCCAGATTAACCTCCACCAAAGGAAGAGAGCTAAAAAGTGCTATGAATGAAATCCAATGCGAAGTAATATCTACTGGGAAACCGACCTATTGGCCTACGGATATAGGACGAATCCCAGACCTGATAGACTTTTTTCTTTTTAAAAATATTTCGTCGACTTATATGGCTATTGAAGAAGGGTTTGACATGAATTCGGATCACTCTCCCATAACCTTAACCCTTGGCGAAAATGTCCTTCTCAGAGAAACCTACCCCACCTTGGTCAACATAAAAACCGACTGGGTAAGTTTTCAATCGGATTTAGAAGCTAAAATCGAACTCAAAGTGCCCCTGCGAAATGCTGACCAACTAGACTACGAAGTGAACAAATTTACTTCCGACATCCAGCAGTCAGCATGGCATAATACACCCGAAATTATGATAAGGAGCAAGGGTAACACATATCCCAAAGAAATCCTTGACCTAATTGTCGAGAAAAGGAGACAGAGAAAGAAATGGCACTACACAAGATCACCTACCGATAAAAATATATTAACACTTAACAAAAATATTGACAAGAACTATCCAAAGTTACAAAGATGATTCAATTGCCAAATCATTAGAGAGGTTGTCCGGTGACCGCACCAGCAATTACTCCCTCTGGAAGGCGATGAAGAAATACAGAGCTCCAATTGCGCCCATTCCTCTAATTAGGGAATTAAATGGTAAATGGGCAGTAAGTAATGAACAAAAGGCAAAAAGGTTTGCGCTACATTTAGAATCAATATTTCGACCAAATGAAGGGCTGTCAGAAGATTTGCCATACCAAGAACACCAACAAGATTAGACTGAAATAAAATTAGTAACACCAAAAGAAGTAGCATTAGAAATAAGAAAAAATATGAACATCAAAAAAGCGCCAGGTTACGACCTTATTACAGGCCAAGTACTACAACATCTGCCACGGAAAGCGCTGGTGAAATTAACGTATCTGTTTATTGCATCTATTAGATTAAAATATGTTCCAGCTGTTTGGAAAGTAGCTGAAGTCATCATGATAGCAAAGCCAGGGAAACCACCTCATGAACCGACATCATATAGGCCAATCTCCTTGTTACCTGTAATTTCTAAACTATTCGAAAAGCTTTTGCTAAAAAGAATGAAACCTATACTTGATCAAAGAGCTCTTATCCCTAATCACCAGTTTGGCTTTAGGGAGAAACACTCAACAATAGATCAAGTACATAGGATTACAAAAATAATTGAAAATGCATTAGAAGAGGATAAAGTTTGCTCCTCTGTGTTCCTAGATGTTGCGCAGGCATTTGACAGAGTCTGGCATAAAGGTCTGATACATAAATTAAGCTCCATGCTGCCTGCACAGTTTGTAGCAATCTTAGAATCTTATATATCCGCGAGAAAGTTTAGGGTAGGCATGAAAATGGTTATTCTGAACTCAAGGAAATAAAAGCTGGAATCCCGCAGGGAAGTGTGATAGGGCCGGTCCTGTACCTACTATACACATGCGACATTCCAGTATCAGAAAACAGCACCATTGCAACCTTCGCCGATGACACTGCCATAATGTCTACCGGAAGTACCCATAAGGAAGCCGTGATTAACGCACAAATAGCTGTGACAACGTGTGTGTGTGTGTGAATGGACTAAAAAATGGCGCATCAACTTAAATGAATCAAAATCAACTCACATAGATTTTACAAACAAAGCACCCCAGTACTACCCAATACTCATCAACAATAAGCTTGTTCCATATGGTAATACAGCGAAATATCTTGGCATGACGCTTGATGTGAAGCTACGTTGGAAAGCGCACATTAAGAAAAAACGGCAAGAACTAGATATACGTTACAGCGAAATGAATTGGCTGCTTGGAAAAAAATCAAGCCTGTCAATACCAAACAAACTTTTACTGTATAAGCAAGTCCTGATGCCCGTATGGACATATGGTGTACAGCTGTGGGGCTGCACTAAACAGAGCAACAAAAACATTATCCAGCGTTTTCAAAATAAAGTGCTAAGAAGTATAGTTAATGCACCTTGGTATATCCGAAATGACGATCTCCATCGGGACCTTCAAGTGGAGTCCGTCGACAAAATTATTCAACGTTTCGCAGAAGCTCACGAAAAGAGACTCATATTTTTTTTACTTTCATTTAAGGAGTATTACATTGTCTATTAAATACAATTTATTGCATTAACCTATCATTTTTAGTTTCCGAGATTTTTAACATTCTTTAAGTGACCCGGATTCATTGCTCTCGAGTGTATATTATCTCACTGAACAAGATTTCACAACGTCACTCAGTGATCGAAGTTTCCTCAGTGTCTTTATGGGCATGAGATTTTTTATACTACTAAGGTGGCAGACAAGCTTATGTCTCCACCTGATTGACTGTGATCGTTTGCAACAGTCGCTACACTCGCGCTGCAAGAACCTTCTAAACCCTTTTGAAGAACTCTATACTTCCATTAACATTTACTACGAGTTTTGTCACACATAAACCCAGAACGAGAATGTAACACTATTGTTCCTATTACATTAATAAAGGATATTGGAGTACTTATGAGCAAGTACCGCAGTGTGTTAATGAGCTTTATAAAGATAAATTACCAACTAGTCGCTGATATAACTCTGTATAATTTTCCTTAGTTTCAAGTTTATTCTTTGTGGCAATAAATTGTTACATTGTGGTATAAACTGCATTAGTAGCAAGATTTTGTTTGATTATGAAAGATGACTACTTAGCGTCTAGATTTTTTATCGTACCTATTTTGTTTTATTGCTTTATCAAAAATCATTCATGTAAAAAGTACTTACATTATTCATGCTTGCATGCGCAATTCTTGTGAAAAGCAAATTACATTCAATGCTGTCCAATCTCAATTCCAGTGAAGCTTAATTTTAGTACAGTATTTGGGAAATCTCTCACGTCCGTGCTGTCTTACAAATGAAGGAGTGAGCGCCGACAACGAACCGTATTTCTATGGCAAGGTCTTAAAACGAAAAACGTACCTAAGAAAACATTACACCACAAACGTTAACTGTTAACGAAGACATGCTATATTAGTAAACATTGCGCAAAGGCATTGTAATACTTTGCATTTCTTTTTCTGTATTTTGTAAATAAAATATTCCGTGGTTTATAATTCCACATTGGTTCATCACTTCGCTCCTTAGATCATCTAACCAAAACTACCAAAAATTTTACGATTTTTTGGTAGAAGGGTTATCAGGTGATCCATTTACAGTGAAAATGTTAAGCGGGAATACTGTTAAAGTGAATGCCACTAACGAGGAAGGTTACAGGTTAATCACCAAACACCTTTCCTCCAATAATTGTTTATGGCATTCATATGAAAATAAACAAGATCGGCCCATTCGTGTAGTTGCTAAAAAACTGCACCACACTTGCGACCCCAAAAGAATTGTTGAGGACCTTCAACACAAGGGGTATAAAATTGAAGCAGCAGTGAATAAACTTAAGTGGAACAACAAGGAGCCACTGAACTTATTCATGCTCACATTCAGTAAAGAAGAAGATATTCAGAATATCTACAAAATCAGCAGTATTCTAGGATGTAAAGTGGAAATACACCCTCTAATCTAAAGACTCCTAAATTGATACCGCAATGCAAAAGGTGTCAAGCTTACGGTCATACGCAAAAATATTGCCGTAAGGAGCCGCAATGCGTTAAATGTGTAGGCAAGCACCTAACGAAAGAATGCCAGAAGCCAGCAACTGACAAGCCAAAATGTGTGCATTGTGGCGAACCGCACCCTGCTAACTATAGGGGATGTATGGTTGCTAAAGAACTACAGAATTTTAAAAATAAAAATATTCAGAAAAAAAGTCACTTGCAGAATCAGACTAGCGATTCAAACACGTCAAAACCTATTAAGGTCACGGCTGCATCGCAACCTTGCGCATCTAGCTAAAGCAAGCGCGAAAACGCTACGTATGCACATATTACACGTAATAGCAATGTGAATCATCGCAATGTAAACACGGAAATTGAAGGCAAATTAAATCAGGTATTAAACCTTATGATCACGTTTGACGAACGCCTCAAAAAAATTGAAAATAGTACTAAAAGAGCTACTTTTAATCAACGTGTATGAATAAAGTCTTAAAAATCATGACTTGGAATGCAAATGGACTGCTCAAACGTCGTCATGAGTTGCAAGTAGTCCTAGATAAAGAAAATATAGATGTGTGTTTGATATCAGAATCACATTGTACGAAAGAGTCCTACATTAAGTTAAATGGATATAAATCATATCATGCTATTCATCCATATAATAATGCAAACGGAGGTAGCACTGTGATAATAAAAGAAAATATCTCTCACTATCCGTCCATGACTCACGAAGAGTGTGATATTCAAGCCGTTTCGGTACGCATTGAAACTAAGCGATATACACTGACAGTAGCAGCCATATATTGTCCTCCGAGATATAAATTAAAACAAGAGCAATACGTCACTTTTCTGAATAAGCTCCGTAATCGATTTATACTCGGTGGTGATTTTAATGCCAAAAATACATACTGGGGTTCCAGATTAACCTCCACCAAAGGAAGAGAGCTAAAAAGTGCTATGAATGAAATCCAATGCGAAGTAATATCTACTGGGAAACCGACCTATTGGCCTACGGATATAGGACGAATCCCAGACCTGATAGACTTTTTTCTTTTTAAAAATATTTCGTCGACTTATATGGCTATTGAAGAAGGGTTTGACATGAATTCGGATCACTCTCCCATAACCTTAACCCTTGGCGAAAATGTCCTTCTCAGAGAAACCTACCCCACCTTGGTCAACATAAAAACCGACTGGGTAAGTTTTCAATCGGATTTAGAAGCTAAAATCGAACTCAAAGTGCCCCTGCGAAATGCTGACCAACTAGACTACGAAGTGAACAAATTTACTTCCGACATCCAGCAGTCAGCATGGCATAATACACCCGAAATTATGATAAGGAGCAAGGGTAACACATATCCCAAAGAAATCCTTGACCTAATTGTCGAGAAAAGGAGACAGAGAAAGAAATGGCACTACACAAGATCACCTACCGATAAAAATATATTAACACTTAACAAAAATATTGACAAGAACTATCCAAAGTTACAAAGATGATTCAATTGCCAAATCATTAGAGAGGTTGTCCGGTGACCGCACCAGCAATTACTCCCTCTGGAAGGCGATGAAGAAATACAGAGCTCCAATTGCGCCCATTCCTCTAATTAGGGAATTAAATGGTAAATGGGCAGTAAGTAATGAACAAAAGGCAAAAAGGTTTGCGCTACATTTAGAATCAATATTTCGACCAAATGAAGGGCTGTCAGAAGATTTGCCATACCAAGAACACCAACAAGATTAGACTGAAATAAAATTAGTAACACCAAAAGAAGTAGCATTAGAAATAAGAAAAAATATGAACATCAAAAAAGCGCCAGGTTACGACCTTATTACAGGCCAAGTACTACAACATCTGCCACGGAAAGCGCTGGTGAAATTAACGTATCTGTTTATTGCATCTATTAGATTAAAATATGTTCCAGCTGTTTGGAAAGTAGCTGAAGTCATCATGATAGCAAAGCCAGGGAAACCACCTCATGAACCGACATCATATAGGCCAATCTCCTTGTTACCTGTAATTTCTAAACTATTCGAAAAGCTTTTGCTAAAAAGAATGAAACCTATACTTGATCAAAGAGCTCTTATCCCTAATCACCAGTTTGGCTTTAGGGAGAAACACTCAACAATAGATCAAGTACATAGGATTACAAAAATAATTGAAAATGCATTAGAAGAGGATAAAGTTTGCTCCTCTGTGTTCCTAGATGTTGCGCAGGCATTTGACAGAGTCTGGCATAAAGGTCTGATACATAAATTAAGCTCCATGCTGCCTGCACAGTTTGTAGCAATCTTAGAATCTTATATATCCGCGAGAAAGTTTAGGGTAGGCATGAAAATGGTTATTCTGAACTCAAGGAAATAAAAGCTGGAATCCCGCAGGGAAGTGTGATAGGGCCGGTCCTGTACCTACTATACACATGCGACATTCCAGTATCAGAAAACAGCACCATTGCAACCTTCGCCGATGACACTGCCATAATGTCTACCGGAAGTACCCATAAGGAAGCCGTGATTAACGCACAAATAGCTGTGACAACGTGTGTGTGTGTGTGAATGGACTAAAAAATGGCGCATCAACTTAAATGAATCAAAATCAACTCACATAGATTTTACAAACAAAGCACCCCAGTACTACCCAATACTCATCAACAATAAGCTTGTTCCATATGGTAATACAGCGAAATATCTTGGCATGACGCTTGATGTGAAGCTACGTTGGAAAGCGCACATTAAGAAAAAACGGCAAGAACTAGATATACGTTACAGCGAAATGAATTGGCTGCTTGGAAAAAAATCAAGCCTGTCAATACCAAACAAACTTTTACTGTATAAGCAAGTCCTGATGCCCGTATGGACATATGGTGTACAGCTGTGGGGCTGCACTAAACAGAGCAACAAAAACATTATCCAGCGTTTTCAAAATAAAGTGCTAAGAAGTATAGTTAATGCACCTTGGTATATCCGAAATGACGATCTCCATCGGGACCTTCAAGTGGAGTCCGTCGACAAAATTATTCAACGTTTCGCAGAAGCTCACGAAAAGAGACTTCACTATCATGACAATCCTGAGGCAACCCAACTCCTCGATTGGACAGACTTAAAAAGAAGACTCAAAAGAACTAAACCCTTTGAGTTAGTGTAGTGCTATGTGAACGCGATAAGTGACTTTAGTCGTTTAGTGTAGAACACAAGAACAATGTGTACGTAAACTTAACAGACTCTAAGAAAAATCAATGGATTATCTTCTTAGAATAAGTATTTTCATTTGAGAAGTTTAAGTCAAAGTAAAATTACTTATTAGCCCATAAGCTAGATTGTAATATTTAAAAGTGAATTTGAATACACTTATTAAAAAAAAAAAAAATATCAATCTAAAGAATCACATATAAAATGCAGCGTACGAAGTCGCAGGCAACAGCTAGTCACTAATATATGCAAAGAGCTGCACAAAACTTTTAATTTATTAAAAGCAATAAAACTTATCAGAAAAGTTCAAAGATTTCCTAATAAGTACACCTAACATAAATATAGACTACTCTAATCTCAATCCACTATACAGTCTTAAATTCATTGTTAATTAAGTTTTTAAAGCTAAATACACAGTAGGCTCATAAACAACAAACAAACACCAATCTTCGAATAGAGCCAGTAGCATAATCAATCTTGTACTGACAAAAGTTTACAATAATACCGTGCCCCTTTCGTTTCATCTCTTTTGCAAATTACTTGTTCACTCTTGAACACTAAAGAAACTTTCGCTGAATTGAAATTAAATTGCTAATTTTGCTACTAACCCCTGAATGTATCGATCGCTTTATTCAAAGTCGTTTTCAATGCCAAAGGAAAAGGAGAATTCATTTCAAATTGTACGTTCATTCAAATTACATATTAACTTCGGAAATGACTTTCCGTTTCAGTTGTATACTCATTATATGGTGTACTCCTGAGTAAAATGAATACGTAATATTGATAAAAACACATTTAAGTATACCTTTATCGGTAATATACATGGTATTCTTAAAGGTTCTTTTTCAAGATTATTGTGTATTTACCTACATGATGTCACACGTGAGTTGTTACAACTCTGACACACATTTGAGGTCTTGTTGATTCAAAAACTATAAGCATTTCTGCTGAAGTTATACCGGATAACATAAAAGACAATTCCAAAAGGAAAATACTAACTTTCTAACTATAATAAAATTGGCGTTTAAAATGGCTTATAAAATGCAAAATTAACCTTAAATTTTTAATCCATTAATTATAAACTGTGGTAACAATTAGGAGGTACCAGTAGATTGAGCACTTGCTATCTAGAAATATTTCATACTAGCGGACGTCACGCGGTTTCACCCGCGTAGCTCCCGTTCCCGTGGGAATACGGGAATAAAATATAGCCTATGTTCACCGCAAAGAATGTAGCTTCCCAACAGTGAAAGAATTTTTCAAATCGGTCCGGTAGATCCGGAGCCTATTCGTTACAAAGAAACAAACAAACAAACAAACAAAAAAACAAATCTTTCCTCTTTATAATATTAGTATAGATTCTAAGATTAGGGGCTATTAGGTCATGACGTGATGATGTGCGAGAAAACATGAAACCACTGTGAAGCGTTTGCACTGCCTGTGTATGAATACATCCGGTTGATCGACCCGGGGCGGCGCTAAGTAAGTAGTTGCCTACTTTCAACGGAAATTTGAGTTGCGCATCTTTTGACAAGTAATAGACAAGTGCGAATTGGTCTAACCCACCGCGGATTCCGTACCTACAAATTATGAAGTAAATAATCTAACTTCCTACTAATCTTACTGGTAAGAAGTAAGCCTACGCTTATCTCGTCACAAATTTCAGAAATAGAATCTACTTAGGTAAACGACTTTTTAGGGATTCGTACTGGTCTGCCAGACCCTTTATCTCTAACTCTATCTAAAATCTAACTTAACAAAAAATAGTGTCGTTTAGTTCACCAATACATGTACCTACTTTGACTCTTTTAAGAGAGGGGTAGCCATTAGCCTAGAACTATGAATTCTAGCAAGTAAAATCTTCTTATACCCCAAGTAGAGGAATAAATCTTAATATCTACATTATTGATTTTCATTTTGAACCGATTTTCTATTTGTTTGTGTGTTACTCTCAGTCACAATAATAATTTAACCACAGTTTGTCATTATTATCCCTAAATCCACCAACTGTATTCCCAGTTCCCGCAAACTTCCACGACTAACTGAAGATTACAGAGATAAGAAAGTTGCTACGTAACTTTAATATTAGGAAATATCAGAGTAGCAGTACAAAAATTGTGATTTCTGGTTTAAGGTACCAATTAATTTGTTGTTTATGATTAACATTACATATTATTTAAGTTACTCTTTAAAACATCGTCTTTGTCGTTTTTTTTTATCACCAATAACCTCGTTATTCTTTAGGTAAAATATAGTAAAATAGCCTTAAATTATGTCCTCTTTAAATAAACTGCGGTAATACAATACCGAACATCTTACATAATGATGTGCTACTTGCTGCTTGTTGAGTAAAGAAAATGTGCTTCCGATCCATTAAGTTTTCATCGTAGTATACTGTCCTGTATCATAATACATTCTTTAATATTTTTTAAATATACCTACGAAGCTTTGATATCTAAGAGCACTTAATACCTTAAGTAGCCTTAGCATTGATTTACTTATAAAAGTTAAGACAAAGTACTTTTATTATTCGTAGGTGTATAAGGTGTTAGACAAGCCACAGGCATAAAATGTGAACTACCATTTTACGTTATTTATGGAAACCGTATGAAATATTTTCTGCAGTATAACATCCATTTTCCAGGTTAACACGAACTTATGGAGCTCACTGTGGACGTAGATATAATCACCCCGCTTTGCACAGAATACGTTAATTGATAACGCGGGGTCACAGAATGACAAGCTCATAACTCACGAAAAGACTCATATTTCATTACGAAACTTTCATTAAGCCCTCATTGTTATGCAGTGCTTTGTAATTATTTACCAGTTCAGTATACTAACGAAGTTTTGATAATGAAGCCTGAACACAACTAACTGCGAGTTTTAGGTGCTGAAGTAATCTTCAGCACCTAAAATTTGCAGTTAGTTGTGTTCAGGCAAGCCACAGGCATCATTTATGCAACTTGTCTAGTTGCTTAAATGATGCATGATAATTCTTATGTGCATCACTAAGTCAATTTAGAGGAACGTGTCCCTTCTAAAAGCCTTTAAAGGGGAATGCTAACCTTCATAACAATAACTATCAGGTTGTTAAATATGAATAAAATATTCATCTTCTCAAATCGCCTTCATCTGGTGGATCTTGGAGGTGCTGCCTAGGGTGCTGCTATTTATGGTCATCATGACTTTATTACGATAAATTAATGAAGAAACATTAATTTATGTTGGTTTCATTTCAAACTACAGAATAATACATTAAAATGTACAGTATGAGAAAGATAATGCGACTAGAAATATTCGTAACAACTAAACACACTGAAATGAATTACGACAATCGCAGACACAAAAAGCTCCATATTTCATTCTCCAAATTTCATTAAGTACTCATTACTTGGTGCAGGTTAGTTCACAATTTTACCTCCCCCCGGCTAGATATTTTGTTTAATTTGTACGTGTTAACCCAGGGGAAAACGATTTAATCCTATTTGTTTATGTACTTTTGTTTTGCTCACCATTTTGTATTTAACGTTAAGTTATGGAGGTTCGTGATAAGATTGGCGCTTTAGAACTTTTTACTTTTAAAAATCAGAATTTGAAGAGATAATTTTCAGAGCGATTAATAAAACAGTAATATAAGATTATTTAAGTATTTTTTTCGCAACCAAAGAGTTCTGTTCTGGAGTGGAGACCGCGACTTGGTATATGTGGAGTTGGTCGAACCCCCGCCGCCCAGCCAGATAGACCGAAAAACTGAAAAAGTTCGCAGGGAGTGACTGGATGCGAAAGGCGCAGGACTGTGTATTGTGGAATAATTTGGGAACAGAAGACTGCCGTAGGCTGATTGTATTGATTTAATACACAGTAATAAAAACTTTATATCATATTTTACGCCAGGAAGTTTAAAAAATAATTCTGCACGATGAGCGAAATCTGTGTCCGTTGTAGACTCCCTAATGTTAGTTTCGGTCGCACATCAATCCCCCAGTTTGAAGCCTATGGTCTTTTTATTACCTAACCTTAATAATAAATCTTGATTTCTTTCGCCATCTTGAGATATATCTTTTAGGTATCGCTTGAATCTATCATCTACAGGATATATATATACGAAAAAGTAGAACCAACTATGTAAGGGTTCGTACCATTAAAGTAAAAAGTACAACAAAGGTCTATAGGCACTACAAAGCAAATTGAATGGAGGTGTCAATAGTGAGAAGTGACTCATTTCCGGTATATTTGTTGTCATTGACCCATAGACATTAAATTTTCTTGTTCGTTCTATCGAACACCGGTTTCCGGGTATGATGTCCGGACCCTCTTTCTCATCGATTCGGGACAAAGTGAGTTAAGGCCCTTCCAATTTTTTTTCTATTGGCTTTTACCAGTATTCGCTATCGAAAATAGAAACTAATAGTTTCAACGATTAGAAGAATGTCATCGCTACAGTGTCTAAGATTCAGTAACTGTTTCGTGAATGGTTACATTGAATCGTGTATTTATTGGTCTTAGACAAAAAGTTATTACGATGATTTAATGTGAAATGTGAGAAAAATAAATAAATATTGTATGGCCCCTTTTTCACGCATCGCCATCTAGCCCAAAGCTAGCTAATGTAAGCTTGGGGTATGGGATATAGATAACTGATAATCCCTACTAATATTATAAATGCGAAAGTAACTCTGTCTGTCTGTCTGTCTGTTACGCTTTCACGCCTAAACGGCTGGAGCGATTGAGATGAAATTTGGTATGGGGATAGTTCGAGGCCCTAAGAAGGACATAGGCAAATTTTTAACCGGCTGCGCAAAAGGAGTATTATGATTTTACGTGATAACGACTTTCACGTTGTTACTCTTTCACGCCTAAACGCCTGGAACGATTGAGATGAAATTTGGTATGTGGATAGTTCGAGGCCCTGGGAAGGACATAGGCTACTTTTTAACCGACTGCGCAATAGGAGTGTTATGATTTTACGTGATAACGACTTTCACGCGATAACGAGTTCTACGCGGTCGAAGTTGCGGGCACAGCTATCCCTACTATTATAAATGCAAAAGTAACTCGGTCTGTCTGTCTGTCTGTCTATCAGTCTGTCTGTCTGTTACATTTGCATGCCTAAACGGCTGGAGCGATTGAGATGAAAATTGGTATGGAGATAGTTCCAGGCCCTGGGAAGGACATAGGCTACTTTTTAACCGACTGCGCAAAAGGCGTGTTATGGTTTTACGTGAAAACGACTTTTACGCGATAACGACTTCTACGCGGTCGAAGTCGCGGGGAACTGCTATTTAATATAAATGAGCTTAAAGATAGTCTGTTGTAAATATTTAATCACGCTACTTAGCCTAGGGGCTTGACAGAGAAGGATTAAAATTTGTAGGTATACTATATGGGCAAAAGACATGCTTACAAAATAGGTTAGGTTATATTTTTATATGCGGATAGGTTTTTATAAGGGTGAATCCCTCGCGTCACGCCTTCGTCTAGGGCCTGCTTCTGTAAGGACGATGAGCGGCCTCCTCATTGACCTCAGGCCCCCGGTCATGTAGGCCGATAGTCTTAGGCGAAGACATGTCGCCGGCGCTCTCGCCGCTGATGCGGAACTCGGGTGGGAGAGTTCTCTCCCGCCCCCTCCCGGCCGCCTCTTTCACGAGCTTGACCTGCTTGCAGAAAGAGGCAGCGCACCCACTTACTCCCGCTGGAGATCATGGTCTCCAGCGAGAGAGTGTTCACGTCTAGAACTGCCACGAAGGTCTGGCGCTATTGCGATCGCACCTTGCACTTCACCAATGTGTGTCAACTCTAAAACACAAGTACTAGTGCAAATCAATCTTTTTGAAAATATTTTACCTTTAACCTTAAAATATTATAATAGAAATTATTTTTATTTGTGATGTCCTTCGTCGATCATCCTTTTTTAGTGGATGCGAATGGCACAGGACCGCGGACTGTGGCTTGAACTGGAAGAGGCCTACGTCCAGTAGTGGACTGCTGATTTGATTTATTGATACGAATATACGATTGAGACCCTTACGTAGCCTCTCCTCTGGTAAGTTAAAATATGGAAATTATCACGGACACTGCTTTTAGCAATATTGTAAATAGCAAAGAGATTGCAAAATATTCAAATATTTCAATAGGTAATCAAATTCTAAAATATATGAAATATGAAAAATAAGATATCGGCAACTAGTAGTGCAGAACTCTTATTTTTCATATTTTACAATTTGTTTAACAAAAGCAGTGCCGTTTACCAATTTTTTGTTCTAAACGTATTCTAAATTTGACTTCGAGAAAATAAAAGGGACAATGTGAAAGATCACGGCCAAGCCGAACTGTATTAGCCACAGGCGCGATAAAGAAGGCAATTTTCTAAATAGGGCTTCTGAGGATTTCTCTAATGTCGGACAAAAAATGAATTGTTACCCACGAAAGATGTACCTTTTCCCTAAGTTTCACTACTACTGAATAAAGAAGAAGCGTACTTTGACTTTCGATTTAATTTAGACAGTCGTATTGCCCAAATGGCAAGCTTTTCCTGTTATGCCCTTGCCAGAAAATTCACTTTTGGGAATTTTTGTTTTACTAAGGCTTAGAGATTTAAGTACCATTGCAAATACGTTGAAAAAGTTTTGGTGTATTAAGATTTTTTATCAAGTATCCTGACGACATGATCAGATAAGTACTCTAATACGAATGACTACGAAAATTCTTTTTATCAAATTCAAAGTATTTTTTTGTAATTTAGTGGAAATCAATCAGCTTTTGCATTATACGACCACTTGACCAAGCTTGTGGGGGCCGCCTGGTCCGTCCTTCGCGCTTGGGTGGAGAGGACACACGGAGCACCGGCGTACCACCTCACGCAGCTCCTCACAGGACATGGCTGTTTCGCAAAGTATTAGTGGAAGGTGGTGGGCGTGGAGTCGGATCCTGTGTGCCGTCACTGCCCGAGCGGCGCCGTAGACACGGCGGAACACACTCTCGCCGAGTGTGCGGCGTGGGATGGGCCACGTGTCGACCTCTCAGGCATTACCGGCAGGGACCTGTCGTTGCCAGCCATGGTGCGAGCCATGGTCGGCAGCCAATCGTGCTGGGTTGCCGTTGCCTCGTTTGCTAGCGAGTTACGAGTGCGGGAGCGTGCTGGTCTGACGCTCCCGCCCCGCCGTCCCGTTCGGGGACGCCGTATGCCGGCGTGGATGCGCGCCCCCGACTAGTTTCTTGAATCGTGGGCGGTGGTCGGGGGACCTTGCCCACGATGATCAAACAGCGATAGGCACCTCCCCGTGTTACGGGGGTGCCTTTTTCAATCCGGGGGCGCCTTTAACGCCCACCCGCTCGACCGCTCTCTACCGCTCTTCTTACAGAAGAGCATCCGAGAGCGGTACGATGCCATTTGTAATTATAACTCCTTTAGGAGTTCAGGGAGGGGGCAGACCATCAAGTCCCCCCCGTGAAGAGTCCCGTAATGCGGCTACCCTTTGCCGGGCCGCAGTGATTTATCCACCGGCCTATCCTGCGACCCGGTTAAGGCGAGGCGGAACACCGCGGGGTTTAGTGGGTAGGACGGTCCCACATGTCGGGCCGTGAGTCCCACACGAAGTCGTCTTGCTTGCTTCGCCGAAACAAGGCGGCGAAGTGCCTAACATGCAGTCCACGCATCAAAAAAAAATGGGAAGTCAAAGTACGATACTTTCATAATATTATAATACTAGCTGTTACCCGCGACTTCGTCCGCGTGGAAATTATGTTATAAGCAAAGTTTGAACCGTATTCTATTTGAGGCTCTAGCTAGGATAAGTCGTAACCAAAATGTGGGAACAAATTTAGGAC
Organism: Miltochrista miniata; assembly: GCA_933228765.1. Classification (NCBI taxonomy): domain Eukaryota; kingdom Metazoa; phylum Arthropoda; class Insecta; order Lepidoptera; family Erebidae; genus Miltochrista; species Miltochrista miniata. The sequence continues at coordinate 29,688,994 of OW121748.1, read as the reverse complement.
ATCCTCCAACTTACCCGGGGAGTTATGCGCCAGATGTATTTTTTTAACGTGAGGAAAATCCCACATGAATGTACTATGACTCCCACTGACTAAAAACCACACGTATCCTACCTAACAGCCTACGATTGGGAGCCCCGGGTAAGCCCTCTAAAGGATACCCTAGGACTGCGCTAGATGGATAGGAAGAGACCTCATGGTTTTAGTGCGTCCAAGGCCGGTATGACGTACGTGTTTATTAATTAGCCCCTTTAATAATTATAAGAGTAAGTAGTATGGTGAAGCGCGAATACGAAACGTTTGTTAGATTAGGGCCACAGACTGAAAACTTTACGCATAATCGGAAGAGTTGAGACGATAACACTAACGCTAACGGTAGCCAGTAAATGGCAGTCGTTAAACCAAGTTGAAGACCTTATAGATTTAATAATTTTCAAAAGTAGGCAGTACTAACGCCTGTCTATTTCAACACGGCAATGCGGCTCACCACATATTACGTTACGTGGGACAAATTAAAAAAAGGTAAACATATAATATGCCTCGATACCCCTTTGGGGATAAAGGCGTGACCGTATGCATTTACTTATTATGTTTAAGGTGATTTAATTTATGTACCCATGTCACTGTTGCCAAAGCTCAACATTTTTCAGTAAAGTTGTTTTAAGAATGTTCATTATAAACAACGTTTGTGTGGCGTGTTGGCTTAATCATAAAAGAGCTGCTTAATGGTTAGAATAGACTTAATCTTTAAGCTCTTTTTTGATTAAGCAAACAGAGCAGTTTCTCACGCTGCTTGATGAGTCTGATGAAGAAATACCTCTCCTTTCATAGATCTTATGTGACGTAAACGAAGTTGCGAGGGTTAGCTAGTCTATACATATAGTAAAACTGTTGAGGGTCGAGAGTCTACTAAAGCCGAAAATGAAATTACATTTTTCATGTGTGACTGTCTGTCTGTATTCCGAATAAGTATCACGCCGTAGTTACTAAATGGATTTGAATGAAACTTAGTACAATCAGAGCTTATACTCCGAGGAAGGTTCTAGGATACTTTTGATCTCGATATTTTGCGCGGTTCCTTTGGGAGAAGGGATGAAAGACAAAACGGTTTTTTAGTTGTTACTTCTCAATGTGTTTTCGGATTCCAATTTTTTTTTTAGTGTTATAAAGGGAATACTGTAAGGAATGTTTCACACAAGTTTCCATGTTAAAGGTTTTCTAGTTCAGGAATTAGAGACATCCCAACTTTCGCAAAACCTAGAATTCAAGGATCACTTTGAATGTGAGGGTAAATCTAAATTGGCGTGTTGGCTAAGTGATAAAAGAGCTTAATGATTAAGGCTATTGTAAATTGTAAAGATCCTACCTCTAGATTGCTATTCAAATAAAAGATTAATGAAAATTATTCAGTAATTTCTGTATTTTGCAAAAATATACAAACAGATTTTCATTGTTCTCTGCCGAGCTCCTAAAAAATTAGCGTAATAATAATTGTTGTCTGAGTGTAAAACCTATCTCCTACTAATTTTCCTGCTACGTTTTAGTTAAATCAATCCAACGGTTTAAACATTTCATTGCTCTCTGCTTAGCGCCTAGGATATGTGGCGTGATAATATATAGCCTATTTTAAGACCACACCCCTAAGTAATATTTGTGCAAAATTTGAACCAAATCTGTTCAGTACTTTTCGAGATCCTTCCGGACAAAGCAAAAGAAAACAGACAAACAGACAAAAAAAAATCTAACTATATTTTCAGCTTCGGTATCTTATGTAGAACACCCGGCGAGAATAATTTTTTGTTAATATTTCCAATGTACAGTTTTAGCTTTTCTATCATTTTATTATATGTATAGATTTCTGTATTTTGCAAAAATATACAAACAGATTTTCATTGTTCTCTGCCGAGCTCCTAAAAAATTTAGCGTAATAATATGTTGTTTGAGTGTAAAACCTATCTCCTACTAATATTCCTGCTACGTTTTAGTTAAATCAATCCAACGGTTTAAACATTTCATTGCTCTCTGCTTAGCCCCTAGGATATGTAGCGTGATAATATATAGCCTATTTTAAGACCACACCCCTAAGTAGTATTTGTGCAAAATTTGAACCAAATCTGTTCAGTACTTTTCGAGATCCTTCCGGACAAAGCAAAGCAAACAGACAAACAGACAAACAGACAAAAAAAAATCTAACTATATTTTCAGCTTCGGTATCTTATGTAGTACACCCAGCGAGTATTTTTTTGTTAATATTTCCAATGTACAGTTTTGGTTTTTCTATCCTTTTATTATATGTATAGATAGTAGAATCTTCATTTAGAGTGCCACTTAGCTCTCTGGATGGTATAGGAAAATTTACCTCCAAAAATAACAAATTTTCAAATCAATGCAAATTATTATACAAAATAGATCCTGAAAGCCTGAAGTAGATCTATAAGTTTAGCAAAAATTTAATTACTTACCATCAATTAATAATATTATTGATTGTCGTGGATCGTACGTGGAATCCTTTCACGGATAAAGGCGTGTATCCCAAAGCAGAATATTTCGTGAGACTGGGACATTCGGTTGGATTAAAACATTGTCTTGTCTACGCAAGGGTCCTATGGCATTGTTTTAGTACAGGCATAAAAGACGCTTTGGAAAAATTGTTGTTGTTCTGTCGATAGAACAAGCGTTATTTATCTCCGATTGCTATAATGTTGAGTTAGTTAATTAAATTACAACAGCAATTTGAAACCTTTACAAATTTATTTTAAGTTACAGACTTCCCAAACTCAATTATTCGAAATGCCTTTGTTTCAGAGTGACTACCTTAGAGGCGTTCTACAAAGTAACATTATGATTATTACATTAAAGTCAGAATTAATTTTATTAATCCATTCACAACTTAACTATATCAGTTAGTGACATTAATATGCTAACAACGTCAACAAATTATATTGATCAAACATTAAATTCATGCAAACTTATTTCGATTATTACTAAAGTTAGTTCTTCAAAGATTTTATTAAAATCCATGAATTTATTCACAATCACGTCCCAGCCTGATACGATAAATTAAGATTTACATAGTCAAGAACTTGAGGAGACACAATTACAGAAGTTTTAACATGGAGCCGCGGTAAGTAATCACATTGTCGGGACCTTGCTGAGAGAAATTTTCTGTTGGTGCTTGTACAAGGACCTGCCCTTAATATTTTGCTCTGTTGACAATATTGCAATGACTTTACAAGAAAAGAAAGATTGACGGTCGTCTATTTCGTAACGTACGTATAATAAATGTGTACATCAGTGGTAGCGATATTTGTAAATTGTAATGAAATGTTGTGATAAGGATAATTTCTTAAAATCTAAGAATATGAATATCTGGCAAAATAGCTTCACTTTCTTTATTATCTTTACATTTTTATCTTCTTATTACTTTCGATGCGTATTTCAAGATCTATTGTAACTTCTCCTGGAACTTTACCGAATTCGCGCTCACTGTAACTATTTTGTTAGCGATCCTGGTTGAGAAATATGCATAGGATTAGTAATAGCCTGGTAAAATTTTCAAAATTATTAACTGGTTTAATAAACTCATTTTACTGGAACTTGTCAACATTACGTTCCAGTAAAATGAGATTTGAAAATTTAAACAGCAAGTGACTAGATACAATCTTCACCTCTCCGTTTTTGAAAATAAGTCATTACTGATGACTGTAAAAGTTTCAAAATATTTTAAGTTGAAACTTACATTGTAAACGTAAGTTTATCGAATCAGGATTTCTTCTCAAAGGATTTTATACCAGACTTTACTAGTTCCCGCATTGTGATTTCATAAAGGATAGGGTGTTAGAAATAGCTGTCTTTCAAGACTAACTAGGTAATAAAAGAAAATAGGTAAGAAGTAATAGCCAAGTAAAACTTTTCTAATCCAGAGTATAAAATGAAAACGTTAGTTTCAAGTAAAGAGAGCGTTTTCTTAGATTAAGCGTTTTTAAGTTTACAAACAAAATCTTTACAATGCACTCTCCTTTCAATTGCATGAAGGTTTTGTTTTAAGAACTGAAACATAATGAGCTTCTTTACACACGATACACCAAACATTAATATGCGTCAAAAAGAGTCAAGCTTATTAATATAAGATATAATAAGTGATGGTAGTGATGACAGCGATGTTGACCAACACTCAATTTATTCCTTAAAGAGTACACGATAATAGACAGATTAAAGTATTTAATTTAATAGTTTATTATATCTACTTTGAAATTAACAAATTAAACGCCGGAAAACATATAAAACAGAAAACCAAAAATAATGCATATAATTAAATAGCCAAATCTGCAACTATATTACAACTGACTGCTGTGTGGCATTCTACTCTTATTCCCGCCTCCCATCGTATTGTATTCCAATGATAATATCATTATTATTCGATCTATCTACCTCTGTACTAGAATTCTGCCCGATTCATTCAGCCATTAGAGCTTTATAGAATAACAAACATCTTCAAGACTTTCACTATTATAATATTATTAGTAATTATATTTCATCTTACGTTAAGGAGACAATTACTTCAGGGACATAATATACATTCCCGTAGACGTCCATTTAAAACGGAAGGATATGAGACAGGGGCAGCACCTCGCAGGAAATAAAGGTAGGTATTTGAAAAACTTTTGTATAGATCTTTAATGTGCACAAGTTTTTGTTTACAAGAAAATGTGGGTTTGTACCGGTATTGTGGCGTACTATATCTTTTTTATGTTCAATGTTTTCCGCAGCCTATTCTTAAGGAAAACCTGACACAGATTGTTGTTTTTCTATTGAACTCCTAACAAATTAATGTTTGCAGTTCTTGTTTGTGTTGCTTTCAAATAGATTAGTTACAATTCATATAATCGAATATGACTTTCTTCTTTGAAAAAGTAAACACTTCGATCCCTGCGGCAGTCTACGAGTTTAAGGCAGAAGATCAGTGCTTTCAAGTCGGATTATTGAATTTAAATTTCGTTTATGGGTTCTCCCACAGTTTATTATTTATGAATTTTTCATTAAACCTTTAAACTCAATGTCTTGTTTTCATTTGATCTATATCTATCCAACCACCGCCATGATGTTTTTCATATAATTATAATATATATGACTAATAGGTAATAATAATCAATCAATATCAATACATTATAATAAAATCGTAACAGTTCACTGTGTGTACGTTAAAGATATTTAAGAAAATAAATTATAGAGAGGCTTTATGGACACAATAGAACCCAAAACAATGGTTTTTAGATTATTTTTGTCTGTTTGTCTGTACGTTTGTACACGCTAATCTCAGCAACCACTTACCGATTGCAATGCGGTTTTATTTATTGCGTTGCGGTTTGTTTCACTTACCATTTAGTGTTTTCTTCATGTCAATCAGTTTATAAATGAAAACGTTATCTCATTCTAAAGAATCACAAATAAAACCCAGCATACAAAGTCGCAATTATAATGTATAAAAAAAAATTGTAATAAATTTAAGCTAAACTAAGACAACATTGTCGGAATTTCATGTGCAAAGTAATGAATTCAACTTCATAGAGTGTCTTCATAGAGTGTAAAATTATTGTGAGTTGTCTATTGCTTTGATAGTAGTTAGACTGACTAGTCCGAGTAAAAATTTCTATGATCAGTAAAAAAGTTAAGTATTGCGTGTGTATACATGGTTCCAGTTATCTTTTAACGATCAAACATTAACATTCTTTTTTCTTTCATACAAACATAAAAAATGGGAACTTGGGGCATCGAACTAAAACATCTACCGTTAATTTTGCAGTACTGGCAATATTGCCTATTCTTTTCTTATCTATTTAATCAAGAGAGGCAAACGCGAGGGATGTAATGCAAGGAGTTGAAGCACAAAAGCCGCAGGCACGAATGTTATCAAATTTAATCTCTTATAAATTATACAGCATAAATATTATATCCTCTGAGATTCTGTTCATTTTAAAAGGATCAACAAAACGCAATACATTTTCATCACAGTAATCTAGTTGGAAAACAGCTGCTCTCTCGTTACGATGCTGAAAGCACATAATCTAATACAAGATTGTAATATGCGGTGTTGATCTCAAGATTATTACACGGTGGTATCGTATGGTTAATGTGAATAAAAATGTCTGTCAGTGGAACTATAGATGATAGTACCCCTATAGGTACATGTTGAATGTGAGTTCCGGGTTAAAGTATAAGCCGCAGGTGAAGGCGACTCATTGAGAGTAATCCCAATATTACAGCCGATTTTTTTGAGAAGAGCTGACGTCCGTCGTAACACTGTTTTTAGCACACTTAAAATTACAGTAATTAACAATGTAGGTACTACATAATACCTAGTAGCCTGCATTTTGCCTCTGTGGCGCAGTTGGTAGTGATACCGCCTGTGGGTTCGATTCCCACCGGAGACAAATATTTGTGTGACCCATAAATGTTTGTCTCAAGAGTCTGGGTGTTTCTATGTATAATATGTATGTATTTAAAAGTATATAAGTATTAATATCGGTGGTCTGATACCCATAACACAAGCAGGTTATTCCTAGCTTACTTTGGGATCAGATAGCGTTGTGTGAGATGTCCGTGAATATTTATTTATAAATAATATTTATTTATTTTCATAAAAATTTAATTTTTTTTTGTCAGGCCATTAGATAAAAATAAATAAATCATCTAGCCCAAATTAAGCTTTTATCAGCTTGTGTTATGGGATCTAGGTGACTGATAGACGTACATTGCTGGAATATGCATTTCAAATTTGGTCCCCTTATTTTATATAAACCGGCCAAGTGCGAGTTGGACTCGCCCATGAAGGGTTTCGTAGCAGCAAGTAACATAATATAAAAGTTCTTATAGTTTGTTGTAACTTTGATCGATGTTTTAACACGCAGTGGTAGTGATTTTTTTCTAACCAAAATTGCGGTTTATGACGTATTAAAAAAGAACTACCAGCTCTATCTCGTTCGAACCAATTTTCGTTAGTAGTTTTTATGGCAATGTACATCATATATTTTTTTTAGATTTATTATTCTCTTAGGTTAGAAGTTAGAGGGGGGGGGGACACACACATTTTTCCACTTTGGAAGTGTCTTTTGCGCAAACTATGCATTTTAGAAAAAAATGATATTAGGAACCTCAATAGCATTTTTAAAGACCTATCTTTAGAGAACCCACACGTATGGGTTTGATGAAAAAAAAAATTGTGAGTTTTAGTTCTGAGTATAGGGACCCCCAAAATTTACTACTTTTTTTCTAGTTTTATATAAGAATCTTAATGCGGTTCATAGAATACATCTAGTTACCAAGTTTCAATAGCATAGGCCTTATAGTTTCGGAGAAAAATGGCTGTGACACACGGACGGACAGACAGACAGACAGACAGACAGACATGACGAATCTATAAGGGTTCCGTTTTTGCCATTTGGCTACGAAACCCTAAAAAGACATCGAAATGTTGGAGAAGGTCCAAAGAAGAGCAACAAAAATGGTAGCATCCCTTAAAAAGAAGTCCTACGAAGAACGCCTCCTCGAACTCAACTTGACAACACTGGAGCAAAGGCGGAATAGAGAAGACCCCATAGAAACGAACAAAATACTCAGCGATCACTACAACGTCAGAAACATAAAAGATTTGTACATGATGAACCAGAACATACGTCTTAGAGGCCATTCCTTGAAGTTAACCAAACCTCCGTGTGCTAGCAACCCCAGAAAACACTTCTTACCATATCGAGTGATGAACTTGTGGAACTCTCTCCCGGAAACTGTATAGGTGCTCCAACAGTGAACTGTTGTGCAAAAATAGACTTGACAAACAAACACTAATTAAGAACACAAGTGCATTGATATACACGTATCAGCTCGTAGAGCTGCTAGTGTATCAAATAAATAATAATCTATATATATAAAAATCAATGCCACTTTTCGTTGTAATTTTATAACTCAAGAACGGGCTCACCTATCCAAACCAAATGTTTAGACTTTGTTCGGACTATTTAGTAGATGGTTTATGTAAAGTTCGCACAAAATCGGTCAAGTGGTTCTTCATTTATCACGCAAACAAAGTTGCGTGGGTCAGCTAGTAATATATATTTGTAAAAACATACCTACATATTATAAATAGAAAACACCCAAACTCCGAAACAAACGAAAATCAGGATCTCCTAGGTATAAGCTAAAGCACGCAAATTGTTCGTCACCTGTCACGAAAATCTATGGTGATTGATGTATTGGGCTAACCTTGCGGAAAGTAGGAGCCCACAATAAGGTGAGGTGGTTTTTACTCCACACTAAGCTGTACAAGATGTAGATTCGTCCCGTAGATGCGTCGAATACTGCTCTCACCTTTGGGACGACTCTGCGAGGTATTTGATGACGTGCTATTCGCAGTATCAAATGTCCTGAAGTAACGGGAAATCTAGAGCCATTGTTGCAGCAAATAACTAGTGCGTCTTTGATAGCATTTTACCGAATCTATTACGGTGTTCTGAAGAGCTCTTCAATCAAATCACCCCTCTGCTTTTCGAGATCCAAAAGAGCGCGTGTCGGCAGAGGTGCGCCACTCTCACAGTGGAGAGAATATTCACCACAAATGAGCGATGCAAAAGATAGTTTCTCTGTCAAACCATATTAATCTGGTACCACCAGCCAGCGCCTGTGTTTCCCTCCTCTTACAACACCGGCTTCATTAAGCGGAGCATGAAGAGGCACATTATATGACAGTCATCTTGAGGACCACTGTCAAATTCAGTCATGAAGATTGTGAGAGTATTTACAAATCGCTTGATGTCGTCATGACTTTCCATTATGCGGGTGGTAACATTTTGTTAAGCTAAATAATTATAAAAATATTTCAGAATGCGAAAATAAACATTTTTGAATTCATTTTATTCTTCATTAGCAGATATAAATAACTTCTCATTGTCTTTCTGTAAATAATTGTGGGTGGATGTGTAGGTAAGAACGTAATATCACTAAACATATTCCTTGACGAATACAAAGACATACGAGTACATTTTATATAATTATGGTGTGGGCGGGCGGTCTGAAGCGGTAACGTTGCAAAGAATAACTTTATCTATTCTACATCAGATTATCATTGCAAAGAAATAATCATCCAAATACATCTACCATTAGCTACAACTAAATTTAGTTTTAAAATTGTAATTTAACATCTAACCGCTAGTAGCAGTATAGCAAGTAGCACATATTGAGCACTTATTGGATTGAGATGGAAAGATTGTCCTGTGACGTAGGTTGACATCACATGATGGATGATCCAAATCCTTTTTCGTGTGATAGGGTATAAATCCTGCACGGTTCTTTTAAAATGAGTCGTATTTTACCTCGCATACATTTTCGAGTGACAATTTAGTCATGTTAGGTAACGGATTTCAAATTCAAATCTTGTAATATTTTAAAACATTTTCAGAGTTTCAAATTTGAATTGATTAATACAATAATTATAATACTTACTTCTTTTAAAACTTACCAACCCTAATTTTATCAAAAGATGGATTTTTAATAAAATTCAGGTTGGTATGTTACGTAATTCAATTATAGCATCACTGGCAAGTTAATAAAAAACAATAGCTACAGAAAAGTTTATTATTTAGCATCTACATATTTTAATAGTCTTCGGCAGATATCATTAAATTTGAAATACGAATAATTGCATTTTAATGAAAATAGCACTACCATGGACGTGGCGTGGTACCACAAAGGGCCTTAAAATTTTTAATTTACCAAAATAAATTTGTTTTACCACAAACACCAAATTATTAAAACAGAATGGTTAACAAAGTTTAATGTAGGTAAACACAAAACCATCATATCGAGTTAATTAATTTCCATAATGAGCTAAAATTTGATCTGCGGATTGAAACGGGAATTACATTCTAACCTGTTGTACCTGCCTACTCATTAGTAGTTATTGACCGGAGTATATTTGAAATGAAAATACGTTTGATCGTAATAAGCTCATTTAAAAGTATCTGGCCTTTGTAAAGCAACATACTGAAAAAAAAAACAACTTTCAGTAATCTCAGTAGTAATACTCGTATAAATTAAAGCATTATGCGTAAGGATAAAATAAGTGAAGAAATAGTGGAAGCATTGAATAGTTTGAAACTAGGCAAGGCTGCTGGGATTGATAGGGTTTCCGTTGAGATGCTGAAAGCAGGACGTGGCGTGGTGATTGACCAGCTGTACCGCCTTTTTAATCTGTGCTGGAGGAGTGGCAGCGTACCAAAAGAATGGTCCAAAGCCGTCATTGTGCCACTGTACAAAGGAAAAGGGTCGCAGCAAGAGTGCAAAAATTACCGCGGCATAAGCCTGCTCAGCATCGTCGGTAAACTGTATGCGAAAGTGTTGATAAAAAGAGTGATGAATGAAAGTGAAGGAAAAATGTGGGATGTTCAAGCAGGATTAATGAAAGGAAGGGGATGCACGGATCAGGTTTTCTCCTTACGATGCATAGCAGAAAAAGTTTTGGCCAAAAGCCAAAAGGTATATTGCGTATTCGTAGATCTGGAGAAGGCCTATGACAAAGTGGTGAGGAATGAACTATGGTCAACATTGTCTTTGTACGGGGTGAGCAGCAGCTTGATACGAGCACTGAAATCTCTATATGAGGGCTCGAGTGCTTGTGTCAGGATCAACGGAGCTTGCACGGACTTCTTTAATATAGAAAGGGGTGTGAGACAGTGTTGTGTAGCGTCTTCATGGCTGTTTAACCTGTACATGGACAGTTGTTTGAAAGAATTGCAAGAGAGTGCGTGTGGTATAAAACTGAACGAGCTGACCATCAAATGCCTCCTATATGCTGACGATCAGGTGATCTTAGCTGCATCGGCGGAGGAGTTGCAGTTGATGTTTAATATTATGCATGAGGCGCTGAAAGGTAGAGGAATGAAAGTGAATGTAAGTAAGACTAAAGTAATGGTTTTTGATAAAGAGAAATGTATGACGAATTGCCCTATTATTATCGAAGGGCAAAGAGTGGAACAGGTGAAAGAATTTGTATACTTGGGTTCAAAATTTACGAGGGATGGCAAGTGTGACCAGGATATTGAGAGAAGAGTTTTGGCAGGAAATCAAGTGAATGGGGCGATGCATACCTTTATGAGCAGTCAAAACGTGTCTAAGAAGGCGAGAGTGGCTGTGCATAGAGGTGTGCTTATCCCCACACTTATTTATGGTAGTGAAAGTTGGGTGTGGCAGAAGAAGCATGAAAGTAAAATTAATGCAGTGGAAATGAGAAGTCTGCGAAGTATAGCTGGAGTGAAATTAATGGACAAAGAAAGGAATAGCGTGATTAGAAAACAATGTGGTATAACTGAAGATGTAGTGACAAAGATAGAAAAAGGGATGCTTAGATGGTTTGGACATGTTGAGAGGATGGATGAAAATAGACTGACTAAACAGATCTATAAGGCGAGAATGAATGGGCAAGCTGGTAGGTGTCATCCTCGGCGTATGCATGGTAACCAAATTGATGACCTGCTGGAAAAAGGCCAGGTCAAGAGTACCCTTAACCGGCGAGCGTGTATGAAAGCACTTATGAAAGTAGAAGAAGCGAAAGTGGTATGCCAGGATCGTAGCAAGTGGAAAGCCATAGTCTCTGCCTACCCCGATGGGAAACAGGCGTGATGATATGTATGTATGTATGTATGTAAGTATAAAATAAGTGATGTTAATATAGTAGATAGCTATTTATAATCTCTTACAAATTATATTTTGAAGTTGAAAGCAAATTTATTTATAAGCTTTGCTGTAAGTAGATATTCTAAATATTTCAATACTTTTATCATTATTCTTCAAGCGTAAAAATGGAGAAGAAATTATTGTTGAAGCCGCCCAACATGGGTTTAACAAAGTCACACAATGGCTAGCTAAAAATAGACTTACCTTAAACATTAGCAAAACAACCCTAATGACGTTCAAAATTAAAAAAAAAAAAAAAAAATCGTCAAACAACGACAATTATAAAATAACTGTACACACTCAGCGAGGGTGCCCAGAGGTTTGCAACTGCCCAACACTCGTACAGACATCTGCTACTCGCTACTTGCGGGTCATACTCGACGACAGATTGTCGTTTCAACAGCATATAGACAGTCTATGTGGAAGAGTACGTAAATTAATATATGTATTTAAGCATTTAAGACATGTTGCTGATGCCAATGTTATGAAGATGGTCTACTACGCGCTATGCCAGTCTATATTGGGATACTGTATTTCAACTTGGGGAGGTGCAGGAAAGAGTCACCTAATTCACGTCGAAAGAGCCCAAAGAGCGGTGCTTAAGGTGTGCACATTCAAACCTTATCTTTTCCCAACAAGAAGTTTATACGAATATTGTGAAGTGCCCACAGTGCGTCAAATATTTATTCTTCAAATATTACTAAAACAACACAAACATAACTATAGTACAGGAATATCGCAACTGATAACATCTTCTCAGACACGCACAATTCGTAAATATAAGATTCCAATAACCACCACTTGCACAACATCTTTCGGAAAAAAGTTTTATTTCTTCTTAGGTCGCTACTTATATAATAAAATTAACGGTATCTTACGTTTTCACGAGAAAACCAAATATGAAGCCAAAAAAATACTCACGAGCTATCTCCTAAGCCTTTCATATGAAGAAACAGAGGCTATTCTTCACCCTCCAGTATAGAATATACCTCTAACTCTCCTCTAAAACATATTGTACTCATCACACACCCACATAAATACACACACACACACACACACACACACACACACACACACACACACACACACACACACACACACCACACACACACACACACACACACACACACCACACACACACACACACAATTGTTTGTATAAACATAAATTGAGTGAGACATCAAACTATAATACATACTCGTATTGCATTTTTGTTTATTTGTACAGGGCAAACCACAATCAATATAATGTACCTATGTGTATAAAACTGTGTTACTGGAAGGCAGCTGGTACTTATACCTCAGGTTTACCTTTTTAAGTACCAATAGCATTTGTAATAATATGTTAAATAGCTAAAATTATCGCCCTTGTGTTTTGATTTATTATGTTATGTTAAATTTACATTGAATAAATACATTTATTATTATGCTCTTTATTCAATAAAATAACTTATATAATACATTTTTAAATATAGTTATAAAAAAAATACATTTAAAAATATAAAATATAGTATCCCACCGGTATCGGGATACAGAGACCAAGCTACCGGTGGTCAGGGCTCCAGAGAGAGGAACCTCCGCACAATGCGTGCCGTGTCCAGTAACACTGCTTTTTGCATCACGCCCTTGATCCAGCTGCCCAACGCGAGCCTCTGAAGGTGTTGGTCGAGGCTCTTAGCTATAAGACCGTTAGCGGAAATGACTATTGGAACAATGATTGCCGTATCGACTTCCCACATGTCGACAATCTCGCGAGCTAAGTCCACATATTTTATTTTTTTGTCGCTCTCAGCCTTCACGAGATTCTCGTCATGGGGGATTGTGATATCAACAATCATTGCTCGCCGCTCAGATCGATCTATTACCACAATATCAGGCTTGTTGGCTACAACAGTCCTGTCTGTGATAATAGATCGATCCCAGTACAATGTGATACGACCATTTTCAAGAACTGGCTCAGCTACATACCTGTAATATGGAACCTCGATATCCACCAGGTAATACTTCAGAGCAAGTTGCTGATGGATGATCCTGGCTACTAGGTTGTGCCTGTGCAAGTACTCGCCGTTAGCAAGACGAGAACAACCAGAAATAATATGCCTGATGGACTCGCCAGGAAGATGACACGCTCGACATACATCAGTCGTACCATCCCTCAGTATATATTTCCGGTAGTTGTTCGTCATGATAACTTCATCTGCAATTGCACAGACAAAACCCTCGGTCTCTCCAAAGAGATCACCGAATCGTAGCCAGGCCACAGAGGCTATAAGGTCTACATGAGATCCATGCAGAGCCTTATAAAACCTACCGTGGAGCTCCTTGCCCTTCCATATCTCCTGCCGGTCATATTATTATTATTATTATTAATACGGGTTTAAGTAATGTACTTATTTAATAAAGACTTTAAAAATCTGAATGTTGTGTGTAAAATATCAAAGCCATAATATAATAATCGTGTTGTACAACCGCTCGTACATGACCGGTTTGACTGCCCCGATTTTATTACCTATTACATCAATTTGCTTGAGAGAAAGTAATTTTATTTAATACAATAATTCTAATACCAAGATAAATATAATTAAAGAAAACTAAGACTACAATAAGAACCGGACAAGATCGAGTCGTACTCGCCCAGCGACGGTTCCATGCACACGTCCGGCCGTTTGTTTGCCAAGATTGTGAACGCTTCGAGGTATCGAGTTGAAATTTTATCATACAATTTAGGTCTATGGTGCCTTGAAACTAACATTCACTACACACAACTCACATTTTAAAAAATATCAAACTTTTACTTAGATTCAGATAAAGGTTATGGCCGTTCATGTCGCAAAAAGAATGTATTTCGACACTCTCAAGGGAAAAAAAATCGCTATTAAAAATTTCGTCTTATTTAAAAAAAAGATATTATTATGCTTTATCTATTGACGTTGTTTTTTTCTTGTCTTAAAATTTTACTTTTGCAAACAGGTCTGCGTTTAATCTAATCTTCATCAAAACAAACTCACTCACCCAGCTACTCTTACAAAATGAGCTAAACAACATAGTCAAAATAAAAATTCTTAAGCAGTCAATCGGATCTGTAGAAGGGTAGAAATTAGTGTGATCCATTATTTTATCAACTCTACTCAAAATTCACATTTTTCAATCTTAAAACAAATACTATAAAAATGTACGCGTAGACAAAGCGAGCTAATATATTAAAACTGGTGTCTGTGAATATGAAGCTATTTCTCAACTGACTGTTTGTGGATGCAGCTCAAACTTTACTCATTTCAAATTCTCGCAATACGGAAAGTGATTCAATCATACTATTCTTGCGGAATGGTTGAACGTCAAATCAGCTATGCAGGACGGACATACTTGGCAAAAATTTTAAGAGTATATTGATGTTATTTGAAGCGAAAATTTATAAAACAAAACATTATAATTTAATAAAACAACTCCTTAATGTACAAGAGTACAAATGTACAAGGATAATCTTATTATGTTACTTACCATGAACCCTCTCAAGCTATTTACAGTAAAACGAATTCGTGACCCTCGAAAACTAATTAAGAGGTTATAATTTTCTGGATGTATGTTAAACTAAGCAAGGCTAAACAAAATAATGTACAATTTATAATTCTTTATGTAACGGTACTTCAACTTGCAAATAATTTGATGAAAAATATTCGGTGAAGCATACCTTTATGTATATCCTTATAGTTTATCTTTATAATAACTTGTTTTCCAAGCCAAAAGATAGTACAACGAGATTGGTTCATTCAAATAGTTTCATAGAATAGACCGTGCATGTGTTTGGCAGCGGCATTAGTATACAATTTTCCATATTTTGAATTCATTTAATCCAGTTGTCTATTGCATGACTTTCTAGTTGGATGCTCTGAATGCACAGAGATAGAACGTTACGATATTAGTCATGTAAATTTATTTTAAACTGATTTTGAAATGTGAATGTGCACATTAAAATGTCTAGTTGCTAGGGTATAACGTAGCGAAATGCATGTATGTAACAAAAAATATGAAATGTGAAGATTTATTATCCATTTCTTCATCATTCCATCAATTATCGAAAGTCTTCTGGGACATCCTTTGAGGGCTTCCCCGGTATTCCTGGCCGTAGGCAGTGTCCTACCACCGCGTAGATTTCGTCGGTAAGATTCCAGCATAGCATCCATAAAGTATTTTCACACGTAAAAACACATTATCGAGAACATTTGCAGGAAGAATGCATACTAAAGTTGCGTCATTTTAATAGGTAACATTTGACGTCTATCAGTTCATATATTTATCAGTGAAAGCAATACGTATATTTACTCGTATCTTTCAATTTTACAATAAAATAATAAATAATCTTTATTGAAAAACGTTAAGCAATTGTGCAGTTCCGGAACATTCGAAACGAAAAAACAAAATTATGCCCGCCGCGCCGTTACAAGGTTGCGTTGTTGAATTCTATGAACTGTCAAATGTTAGGTACATATTAAAATGACTCCACTCTAGTAAATAATTTTAATGTAAACTGTTTGATGGATCTAAATAGCGATCTTAAAGAGTTGACAGATTTATTATTGTCGGTTCACGGTTTATCAGATATAGTAGCAATGTCCCTCGGGCACGCAGTACACCTAGTTTGACATGTTCTTATACAAATTTGTTGATAACATAGTAACATATTGCACCCTTAATTTGAAGTCCACCCTGAATTTTAGTCTAACCGAATGCTACTTACGACTTTGGGAAAACTTAACCAGAAAGGAGAAGCCGACAGTACATTGTACAAATTCTACTGCCAACTTCAGATTCTCCTCTCTGGTTCAGTTTTCCCTAAGTCTTAAATCCGATTTAATTATGTATTGTGTTACAGAACTGTTAAAGACTTTTTTTATAAAAGTAACGTACTGAACTGCAAAGCTTATTATTTGATATCGGTAGGTTATATTACTTCATCATTCACTCGTTTGAATGATGAAGTAATATTATCGTAAATTTCTGACAGACTTATTTTATTAAAATTTAGTTATAAAGGTCTTAATGTTTACCAATTTCAATCGATGAGCCAATTAACCTGGAAGTTAACGTTAGTTAAACTTTAATTATGTTTACTTACGACTCGTTGCGCTCTTTGAGTGATCAACTCGCTGTTGGTTTTTTGTGGAATTCTAGAGACTAACGTGGCTCGAGAATGTCGAAAATGTTAAATAAGTGTGTATAGCATGTCGAATGGAGAGACGAAATTATACTTGTGTAGTCTTAGATAGTGTGTTTCAAGGATTTCAGCATGCATTTAGTAATATTCTTTTTTATCTGGTGGAATTTTTTATCGATGCCATGTCGAACTTCTACCGACTAAAACCGCTCGGTGCCCTACCTTCTGCTGAAGGCCAGGAGTCCCAGCTATGCGCTCTAAAGTATCACCCTAGTGCTCCTGACACAGACTTCGTCTCTTCCTATCCCTATGGGTAAGCAAAATTACGTAGTAACATGAAATGTAAAATGCTCACTCACTGACTTCGATTGTATTGGAATGTTTCTCATCTTATCTTTGGTGTCGTCAGCAGTCGGTTCGCGTTGATGAGAATTCATCAACTTGGTGCAATTTAGACGCTGGTGTTCCTCAAGTCGGTATACTCTCTCCTCTTCTGTTTTCTTTGTTTATTAACCTCATATCCCAAGAACTTCAGTGTGCGTATCATCTGTTTGCAGACGACCTGCAGTTGTATAGTCATACAACGGTGTATAATCTTCCGGAGGCCAATGCTAAAATAAACATAGAGATCAATGCTACGGGACACTAGCGTGAACGCTTTGGATTTCATTCACCCCGACAAATGTCAATGCATCATAATTGGAACTAGTCAAATGCTGAGTAGACTGGATGGGGAAGATTTTCCGTCAACCACTTACAACGCAAGAACTTTTCCAGTTACTATAAAAGTAAAGAACCTAGAATTGCACCTTGATGATTACTTTAATTGGAGAGCTCAAGTCACTAATGTACGTCAGAAGGTTACTGGTACGCTGCGTGCCTTTTATCTGCTCAAGAACTTTCTTTCACACAAAACCAAGGCAATGCTTGTTCAGACCCTTTTATTTCCTGTTGGTCGCATGACTGTATCGGATGTATTTATATACTGCCTTTACAGATACACTCTGTTCAGGCACGACTAGATGAAAGTAAGTTTTAAATAAATAAATAAATAACACCAGTCAGTGTCCACCTTTCACTTCAGCAAGATTAACCTAGACCACAAAACGTTGCTTGGTGATTTAGGCGATTTCAAATAAGAGGCCTATGGTACCGTAATGGAGCATGTTCGACACAGTGTTGGCCGTTTTCCAATTATCGTTTGAGCAATACAAACTACTCACAAGTTCTAGCCTAACTTCAGTTGACGGTAAGTTATTAGGCATCGTTGATCAACTGTCTCTTAAAATAATGATCTGTTACTGATATTACTACCTATTCTATTTTAATTTATATAAGATTACCCTGTAAATTTATTTAAATAAATTTCTTTTAATTTATTTTAGTAAAGATTGCAAGAACTTTAGTTTATGGCTAACAATAAAAAGTGAGACTTTGATATATATATAGAACCATCTAAGTTGTTGTTGGTCTTTCTCACATAACATCATCTAGCCCAAATAAACCTTGTGCTTTGAGATTTAGACAACTATTATACAAAACATTATTTCTAAATACATACATAGAAAACACTCAAACTCCGAAAAAAATTGTGGATCACACAAATATTTAGACGGACCCGGAAAAACAAACTGAATACCTTATAGACTACATTACCAAATGCGCCGCTGAAATAAGCTCTAATCTAAAGGAGGCGATATCATTTTTTTTAATTAAAACAATAAATACTTTGCTACAATGAACTAAAACTGATGTCAACACAATCTCGAAAGTGTCTTAACACTGACGTCTCATTTCGTGTTTATTTATTATTCCGTCTGACAACCTCCTCAATCGTGCATTACTTTGGAAAGACGGATAACGGTTCGTTGATATTGTGTGTTCTCATGGTTGAGAACATAATTATTCATGTTGTTTGCGTAAATAGAATTCAAACTTCTTGATGACGATATATGTTTCAAAATCAATCACTTTGATTTTTCCGAGTTTATAGAAGACTAGCGGACGTCACGCCGTTTCACTTACGTAGTTCCGATTCTTCCCGTGAGAATACGGGAATAAAATAAAGGTAGCCTATGTTCACCGGGCAGTTAAAGATTTTTTTAATCGATTCAGTAGTTTCGGAGCCTATTTGATGCAAACAAACAATCAAAATTTTCCTCTTTATAAGTTTAGCATAGATGCCTTACATAATTGCAGTGAATCTTGAATTCTGAAAACATCAAATTGTCTTACAAGAATACGTACAGTAAACAACCAAAAACAAATCCTGTCTATTAGCAGCTATTACACACCGTCTGAAAGTACCAAAGACTCATTATTCTTGTTCTTAATTGCATGTACACATAAATTGACTTCTATTTTCATTCTTCAACAACCATAAATCGAGTGTAATCTCGATTTATTGCTTAAATTCGCAGGCTGTGGTAGAGTATGAAAATAAGTCTTTACGCTTGTTAGAAACTTGTTCTAGTTATGAATTTCAATCCGAATCCTTTTACGAAGAAGAATATTAATTACTATATAGGTAGAAGTTCTTGCACATTCATTATTGGCTTCGCACTTTCATATTGCTTAAGACAATTTAAAATACCTATTATCCCTAAAAACATACTTGATAAAATCACTCACACATGAGTTTTCAACAAAAAAAAAAGTCGCATATATGATCACGCCCCCATCCCTGTAGGGGTAGGCAGAGACATATTATATGCTCACAATTCACCTTTATAGATTTTGTCCCACGTGATAGGTGGAGAGCCGTATTACCGTGTGGATATGGACAGGCGCAGGTTGTGACTCCCCGCTTGTGGCTTGGTTGGCTAAAACGACTGCCACTTTATTGGCAACCGAGACCAATGGCTTAACGTGCCTTCCGAAGTACAGAATCGCTTGCAAATTAACGTCACACAGTGGTCACGTGGTGTGGCCCCATCCATGACTGGTCATAGTAATTGTTGTTTACTACAGTTATCGTTTGCAGAACATTCAGTTCGTGGGGCTACGAGCGCTTCAATAATCTCAGTAACATTTTCATTTTTACAACATTACCAAAAGGTTTAATCCAAATTGTTCGTAGCAAAAATGGCGAAAGAATGTCGAACAAAATTGAGAAATTCGCTTATTTTTCTTACTCTCATACATAATACATACAATTCTTGAGCGTAAAAACTTAGGTAAGTACCTTCAGTAAGAATATTCGGCAGAAGTTATGTGAAGAAATAAATTACAGTATATTTTGTGTCGGTATGCTTTTACATAAGTACTAAATTGTGTTTAGGAACACCATTCCTTTTATATTCGAATTTTTCCTCGGGGTTCCTAAGGCATTTGCAGCATTCTGTCTTATATCAGTTAATATAGTAAAACTGAATGGGTTGGGTAGGTGATATTTCTTTTTTAGGGTTCTGTATCCATGCAGTGGCAGCCAAGGGCAGGGTCTGTTGGGAATCCTGGAGATTAGTAAGTAGGGCATTTGTTGGTATTTAGTCAGTAGGAGACCGGCATAGCATCAATGAAAAATTTTCCACTCGTAAAAATAAAGTTATTCTGTATCCAAAGTGTAAAATCTCTAAGACTTCTCCGTTCGTCTGTCCATCAAAAGACTGTATCTCATAAAGTAATTAAAATTAATTGCCCTGGGACATCCTTCCGAGGGCTTACCCGGGGCTCCCAACCATAGGCTGTTGGGCGTTACGTGAGGTTTATTAGTCGGTAGGAGTCCGGCATAGCATCCATGAGGATTTTCCCTCACGTTAAACAAAAAAAAGGTATGGAAAATATTACATAGTTCTACACAGATATAGGAAGTGCGCTTTAGCCAGCCCAGCGCCACCTTGTGGTATTTCCTTCAGTACCTACATTATGTAATACTATTTAGGTTAGCATTATGCTAGAGCGTAGTAACCTTACTAATATTTTAAATGCGAAATTTCGTGAGTGTAGGCACAGTATAAATATATGTATACAGTGGTGTAGGTGTGTGGATGTTTGTTACTCTTTCACGCTCGAACGGCTGAACGGACCTGGCGGAAATTTGGTAAAAGGATACATTATAGTCTGGAATAACACATAGGCACACACTTTTTATCCCGGGAATAAGTTCGGGAACGGGAACACATTTTACGCGGGCAAAGCTGCGGGCATCAGCTAGTTTATTATATTTTAGTAAATAATAATATGTGAAAATCTACTAAACTGATACACTATAATAGTGTATCAGTTTATTATCCTAAACATTAATTTTACATAATGAATATTTGTTTTATGAACCTATGGCCTGTTAATAAAAGATGTTGCTATGGAAAAAAATTAAAAATAGGCGAGTTGCCTTAGGCCTTAGATCATCTAACCACAGGATGCGCCTTACTTAAGCATTGTTTTCTGCCATTGCACATGACCATTTGGTCTTTTGGCTTTATAAAAAGCCTGTACATCAGTACATCATTTTATATGATTAAACTAGTACATTACATTGTAGTTGACTGTACAATAACAATTAACACACAACAGCCATTACGCGTTTGTCGATTAATACATTTTTAAATGCAATGAAATTGTATATGTCTTTGTGTTTCCCCCTTCACTTGTATGAAAACTGGCAGAATATTTTTGTATGCGGTGGTTCGCAAAGGCTAGTCCCGTGTTATATGGTCTAAGCCTTAGGCCATCAGAACATTGAAGTATGGCTACTGCTACTACCTATAGGTCCATATTTCAGGTCCACAATACTAAACAAAATTGAAACTACTTTCAAAGATGATATAATACGTACAGATCGGCAGTCGGCAACTCCCTACCGCGCCACAGCTGTCAGTAGAGTTGACGTACGTGTTGACGGGACATTTGCTTAGAATAATTATTGGTCACACGCACACATTCAAGCTAGAGGTTCCGCCTTGTGCTACTTTTGCAAGAGCATGTTTTACACACATACATACGTTAGCCACCCTATATTTTTTTATGTCCCACGTAACAGGTCGAGAGCCTATTGCGCTGCTGACAGGCGCAGGACGTGACAACCCGCAGTTGAAATTGTTCAAGCTACCCATTAGGCCTTCAAATTGTCATTTTACTGATAGCCGGGTTTCATATCGAGTTTTCCTTCTCTACGTAATGGATCGTTTTACGAAAGTGCTCCCTTAGTCGCCTCTTACGACACCCTCAGGATGAATTGGAGTGGCGACATATTGTACTCTTTCCCATCGCCACACGGGCTATATGTTTTAGTTCTTTGGAATTTTCGAATAGCTCCGAGTTCAAATTCAAAATCAGTTCCATACGCTGACCATATGTAAGAATAAGAAAAATCTTATGTGTTTATCTAAAAGACTTATAACAAGTTCCTCGCCTTGGTACCTTTGTGTGAATTGGCAGCTAAAGTGTCGGGTCAGCACACGATTATCGACACAGCCCGTACAACAGCCCTGAATAATTATTCAATTTGTTACCCGAGCAACGATGTCGTCGACCAGAATGTAAAATAGCCACTCGTTTAACTGATCACTTTTAAATTGCAAAACATACGTTTATTGCATTAACAAAGTTACGGATATCTCACTTTATCGCTTATTATTTCTCGTTTTAACTGTACAAAGCTGTTACTGAAACGCGGTATATACGTATAGTGAGATTCAGTAGATAATAGTCACGTAACGAAATACTGTATGTATGTGTGTGTGTGTGTGTGTGTGTGTGTGTGTGTGTATTATTAAAATTCCTGAAATTCAATAATAACAAGAAAGGCTAGGCTTCCTTTCACTGCTACTACAAGCAATTTTTTTATTATTATTGAATTTCGGGAGTTTTATTTGTAAGGTAGGCTCTACGTTCCTTAGCGGTAGTCCCCGACCGCACATTTTATTTATTTATAAAACTCTATAATAACACTGTCTAGTAACTGCTAGGCAGACAATTTATTACCCACTCGAAATCTCGCCTTACTATTTCTTACTTTTTGCCTAAAACCATATCCATTATTTTAGCGCGTAAATATAATTTCTGTCATAGAATACAAAATGCTGTATGTATGTATCTTCCGTTTATAAACGGAAGATTTAATGACGTATGGAATGCATTATGGTTATCATTAAAATTAAAGCGAGTGTATTCCAATAAGACAGTGTTTACTCATTTTCCCTTTGTAAATTATTACGTAGCTCATCAGAACTAATAATTTCGTATGCATGTTCTTCAATACACACATAATACTGTTTCCGTACATTGTGTTTACTAAATGATACGTACCCAACAGTACTGCGTTATTGCAAGTACTGTGAGTAATTAACATCAATCATCTCTTGTGGTTGAATATCAGAGCTTCAAATACTGTTGTGAATTCTAATGTTAGCAACCTGTTTAGTATTTAAATTTGCAACAAGTTCATTCGGAGTATACCAATATACGTGAACATGATGTACTAAAGGGGTATTAAGCCGAAAAGCTTTGCGAAGTATTTCCTCAATAAATACCTTACCAAAAATAACATTTTCTTATTTACAAACGCCTTTGCCAAAATCTTATAGCAACCTGCGCTAATTTCTCATTATGTACCCTATAAAATTACGATTATTTTTCCCTAAATAAGTTTCTTATTACCTCATAATATAAATACATTGAAGGGTAGTAGAGGGACCGTATTTTAAAAGACGTCGCAAAAGGTGCTGAGCTCATTTGCTGCCCAACATTTACTTACATCCAACCTATGGGAACTGAATTATTGATGCTTGGTTCCGCGGAACTACTGGGAAAAAAAGTCTCACTAGTTTCGCCACGGAACTACTTCAACGGAACTACTGGGAATAATTCGGTTTTACGGTGCCAAACATTTTTAAATACCTTTTTTTGGGCTTATTCAAAATATTTTGCACAATAGTATAAGAAATTCATTTGTAGAATATCTGCTTTACCTATGGACCTTCATATGTAGGTATTTAGTAATAAAATACCTTTGTCCAGCTTTAAGACAGGTACACACCTTATATAAGCGCCCGCTTCTTAATGACACCATATTTTCACGACTAACAGGAAATTTCAGCAAAGGGTCTTTGAAATTATTCCGTAGCAACACTGTAAACCAGACATTTTATTATTAGCATTCATTTGTTGTTTAATATTTATTGCAAAAAAATGGTGAATATATTGAATAATAATAAAATTTCAGTGTAATCTAGTATTGAATAAAACATTTGTAAAGTACGACAACAACTACATTATAGAGTAGAATGAATTTATGTAAGTTGCACCAATCACCAAGAAGTGTCATCGATCTACAGTACATATGTAAGTAAATATATGTATGTACCTAGACATACATATATTTACTTACATAAAATTTTGCATGGTTTGTAAGCTTTGAATACTATATTATATTACTTATGAAACCACGGGATGAAGTAAGGATGTTACGTCGATATGAATATATAATATTACTGCATAATAGTGCCTTAACTCACACAACTTGTCAATTCATCATATTTTTCAGATTTTTTTCGCGGTTATTATATGCCGAGACCAGGGCTATTACAAAACCCAAACGCTGAAAGTTATTATACTTAAAAATATTTAATATTTAAAATATTTAAAAATATACTTACGTGCGAAATATTCCTAAAAATTTAAGGCATTAATGCTTCGCTGGAACTGTCAATAGGTTTTTTTTTATTTAGCTCACCAAATTGACGTCGCCACTAGCCTGATGGAAAGCCGTGGCGCATCTAGCGATTAGGGGCCACTTCTGATAGTGGTCCTCAAGTTGGCGGCCTTGTGATGTGCCTCTTCACGCTCCTCTTAAAGAACCCAGGATTGTAAGATGAGGGAAACACGTGGGCGGGCAGGTCGTTCCAGGTTTTTATAGTTCGACAGAGGAATGATCTTTTGAAATGCTCTGTTCTGGCGAAGATTCTCTCCACTGTGTATGAGTGGCATCTCTGCCCGGCACGCGTTGTTCGGAATCGAAAAGGAGAGGGTGGGATCGGTAGAAGGCAGCCAAGGACGCTATAGTTCTTCGCTGCGCCAACGCCGGTTCGAAGCCTCCCATCACGTCAGGACAACCAATTATTCGGATAGCACGTCTCTGCATAGCGTCAAGCGCGTCCAGCAAGTACCTCGCGGAGTCATCCCAAAGGTGAGAACAGTATTCGACGCAGGGGCGAATCTGCGTCTTGTACAGTAGACATATCTGATGTGGCGTGAAGTACCGTCTCACCTTATTCAGGACTCCTAGTTTCCGCGAGGCCAGCCCAATACAACACTCTATGTAGTTTTTGTGATTGAACTCACGCCGGACGTCTATACCGAGGAGATCCAGGTTGTCCTTTAGTGGAACCGTAATGCTCTGAAGAGAGGGTAGGGGTAGGAATGGGGACTTCTTAGCTGTAAACGCACACGCCTGTGTTTTCCCGGCATTGAACTCGACTTATGTTTTTCATTTCACTGAAAACAATAAAAAGAAATGTAGTTCTTCAGAATTGCAATACTATTAAACTGACAAATATTTTAAAAGACAGTTAACTAACCGTACATAATAATTTAGCGTCAGTGGAAGTTAGGATTGAACTTCTAAGTACTTTGCATTCCTGGAACGAAAATTGGAAAACGGCCAACTGAATATTGAACATACTCCAACACAGTATCACAGGTCCCTTAAGTTAACTCACCTAAATCACCGAAATAGGGTGTTATGTCAAAGTGGTAATGGTCATGTGTCTATATTTCGTAAAAATGTTAAAAGTAACACTATCTTAAAGTTTTAAGACTCACTATGATGCTCGCGGCTCCCATTCCCGCTTTTCTTGCGAATGTTTTCCCGGGATAAAAAGTAGCTTAATGTGTTATACCAGACAGATCTATACCAGTAGGTATTAAATTTCAACCAGATGCCTTCAGCCGATTAGAACGTGATTGAGCAAGAAACATTTTCACAATATGATCACCTCTGGGATGTCATGTCAAAGTTGTAAAAGGTCGATATTTTCGTACAGACATTAAACAAGTTTAGTCACAATAGGCTTGTGTCCTAAATTTCAAAAAGCATTTAATTTTGTAGCTTTATATCTATATGATCACAAAAATGTAATATTTTGATTTAAAACAATCATTTACATAGTTTATTTTGTGATTTAAAAAATGAATTTCAATTTGTATCGAAAACGCTCATGGCTCCTTGTGTGACGTCACTTGATGCCAAACAAAACAAAAAGAAAATGTGTATTTTTTATGAGTCCTTTCAATGATTTGTTTTTAAAAGTTTTAGTACAAAAAGAAACGTTTAGGGGTTTTAATCAATATTTAGAGGAATCTGAAGTTGGGTTTTAGAGGAACATTCCGTAGGATTTGGCATCACTTTGGCATATGGTCTGAGTAACCAAAGCCAGTATAAATTTATTGAAAAAAAAAATTGCCACTGGCATCACTGTTTGACAGGTGTTTGACAATGTTATGTTAGCGTTCGTCTGCTTTCAATATTAATTTAAAATGAATGAAATGAAATCTATTGTATTTTATGAAAATGTATGAGAATCTAAATAATAATACACAAGATGACACGACTTGTGACACAAGATGTCAAGACTCGAGACTGCCAGAGTGCGTTAAACGTAAAAAATAAATGGTTTAAAAAACCGTAGAAAAATACGCTTTTATAATGCACGAAAAAACCAAAAATAAATTATGGATCGTTCAAGTTGCCTCTATTTCTGGGCTGAAGAGTAAACTATGTGCTTTTAGTTATAATATTTGATTATAAAAGCGTGGGGCGCTGGAACAGGAAAGACTTTCCTGGCGGAAGCTGCATGAAGTCTTGTCAGATTAAGGATAAGGTCACATTTATAAAAGCGTGTTTTTAAATTATTAATTTACACTGTCACGCTTTTATATATCTATTGTGACTTTTACTATTATTAATATCATTTTAAATTTCAGAAATCTATTAACGATGATAGGCTTTAATTGAAATACATGACATAGTATACTTACTTGAAAAGTAAAGTAGTTAATCACGTCTACGCATTTTCAACACCCACTTGTGCCAGTTTTTCGTGACGCCCGCGGAATAGGAGCAAACCTATTACCGTTACGGATCTCTATTAGATAATTCATTGGTAGGTCCTTAAAGTTTCGGTATTCCGAGATATTTAGTACAATATGTAGTAATCACGTAATAGGAATACAAACGCAATATCCCCAAGCGGGTTTTTAACGGTAACCAAAGATATCTCGTTCTCGAACAAGAACTCTACATTTTGCCACTGTTAACGTATTCCCCTCATGTCTCTATTTAATTGCCTGAAAGAAAAGGCGTTCCCTTTGGCAGCATAAATGTATGCTCTTGTGCGACCTTATGCAGCTTTCGCCAGGATTTTTATTATATAAGGATTAGTATTAATAGGAATATGCTTACAAAAAACTCTTTCTTGTTCTAGCACCCCACGCTTTTATAATCAAATATTATAACTAAAAGCACATAGTTTACTCTTCAGGCCAGAAATAGAGGCAACTTGAACGATCCATAATTTATTTTTGGTTTTTTCGTGCATTATAAAAGCGTATTTTTCTACGGTTTTTTAAACCATTTATTTATTTTATACTTTTTAGTCACAACATTTATACCTTAACTAGCTGTTCCCTGCGGCTTCATCCGCGTAGAAGTCGTTATCGCATAAAATCATTACCCTCCTTTCGCGCAGTCAGTTAAAAAGTAACCTATGTCCTTCTCTTAAACTCAAACTATCTTTATAACAAATTTCATCAAAATCGGTTTAGTGGTTTAGGCATGAAAACGTAACAGACAGACAGACAGAGTTACTTTCGCATTTATAATATTAGTAGGGATTTCTGTATTACATGGTGTCTTGTCTGATGTCGACTAATGTGAAAATATTCCATTATTACTCTAATACATATACATTTTCTGCAGGTACCTATGTCAATATTTACACTCAATATTAACTTCAATACATAACAGGTTTGTTATAACCTTAAACCCTAATCGTGGTCTAGGCTCATTACACGACTTTTCTAACAAATCCAAACACAGCTATGATACGATGTTCAATCATGAAGTTACAGTTCATATCTTACGACTCCATCATCAGATCAGTCTGACAGCACCATATTATTGTATTGTTATCAGAACTACAAACATCTGCCAATTTTCATGACGCTACGATCCTTGGAAGATGCTTAAATTAGTTACCTGAGATTCCATTGCATAGTTTTACAAGTCAATTAAAAAAAGGTTTGTTATAACCTTGAAACCTAAGCCTGGTCAAAGCTCATTACAAGACTTTTCTGACAAATCCAAAAACAGATATAATACGATATTCCATCATGAAGTTCCAGTGCATATCTTTCGGCTCCATCATCAGATCAGTTCGACAGTACCATATTATTGTATTGTCATCAGAACTACATACAGCTGCCAATTTTCATGACGCTACGATCCTTGGAAGCTTGTTAAATTAGCTACCTTAGATTCCACTTTTTCCATCGAAGTTTCAGTGCCTATCTTCCGGCTCCATCATCATATCAGTTTGACCGTACCATATTATTGTATTGTCATCAGAACTATATACAGCTGCCAATTTTCATGACCCTACGATCCTTGGAAGCTGGTTAAATTAGCTACCTTAGATTCCACTTGTTTTCTGTGCCTATCTTCCGGCTCCATCATCATATCAGTTTGACAGTACCATATTATTGTATTGTCATCAGAACTACATACATCTGCCAATTTTCATGACGCTACAATCCTTGGAAGATGGTTAAATTAGTAT
Organism: Miltochrista miniata; assembly: GCA_933228765.1. NCBI lineage: Eukaryota > Metazoa > Arthropoda > Insecta > Lepidoptera > Erebidae > Miltochrista > Miltochrista miniata. The sequence continues at coordinate 29,660,351 of OW121748.1, read as the reverse complement.
CCTTAGATTCCACTTTTTCCATCGAAGTTTTAGTGCCTATCTTCCGGCTCCATCATCATATCAGTTTGACAGTACCATATTATTGTATTGTCATCAGAACTACATACAACTGCCAATTTTCATGACATTACGATCCTTGGAAGCTGGTTAAATTAGCTACCTTAGATTCCACTGGTTTACTGTGCCTATCTTCCGGCTTCATCATCATATCAGTTTGACAGTACCATATTATTGTATTGTCATCAGAACTACATACATCTGCCAATTTTCATGACGCTACGATCTTTGGAAGATGGTTAAATTAGTATCCTTAGATTCCATTACATTGTTAGTTACATACACGACGACCTAATAAAAGCTTATTAAAAAGCAAACTGTGACGTCACACTATCTGGTAGACGTGTTTGATGTCACGTGACTGATTGCTTATTTTTTCCAATCTTATTTTCTAAAAATAATAGTAATCCTTAATTTGTGTACCAATTTATATTACTTTTTGTTATTTATATATTGGACATAGTCGTTAGAAACACACATTAACTAGATTTATTCTTAGTGGACACAAGCCTATTATAAGACAGTTCACGTTTGTATCTTGAACTGTCTCAATTGTAGATTGACATGGTCATAAAATGTTCAGTTTTCATTACCGTCTTAGTCTAGAAATGTCATAATCGTAGAATGCCGAGATCATAAAATATTCGGATTTTATTAGTATTGAAAGCTTTAGATAGATTACTATCGTTATTGTAGCATTGATTCGTATAGGAATAGTATAATAAACGCACTTACCAACAGTACTAACGTTGATAGCATAGTTAACCACGTATTCATTATACGACTACTTTGGTCTTTCTTTAACCCAGATTTTGAAACGACTATATTTGATAGACAATTCAACCTATCTGGTATGGCGAAAATTAGGTAGCCTACGCACAGCAGTGAACTGCGACGGAATGAGATGTACATTATGTATTGTCTTTTACTCCTACCTAAAAAAACTTTCTTCTGTTTTCGGCTACTGGTCTTTAATCTGTCAACGTCGTCAAATTTTTATGAGGCAGTAAAAATCTGTTTATGTATGAACAAGGACACGTTCTTTGCGTAGATGGAGATCAAGAGCTTTATTAAGTTTTACCTTATTTATAATCTTGTTGCAATTGCAAAATTTGCACCTCCTTTTGATTCTAGCTACTAAAAGACCACCCATGGAGGTACTTATGTATCAGTACTGGGTGTTTCTTTTAGGGTGTCAAGCCGCCACTAGCTGGTAGCAGGGTTCCATACCTATCGATTTAACCCCTATGTATGTTCTACGATTTTTTGTAGTTTTCGAGATATAATGTTCTGCATAATTCCCAATTTTTTTATTATCGATTAAAATTTTTACATACAAGATCAAAGTTAGGAAGGAGATTATTTTGTCCATAATACTGCAATCAATAGGCATTATAATAATAAAAAAATATCCAAGAAAAGTTGAACCAAAAAATTAAATAATAATTATATTTCATAAAAAATAATTATATCTCGAAAACTACAAAAAATCGTAGAACATACATGGGGGTTAAATCGATAGGTATGGAACCCTGCTACCACCTAGTGGCGGCTTGACACCCTAAAAGAAACACCCAGTGTATTGTAATATATACATACCTCCATGGGTGGTCTTTCTGTTATAAAATAAATATATTTACATAATATTATGTTTATTTATTTGTTTTATAACATCGTCGATTAATATTCTGAAAGAACACTGTTTATGATTAACTTTTCGAAAATTGGCTATAAACAGTAAGAGAGATTTTCCGGTCATGTCCAATGATCAAAGCTTGTCTTTTCGTGTTTTTTATGCATAATTTTATTCCCAGTTACTTGTTACCATAGCCTGCTGCCTTCGGCGCTGATTGAATTATTTTACAACAGCCATTAAACATTAAGCAAACACGCCAGTTAGAGTGACCTTTATTTTCAAAGAAACCCTTAAATTCTAGGTTCATAAACCTTCAATATTGAAACTTGTGTGGAACAATCCTTTAAGGGCCTACTTTCTTTATGACACAAAAAAAATTGAAATCGGACCACGTTTGTCTTTCTTCCCCTCTTCCAAAGGAACCGCATAAAATATCGGGATCAATAGTATCCTTGATAATGCTCAAATTGTACCAATTATCATTCAAATTGCTTCTGTAGTTTCGGCGTGATACTTATTGGGGATACAGACAATATGCAGAAAGACATAAAAAAAACACCTTTTGCATTAGCATCGATTAAAGAATACGCCACAGTTAAAAATGACAAAATATCTTCTATTTACAGATTCTCGACATTCTACAGTTTTATTATTGTAATATTATAGTATTATATAGATAGGTAAATTTAAAATTAATAAACACTTATACCTCAGACATTACTCCACTAAAGCCTTGTGTTTTTCTAATCGACTTAATAAACGTTAAAGGGATAACCGACATACTTATTTATAAATAAACTAATACCTACCTAGACACAGTTTCTTAGCGAACAAAGGACACTTATAAAATCTCAATGTCTGTCTGTTTGTATGCAGTCTAGTCCATAATCCAACAGTACTAAAAAGATTCTGTAGAACATGTGCATCGATGATGCGATCTCAGTGACCGCTGCCAGCTTTGCCCTGCCGATTTCGAGGCACACTAATATAATGTTAGCATTATTACATACCTATATTTTATAATTAATTATCTTGAATACTCGAAATGAATTCGAGTCCAGTTATCATTGGCAACCACCGCCGACAACTTTTAGTCTTATCGTATAATCTGCATACAAGGCGTATGTTGCCTATGTTTCTGAACTAAAGTACCTGCTTCAGACTATGGCGCTATCACGTTAACTGCCTTCCCGAGGAAGCCCCGCGCCTTATATTTATTATAGATACTAGGATGACTCTGTATGGGGTCCCAGTAAGTGCGGAAAACACTGCGACAGCTATTCACTAGGGAATATACTTATGAATGCCTTCAATGTACCTAGCATCAAAGACCCTAGTAAGACGATTACAGTTAGTTTTAACATTTGGGCCGTGACAAAAACAGCAGCTAAGCTCGAATACCCAATACTGTTTAGACTACTCATAAGACGCAGTGCCATATACACCCACCCACATTTATTATACTTTTGCTGCCACTTAACTACTGCCAAGGCACCCAGTGAAATATGCTTAACGTCTCTCCGATACACGGAAACACCAAAATAAAAATGTCACTAATGGTCATCTACCACAAAACTGGCCGTAGCTGAAGATGCTTACTACTAGTGTTCGTTAACAAAACACGAAGACAGCGCGGCCACGTGCTCTTCATAAACATAATTTACATTTATGCTAACGTGTTCAACTTTCCTTCGCTATGCAGCAAAATACAGAAAGTTAACAAACAAGGAAAAACAGGGAATCATGATAAATGTCCAGACAAATTGTCGGAACCGTTGAAAAAGTGAAGAAACCAAAGATTAATGTGACCTAATAAGGATGCTTGTGTGCGTTTGCATTTCATTACGTTGGATTGGATATATTATTTTGACACTGCAATGTACAGCTTTCATGACTATTGGTACTGAGGTTTCTATTTATTAATTTTATAGCCAACTGTAAGTTTATTGAACTACATAGAAGTTATTTTATAAGTTTATTGACTTTCTTAGACTGCCTCGGTGGTGCATTCGGTAGTGTAACCGCCTGCCGTGCTTAGGTCCCGGCTTCGATTCCTGAGTCGGTCCAAATATTAGTGTGCTCCACAAATGTTTGTTTTGGAGTTTGAGTATTTCTATGTATAACATTGTACCTATGTGTTTAGAAATATATAAGTATGTCCATCATTCCATAGCACAAGCTCATATTAGCTCAATTTGGGTTAGATGATGTTGTGTGAGATTGTCCGACAATATTTATTGATTATTGAATGAAATAATATAGTTTGTTAAATTAAATATAATTATAAGCTGAAGAAGCAAGTGAGGTGTGTATGGACCGTGCCGTATGGCGCTCGGTTCTTTCTGCCTGCCCCGCAAGGGATTTGGCGTGAAGATAGTATAGTATAGAATAAATAAATATAATTTGAAAACGCTAAGTATTTCGTTCAAGATTCGAAATTTCAATCATAGAAGAGCTGAAAGAATTTTGAATTCTAAACTCATCGTTCAACTCTCATTTTCAATATTCCTTATTCAAAGGGTTTCTACATTTTAATGCGGCAAGTTCCTAATTCTTAACTTACATTAATAACTCCATTCATCTATTGAAGCTTTAATGGATAATACAGTGAATAGCTGTATAGAATTTGATGAAAACGATACCTACCTATCGACTGAGTGAATTCCCACGCTCACAAATCAATCGCAATCAAACTTTGCTGAGTGAATAAATTGATTGGAGCGTATGAATAATTATTACTCCCTGTTCATCAATGCTTTTGTTCAAACTTTAACATAATTCTGTCCATTATTCCGATTGTGTCTAATATACCTAAACTATGCACGGTTTGAAAGTTATAAATATGTTTATTCCGAACTATATTATAGTACAGCCGATATGGTATAAAATACAATGATAGGCAATATAAGAAAGTAATGCTGTGAAATTATCACTGCGTCAGTTCTAAGATAGCCGACCTTTTCTACTGCTAAGGCGGCAGACAAGCTTACGGGCCACCTGATGAATGGTTATGGTAGCTTGTAGACTGATGTTTACAACACTAGAGGCGCTACAAATGCGATGCTGACAATTCCGTTTAGAGGCCTTATTATCGAGCTCCAAAAGACACGTTAACATAGTAGTAATTGATAGATAGCTTTTTGAATAACGTTTGTGAATATTATTTTGTAAATAAGACTCTTGTTTCTAGACACCGAAACACATAAAAAAGCTAATATACTGTTATTTGGTAGGAGCTTACTTTACAAGCGACTAAAATAAATGTTTTCATGACGCAAAAAATGCTCACCCACGCAATACTTACCCACTTAAAATATTGTGACAGAAACAAGAAGTTTATTTGCCAAGCCGTCGACACTCATTCATATGCAATGTAACGTAAAGGCGTTGAAGCCCGAGTGCTTTCGTAACATTTCGCGTGTTAGAATATAGTACGCCTCATCAAATACAACCATTTAATGTTACGTTTATAAGGTGTTTTTAATAAAAACAGAATACAAGGATAATCATAGATTGTATTAGTGAAGTTCAACTATCTTCTTTTACCTAAAGAGAGAGGCCTATTTTCAGTATTCCGATTCACCGAGTAGATCTCAGGTCCATAGCATGGTACAGAGGGAAACACAGTTTTGGTGTCTGGAATTTGGGAACTAGAATTGTGGTGCCCATCGTTATGTCGCTACAGTGTTTACCTTCAGCGTCCACAACGTTTCTCCTTTTGCCTAACCAGATTTAGGAAGATCCTGTCAATGGCGCTTTGTATATATATTTATTTAAGTAAAGAGTTTACTAAAAATCTGGTTATCTTAAGTCTCTCTAAAGTGAGTAAAAAATAACTATCATATCACTTGTCACGATTTGATAATGTAAATAAAACCAGTTCTGACAAGCTTATCACATCTAAAAACATAATCCTCTTTTTCGATAACACAGTGATGATCGGTGTTACTCACCAACTAGCGCGAGGTAGCTATGCAGAGAACTCTTTCCCAGGGCGCCCTATTACAGAGATTCCAGTGTGCGTGCAAGGGTAGGCCAGGGCTCTGACGAAAACAGTCAGGTAGGGTGTACACACATATATTTATATAACACAGAGATACACAGAGACACACAGAGAGCTTATTCACTGATAGACACAAATATCACATGTACACAGAAGTATAGTCAGTGTTTAGGTACTAAAGCTACTAAATAGACCACTGCCGCGTGAGCAGGTAACACGGGTAAGCAGCTAACTACACTGTAGTAGGGTGACAATTACAGGCCTTGAGTAAGCGGAGAGCAGCACAGCCCGAGAATGCCACGTGGAGGCGGCTGGTCCCTCTTAAAACACCTCGCTCATGTAGTCCACGTGTCATTGGGTGTGGTTTTTGCTAACCGCGGACGGGCCGCTTTTCCCCGTAGTAAAAAACCCTGTTATGACAAGTAAACGACAAATTAAGATCTTGGCTGCGCGACAGACGACAATCGACCCGCTTTGCAAAAGAAGAAGTGACTCACCAGTTTTCTGGGTAAAATGTAGCAAGATGCAATGCAGCAACCCAATCACAGCCCGCTAGGCCATGCGAGGCAACAAATAATCGCACTTGAGCGAAAAACTGATTCGCGGCACAGTCTCAGAGCCAAAAGCCCAAGGACCTCCAACTACCCCAAAGCAGGTCTCGGTCAAAGTCCCGTCTTTCACCAAAAATCTTAACAAAAACCTGTTCCTTTAAATCCGAAAACGATTCGTCCACGAACTTATGACATCCTGTCATTCTGACAGCAGAAATGTCACCACTGACAACCGATTAAAAAAAGATAACTCGATTAAGCTGCTTTCACATCCTGAATACTGCATCTATAGAAAATAAATGCTACAACCACCCCCCCTTTAATAGTATTTCCTGCGGATATGACACGCTGGAAATACACAATAAAGAAAACAGAAAAGTATTGACTAATAAACAAAGACAACCAGCTAGGTCCTTCAAACACCAGCTGACTACGACCATTACAATACCAAAGAAAGATCCTCCTATGTACCTAACTAGACACTGACTCGTATACCGGTTAGGCTAAGTAACTAGAGTCTAATGCCCTTCATAGAAAACGAATGCTCCCTTTACTCACTGCCGATACCCTAACACTACCCAAGCTCTCAGGATATTGTAGAGTACTGAGGAGCGAATGAGAGAAAAACGCTCGGTGTGGTGCATAGAAGAAACTACAACGTGACAATTTAAAGTCACGTACACATATAGAAATACAAACAAAAGATTAAAATAGTCTTACATAATGATCACATAGCACTGGTTTAATAAACTAGAGAAACAGTGCTATGTAGTTACGTTAGGTATTGGAGACTGCTCCTCCTGATACTTCAGGATGTCCTTGATATGGTACTCCCCAAGATCCTTACCGTCCAGATCTGACAGCCTATATACTAAAGGGGATCGTTTAGCAGTCACCACACATTTAAGGAACTTAGGGGCTAGCTTAGAAGTAAAATTCTTGGCCTTGTTGGACAGGTAGAACGTGCGTTTGTAAACTATCTGTCCCACTTTCAGCTCTACATGCCTTTTTCTGAGATTGTAATACTTTTCATTACGCTGGTGGGCAACGTTCAAATGTTTCCTCACCTGGTCGTAAATGCGTTGTATTTCTCTCAGCTTGACACCGAAGGCTGATGGATCGTCTACAGAGACTGAAGTAGGATGGCACGCGATATCTGTCTGCCTGTATAACACTCCATCCCCAATAAATTCCCTACCATGTACCAAAAAGTAAGGGGTGAAACGAGTTGCTTCGTTAACTGCAGTGTTTAAAGCACACTGTATCTCAACCAAGAACTGATCCCAAGACTTGTGTTGTGACTTCACATAGCATGAGATCGCTTGAACCACATTGCGAATAGCTCGTTCCGCCTGATTAGTTTGGGCATGATACCTAGGGTTATAATATATATTAGGTACATTATATTTAGCCAACAGATCCTTAAATGGCTTACTCACAAACTGAGGGCCATTATCCATGTAAATAGTCTTGCAGACTCCGTGCACGAGAAACACACTCTTCTCTATGAACCTCGCGACTACAGCGCCTGTGGCAACCCGAACAGGGCACAACATGACGTATTTGCTAAAGTAGTCGGAGACCACGATCAGGTGTACGTTTCTATTGCTCGAAGTGGGAAAGGGACCAAGCAGATCGACAGAGATAGCTTCGAATGGCTTCGAAACCCGCTTCGGGCTACCCATTAGGCCGGGACGAGACGTATTTACGGGTTTGTACTGCTTGCATGTTTCGCAATTCCCAACATATTCTTTGACGTCCTCGTACATCTTGGGCCAGTAATAATTTAGGGCTAACCTTTTATGCGTCTTCCAAACGCCACCATGGGCACTAAGTGTGTCATCGTGGTACTTAGAGAGCAGGGGCAAGCGATCCTCCTGAGGTACCACCAGCTTCCAGTCAAAGTCTGAAGTCAAAGAATATTTATTTTTAGTTAACCTATATAGAAGGTTGTCACGAATGTCATAATTTGGTGACTTCCTAGGGTTCTTCCGAACACTATTCATGGTGTGGTCATACCACGGGTCTTTAGTGGGTACTGCATCGAGGGAATCAATTTTGATACGAGACAGAGCATCAGGTACAACGTGGTCTTTACCTTTTCGATGCTCTATGTCAAAATCGAATTGACTGAGCCTCATGCTCCAACGTGCTAGACGACCCGTGGGATTTTTTAGCTTATGGAACCACAGAAGAGATGAATGATCCGTGACGACCGTACATTTTTGGCCTTCGACGTACTGTCGAAATTGTTCCAAAGCGAAAATCACGGCCAGAAGTTCTCGCTCAGTTGTGCTGTAGTTCACCTCGTTCTTGTTGAGAGAACGGCTACAGTAGGCGATAGGGTGCTCAACACCATCGTGAGTTTGTGTCAGTACAGCAGCAACTGAGTAAGCTGACGCGTCACTAAGAATGCGGAAGGGCATCTCAAAGTTAGGCATTTTTAATATAGGGGCAGAAACCAAGGCTGACTTTAGCAGGTTAAAGGACTGTTCAGCCTCAGGGGTCCATTCGAACTTAAGGTTCGTAGAAGTGAGTTTGCACAGAGGTTTACTAATCTTCGAGAAGTTGTTAACAAAGCGACGATACCAGCCGGCCATTCCCAGAAATCTCTTAACCTCCTTAGGGTTAGAAGGGGTGGGATAGTTGAGGATAACCTCAACTTTACCCGGGTCTGTCCGTAAGCCATGTTTGTCCACATAATACCCCAGGTATTTGAGTTCACTCCGACAAAAGTGGGATTTTTTCATATTAATAGTTAGGCCAGCATCCTTGAGTTGCTGATAGACTCTATGTAAGAGCTCTACATGCTCCTCAAAGGTGCTGGACACACAGACTATGTCATCCTGAAACGCAAATACCTTGTTGTCGAACTCGGGACCAAACAGACGGTCCATGAGGCGTTGCATCGTGGCACTGGCACCGACAAGACCGAAGCACATGGAATTGTAATGGAACAATCCTCTCCGGGGAACCGTAAAAGCAGTCTTCTCAGCAGACTGGAGTGAGTCGAATGGAATCTGCCAGTAGGCCGCACTCAGATCTACAGAGGTTAAATACTTAGCATTATTAAGATGGTCTAAGATTTGATTGATATAGGGTAAGGGGTAGGCGTCACTCTTAGACACAGAGTTCAGCTTGCGAGAGTCCAAGCACAATCTGAGGTCGCCGTTCGCCTTCTCCACCATGACCACTGGAGAGTTCCAGGCGGACTGAGACGGGGACACTACTCCCATCTCCAGCATTCGGTCCAGCTCGGCTTCCAGGGCCTTCTGCTTAAGGGGAGAGAGCGGATAATAACGCTGCTTGATCGGCTTGCTGTCACCAGTGTCAATGACATGGTGCACAAGTGAGGTCCGACCTAAACCCACCTTATCAGTGTTCAACGAGTCGAACTTTTCAATGACCTCGTTGATTACACACCTTTGTTTAGTTGTCAGGTTGTCGTAATCCTCGAGGCCACCGTTAAGGGACACAGACTCTATAGGATTATTATCACTAAAGCTATCAAGACTAATATTTTGTAAAATTAACTTATCACTTAACTTAAATTGTTGCCAGAAATCCACTCCAAATATCATGGAGGTGGTTATACCTGGGACAACATAGAACTTGACAACTCGGATAACCGAATTGTACTCAATTGGCAAAGAGATACAACCCAGACATTGCAAGTGAGTGCTGTCTGCAGTTGTAATACGAAAAGTAGGATTGATACTCACAAGATCAAAACCCAGTTCCAAGAAGATGCGGTGCGCTCCCTTACCTAGTATAGAGCAGGAGGCACCGGAATCTAGAAGGCCTAAGACATTTAAATTTAAAACCTTAACAACTAGATACGGTCTAATGTCACTATCCCGTTTAGGAAACAGGACCTTATCAGAAATAGACTCAGATACAGAGTAATGCACAGAGTTCCTAATAAGGCCCTGGCCTACGCGTTTTTTGACTTGCTAGTACAGTGTGAGCAGTCTGGGGTCTTGACTCCTTTGAGACCACACCGGAAACACACCAGCTCCCTTGACTGTGTGCAGCTGTATGCAGTGTGACCGCCCCCACCGCAACGAAAGCATTTGCGATCGTGGGGGGTAACCGGCGTCTCCACTGCAGACACCTGCTTAGCGGGCTTTTGTACACCTTTGTTCTTAAGCTGGTGTAAGTCAGATGAAATCTCAAACTTGTCAAGAGCAGGCTCATGGAAAGCGTCTGCCCTAGTACGCGCAAGCTCCAAGCGCTTACCCAAACGTCTCAAGTCATCTACAGAGTTGACATCATGCAAGGCCAGTTCCTTCATGTAGTCAGGTCTAATGTTGTGCATGAGAATGTCCAGCTGTTCTTCACTGGGCATTTTACATGACAACCTTGAGAACATGGCTTGCATTGTACATAAATAATTAACCAAGGACTCAGAGCGGGCTTGTGTACGCTGTCTTATCTCGTTCCTGAGGCGGTAGTCATAATCAGGAATATCGAAGGTATCTCTAAGCTCACTAATAAGATCCTCATATGAGATGAAGTTAGCTTTGTTTGTACGGAACCAAGACAAAGCCGGTCCATCCAACAGGTCGGAGAAAGCCATAAGGAGTCTAGGCTTAGTAACCTCCCGAGCACATCTAAGTTCCTCTAATCTCTCTAAAAACACACGTACACAAGTAGAACCATCATATTTTAAGTTAAATGAACATAAGTTAAGGGGACGTTCTTTATACACTATGTTACATGTAGAACTATTCCTACTTGAACTAGCTCGCACCGAGCGGTCCTCTCTCACTACTGGTGAAGTATATTCCACCTGGTCACGACCCGAAGGATCATCACCATCATCATCCGAACCTTCGGATTCAGAATCACTACTGGGTTCAGCCCTAGCGATGATCTTCACTAGCCTACCACGAATATCCACCAGGTCGGGGCAATCCAGACCACAACGAGCTAACCTACTCAATAAGTAGTTGGCTCTGATGGACACCCTAAGACGACTACCTTTATTAATGAAAATGTCACCTGACTGAATAGCCTCCTCCAGCTCGGAGACTCTTGGAAGGCAGATCGAGAGCTCAGCCGGTGCATCAGCGGGTACCGGAGCACTCGCTTTGATGCTACCTCGACGGACGAGTCGGTGTGCCGTTCTTAGCTCACTCCGAAGGCCAGACACTGTCGTTTCCGGTTCCACTGAAATACCCATGTGGGACAGCTCGTTAGCAAGTTCATCCTTTCTTAAATAATTTATATATTTTTTCATCTGTGCCATTATGTAAAAATTTACTTACAACAATTATAAAGATAAAATGGCACAGATAGGGATCAATTACAAAGTAAAAATGTAAATTGAGTTACAACAAAGTGTACTAAGTTAGGTAATTATGTTTCAAATTGACTTTTAGAATTTAACAAAGATTAAGGGTATATTAAGAGAGAAAAGTTTCTAAATTTTCTGATAACACAGTTCAGGTTAACATTCAAAATTACAAGGTATGTACACACCTTATAAAAAAGTTTTAAGTTACACAGAGAAATTCACTAAGTTAACACAGAGAGATTCACTAAGTTTACCTTACAAGGTGAAACTATAGGATAATATATATTATATATTAATCTACACTAATTATATAATAAATATATGTGTGCACCATAAAAAAAGAACATAAAGAAGAAAAAAAACACAATAAGAAAAGAAGTGGGTATTCCAAATAAAATCAAAAAGTTTTTCCAAAATCACAGCTATTTTTAAATTTTAGAATTTAGAATTTTGTGTCTTTTCCAGCCAAAGATGTAGGGAGCTGGAAGAAGACGAAAGGGAAGGTTTTGTGCTTAGCTGCTAGCACCACCAATTAACGTCCTGGAGCGTCTCGGACGATTCACCAGGATGGTTTCGCCAGAGGTAACCACCTATGCACACACACTAGACTGAGGCTACCGCAGAGTAGACCCAGAGATTCGGGCCCCACGTTGGGCGCCAATTTATAACACAGTGATGATCGGTGTTACTCACCAACTAGCGCGAGGTAGCTATGCAGAGAACTCTTTCCCAGGGCGCCTTACTACAGAGATTCCAGTGTGCGTGCAAGGGTAGGCCAGGGCTCTGACGAAAACAGTCAGGTAGGGTGTACACACATATATTTATATAACACAGAGATACACAGAGACACACAGAGAGCTTATTCACTGATAGACACAAATATCACATGTACACAGAAGTATAGTCAGTGTTTAGGTACTAAAGCTACTAAATAGACCACTGCCGCGTGAGCAGGTAACACGGGTAAGCAGCTAACTACACTGTAGTAGGGTGACAATTACAGGCCTTGAGTAAGCGGAGAGCAGCACAGCCCGAGAATGCCACGTGGAGGCGGCTGGTCCCTCTTAAAACACCTCGCTCATGTAGTCCACGTGTCATTGGGTGTGGTTTTTGCTAACCGCGGACGGGCCGCTTTTCCCCGTAGTAAAAAACCCTGTTATGACAAGTAAACGACAAATTAAGATCTTGGCTGCGCGACAGACGACAATCGACCCGCTTTGCAAAAGAAGAAGTGACTCACCAGTTTTCTGGGTAAAATGTAGCAAGATGCAATGCAGCAACCCAATCACAGCCCGCTAGGCCATGCGAGGCAACAAATAATCGCACTTGAGCGAAAAACTGATTCGCGGCACAGTCTCAGAGCCAAAAGCCCAAGGACCTCCAACTACCCCAAAGCAGGTCTCGGTCAAAGTCCCGTCTTTCACCAAAAATCTTAACAAAAACCTGTTCCTTTAAATCCGAAAACGATTCGTCCACGAACTTATGACATCCTGTCATTCTGACAGCAGAAATGTCACCACTGACAACCGATTAAAAAAAGATAACTCGATTAAGCTGCTTTCACATCCTGAATACTGCATCTATAGAAAATAAATGCTACAACTGGCATCCAAATATAGTAGGTAATTATAATCATAAAAATGACCAAAAATTATGGGAATCCTAATTTATTATGTAAGCTCACAATGTTCGCCAAAGACGCGAAATAGCACCCGAACCCCCCCAAGGCGAGGCCGCTGTTGTGGTCGTAGGTCTGTTGGGAGATCTGGGACATCCATCCGATGGCTTACTCGGTGATCCAAACTGTAGGCTGTTGGGCGTTACGTGAAGTTTTTTTACTCGGTTATAGGCATAGCATCCATTAAGAAATTTGCCTCACGTTAACAAAAAGCTTACAATGTTTTCTTATAGAAGCGAATAACCACAGAAACATTATAAAGCTGCCCTGTAGACTTCAATTCCCTTATGTATGTGTCTCTTGCTCTCTACACAGTAAACGTTTAACACATAATTATTATCAACACTTCAACTAGATGCACGACGTTACGCGTCTACATAAGTGGGACACAGATGGCTAGTCACTTTTATGTCCTCTCCGAAACGGGCACTTGGACTTTTATTGGAGTCATAGTGAACTGGAAGCCAATGCAATTTATTACATTCTCAGTACGAAAACAAAATAAGGTACGCTGAAAACATATCTGCATTTTAATGCCTCGCGTATTCACTGAAAAGCAATAACGTTTATGTTATTAACGACACTCCAATAGCTATGCCAAATGGTTTTATGATTTTGTAAAAAAAAAATGTTGATATTAATTCTCTTTTCTATTGCGTATTAGAGAGTAACTTGTGATTGTTTGTAATGTGCAGAGAACATAAGTCAATTATCCAAGACTTAACAATCTTTAAAGGGTTTGGGCTAACGTACCTTAGTAGAATCAGACCATATCAGGAGCACGTAGCACGTCTTCCACATAAGGATTCAATGTCAAAGTGACATCTCGCCACCATAGATCTAGCTATGATAGTTATGTAGTACTATTGCATTATCTTTTGTTACAGTACAGTTTTGCTGCCAGTGCAAGAAATGTAATAAACTTCTAATTTATAATCCTAACTGACCGGACAAACGCCGTCATTTTCAGATTATAATTAAAAGTAAAGTTTATGATGTAGGTCTTTAGTAATACAACCTGCCTGTAGAAACCACCTAATAAAGTTAGCGAAACTCTATTAGGTGGTTTGACCACGATATAAATTACACTTATATGGAAACGTATTCCCTCAAATTTTGGTTTCAGTTTACAAATTACACCTCTTCTCACTAATTGGTAACGCTAATTGGTAGCCGCTACAGAAAAATTACTTTCATCAACGGGCGAAGAGTTTCATAATTACTGCAATTAGGAGCATTGCGGCGTTTTGTTCAGACTAGACTACGAGGATGGTGCGGACGTGTCGCGTTTACAGATTTATTATTTTTGTGTCCATTCGCAACCCTTTTGAATTAATAGTGTAACCATGCACCATCCAAATAACCAACACGTATAATTCTGTCGACTCTTCTATAGACAAGAACAGTCAGTTTAACTATAGAATTTCAATATTACCAAGTTGTTATAGAGGTCAAATGGCAGTCGCTTTATGTAAAATGAGTCAAATTCCTGTTTTCCAGCCGTTGAAGTCGAAATTGCTGTGGAAACCAGACCCCAACTGTGTAAATAAAAAGCTTTGAGAATGACGAGGATGACATAATTTCGACATGCTCTATCGGCACTCGTAAGGACGGAAGACATAATTACCGCAAAAATTATTCAAGAGCGTCACCCCGACTCCACATTTTGATCACGTACAAGATTTCATTATGCGAATGACGTGATATAAACAGATGATCGGGCTGAAATACATTGCATAACAAAGGAAAGATGGACAATCTTATGTTGCTAGGAATTATAAGGTGACTTTGTGAGCTACGTAATAATGTGGACATTCCTTAGCAATTCAATATACACTGTCTTTGTGACAATGGACTGTGACGTTTACTCAACTAAGCTCGTCCGTACCTGGGAGTGGGGAGTGAGTGATACGAGTATGGCAACAAATAATTAATCTACTTTCATATTTAAAAAAAATCTTCATGCCATCGAAATTTCAAGGTGAAGCCGAAGCAGAAGACTACTAAAAACAAAATAAGAGCACGGCGTGCGTGAGTGCGTACCATAAATTCACAGTTGATTATGAAATCATTATTCAATCACTAAGAGCCTACTATACTACACTACTACTCTTCTAAAAATCATACTAAGACACTTGATATACATTTTAGCCTTATAAAACTACGCTCTAGTGTAACTTAACTTTATGAAAACTTTCTGTATACGATCTCTAAAGTTAGTTAATGAGAAATTATTCACAACATTTCATAATGATGATGCTTCATACATTGTTTTGAACCTAGCTTTTAGAGCATGCAAGTAGAAGTTTAGACCACAGAGCGTGCTGATTTGCTGCATATAAGAACCACGGGTAGGCACACAAGACCCAACATAATGTCATGAGATGTAGATTACTACTGTTTTAAAATTTGTACTGTACTAAAAATGTACTAGTGAGTGCTAACTGATAATCTATTACATATTTATTACATACTAGCTGACCCCGCAACTTCGTTTACATCACAAAAGGTAATATTTTATAATAGCCTTAATCATTAAGCTATTTTATAATAAAGCAAACAGGGCAGTATCACACGCTGCTTGATGAGTCTGATGAAGAAATACCTCTCTTTTCATACACCTTATGTGACGTAAACGAAGTTGCGGGGGTCAGCTAGTCTATATTTATATAATAAAATGATAGAAAAGTCAAAACTGTACATTGGAAATATTAAAAAAAAACTCTCTGGGTGTTCAACATAAGATACCGAAGCAGAAAATATAGTTAGAATGATTTTTGTCTGTTTTTCGGTTTGTCTGTTTGCTTTGCTTTGTCCGGAAGGATCTCGAAAAGTACTCAATAGATTTGATTCAAATATTAACTAGGGGAAGGGTCTTCAAATAGGCTATTTATTATCACGCTACATATCCTAGGGGTTAAGCAGAGAGCAATCAAATAGGCATTTTAACATAATTTTCACGCGTACGAAGTCGCGGGCAACAGCTAGTCTATACTTATAATAAAACTGTTGAGGGTCGAGAGTCTGTACATGGAAGATATTTTGAAAATTTTATTTGTAGGGCGTTCTCTAATCGATACTGAAGCCGAAAATGTAATTTAACCCTTAGCCACCTTTTTTTTTTTTTTTTTTTTTTTACATGAGGGAAAATCCTCATGGATGTTATGCCGGACTCCTACCGACTAAAAAACCTCACGCAACGCCCAACAGCCTATGGTTGTGAGCCCCGGGTAAGCCCTCGGAAGGATATCCCAGGACTCCCAACAGACCTACAGCCGCCTCTGCAGCCTCGCCCAGGGGGTGGTTCGGGTGCTAATCCGCGTCTTTGGGGGTGGGTTTCGGGTGTGATCCCGCTTCTAAGGGGGGTCGTGCGTGAGTTCCTCACGTCACGCTGCCGTCATGGGCCTGCTTCTGTAAGGACGGTGAGCGACTCTCTCTCCATCCTCAGACCCCCGGTCATGGAGGCCGATAGTCCTCGGCGAAGACACGTTGGCGGCGTCCAGGCCGCCAACTGCGGAACTCGGGGGGAAGAGTTCTCTCCCGTACCCGCCCCGCCGCCTCTTTCACGAGCATGACCTGCTCGCAGAAAGAGACGGCGCAGTCCCACTTACTCCCGCTGGAGAGCATGGCTCGCACCATGGTCTCGAGCGAGAGAGTGTCCACGTCCAGACCCACTACGAGGACCTGACGCTGTTGCGCCCACGCAGTGCACTCCACCAGCGTATGGAGCGCTGTGTCATCGCTGCGGTCCTCGCAGTGCTGACACTCGGCCGTTGTTTCCCGGTGTCTTCGCCACAGATACCTACCGAAGCTACCGTGCCCGGTTAGTATCTGTGACAGCCGGTAGGAGAGAGCACCGTGTCTCCTCTCCAGCCACTCGTCCATGACCGGTCTGACGGCCGAACCCTTAGCCACCTACCATAACTTTTTGTCACACAGTAAAATGGTTCTTTAAAGTAATATCTTGTTAATTGAGGTATATTTTTTTAGTAATAATCAACTTAGGAAAGTATTAAACTCTTTAGTAAAGGTACAAGAGAATCATTTTTATAGGCATTTTGTCTGAATTACTATTAATCAACAATTATCTCCTATTTTTAGCTTACAAACTAAGTCATTTGGTAAATGAGATCTATAAAAAATAATCACATGGATAGTAACTTCTTTTATAATTTTTTACTTATTCAATAATCAACTATAGCAAAAAAAAACAAAAAGATGAAAATTAAATTAAATTAGAACAAATTGCAAGCCCTAAACTTATGGTTTTTCACGACAATTATTACAATTACCGCACAATTAACGCACGTACGACCTTGATGAGCAGTTGCACGGCACTGAAGGGGGGCGGGGAAAAGGTACTGGAACGGACGAGTTCGTAAACGACTCGGTCTCAGATATATTTACGTTTTAAATATCTGCTGGATCTGTGAGACGTATGGTAGGTGGTTAAGGGTTAAAATTTTCATGTCTGTCTGTCTGTCTGTCTGTCTGTCTGTATCCCGAATAAGTATCACGCCGAAACTACTGAATCGATTTGAATGAAACTTGGTATAATCTGAGCTTATGGTTCGAGGAAGGTTCTAGGATACTTTTGATCACGATATTTTGCGCGGTTCCTTTGGGAGAGGGGAGGAAAGACAAAATGGTTTTTTGGCTGTAACTTCTCAATGCGTAGTCCGATTACAAAAATGTTTTCAATGTCATAAAGGGAGTCCTTTAAGGATTGTTTTATACAGGTTTCAAGGTTGAGGGTTTTGTAGTTCAGGATTTAGAGACATCTCAACTATCGCAGAACCTAGAATTCAAGGGTTCCTTTGAATGTAAGGGTAAATCTAAACGGGCGTATTGGCTTAATCATAAAAGAGCTTAATGATTAAGGCTATTGTAAAAGAATTCAGTCCGCGCCGAAGGCGGGGACTGAATTGTTTTAGAATGGACTTAATCTTTAAGCTCTTTTATGATTAACCAAACAGGGCTGTTTCATACACTCCCATGAGCCTGTTGAAAAAATACCTGTCCTTTCATACACCTTATGTGGCGTAAACGAAGTTGCGAGGGTCAGCTAGTTGATAATAAAATGATAGAAAAGTCTGTACATTGGAAATATTGATAAAAAAAACTCGCTGGGTGTTCAACATAAGATACCGAAGCCGAAAACATAGTTAGAAAATCTTTTTTAATACAGTTGCTCAAAAAGTGGCGTATTACAGGGACGTATAGCGTTCGGGATGTAGGCTTTTTTTTTTTTTTTTTTTTTTTTTTTAACGTGAGGGAAAATCCTCGTAGGATGCTATGACTCTTACCGACTAAAAAACCTCACGTAACGCCCAACAGCCTATGGTTGAGAGCACCGGGTAAGCCCTCAGGAAGGATGTCCTGTGACTCCCAACAGACCTACGGCCGCCAATGCGGCCTCGCCCAGGGGGTGGTTCGGGTGCAATCCCGCGTCTATGGGGGATTTCGGGTGTGACCCCGCTTCTAAGGGGGGGCGTGCGTGAGTGCTCACGTCACGCTGCCGTCATGGGCCTGCTTCTGTAAGGACGGTGAGCGGCCCTCTCACCGTCCTCAGACCCCCGGTCATGGAGGCCGATAGTCCTCGGCGAAGACACGTCGGCGGCGCCCAGGGCGCCGACTGCGGAACTCGGGTGGAAGAGTTCTCTCCCGCACCCGGCCCGCCGCCTCCTTCGCGAGCATGACCTGCTCGCAGAAAGAGGCGGCGCAGTCCCACTTACTCCCGCTGGAGAGCATGGCTCGCACCATGGCCTCAAACGAGAGAGTGTCCACGCCTAGACCCACTACGAGGACCTGTCGCTGTTGTGCCCACGCCGTGCACTCCACCAGCGTGTGGAGCGCCGTGTCATCGCTGCGGTCCTCGCAGTGCTGACACTCGGCCGTGGTTTCCCGGTGTTTTCGCCACAGATACCTACCGAAGCTACCGTGCCCGGCAAGCATCTGTGTCAACCGGTAGGAGAGAGCACCGTGTCTTCTCTCCAGCCACTCGTCCATGACCGGTCTGACGGCCGCGATTGTGGCGAATCCCACCTTTGGTTGCTCAAGTCGCATCTTCCATGTCTCCAGGGTTTCCTGGTGAAGCAGGGTCCGCTGGGCCTCGATTTCTCGAGACGCAGGCCTTTGGCCCCGCTCCAGCGCCTCCTTGCGCCATCTGAACAGTGACGCAAGGGCTCTCGCTTCCAGGTCCCATGGAGGGGTCCCGGCTAGGAGACATGCCGCCTCACCGGAGATCGTGCGGTATCCTCTTATCACCCTGACGGCCATCACTCTCTGCGGGCTCATCAGTCTAGCCACATTGCTGGCCGTCAGGGTCTCCGCCCATACGGGAGCCCCGTACAGGGCCAAGCTTCGCACGATCCCAAGGTACAGTCTCCTGTAGGGAGCGTTGGGTCCCCTGATGTTGGGCATCAGCCGCGCGAGTGCGGCCGATGCTCCCCTCAGTTTTGGGACCAAACTTCGGAAATGATGTCCGAAGTTCCACCGGCCATCGAGTACGAGCCCCAGATACTTCATCGAGGGCTCGATGCCGATGCTGACGCCCCCCACCTGTAGGCTGGATCCCGCAGGTGGCCCCATCCGAGGTCCGTGGAAGCACAGAGCCTCGGATTTGTGAAGGGCGACCTCAAGACCCAGCCGCCGAATCCGACCCACGACCTGAGCAACCCCTGCCGTGGCCTTAAGTGCTGCGGCACGGTGCGTTGCTCCCCGCGCCGTAACGAGGGTGTCGTCGGCGTAACACGTTACGCCGACCCCTCTGAGCAACGGACCACGCAGCACCCAGTCGTAACCGATGTTCCACAGGAGCGGCCCTAAAACCGATCCCTGTGGAACACCGCACGACACATCTCGCCGACCCGGCCCCAGCCAGCTCGGGTAAGTTATGGCTCTCTCGGAGAGATAAGCCCCGACAATTCGACGGAGGTAGGGAGGCACTCCATGATAGATAAGCGCCTCCCTGACGCAGCTCCAGGGCAAGGTGTTGAATGCGTTGGCGATGTCGAGAGACACCGCCACCACCACCTCACCATGTGAGACTGCTTCCTCCGTCAGGCCTCTAATGCGCATGATCGCGTCCACGGTGGAGCGTCCCTGACGGAAGCCAAACTGGCTATCCGCCAGATCAGGCCCCACGCGTGTGAGGTGCCCGACGAGGCGGGATGTAGGCTATTACACACTCGTGCTTTTTCTTTACCTTTCCCGCACTCGTGCATTTTCTTTCCAAACTGTCAAAATATTAAAACAAAACCAACCACGAAGTTTTTACCTTAAAAAAAATTCATAGAAGTTTTTATGATTCATGCAAATATTTCTAAAAAAAAGCTACTAATTTGTTTCAATATCAAATTTAAAAGTAGTTTTAATTGAAATTTAAGTAGTATCGGCCAAATTAAATTTATAAATATAAAAAGTTGGCTGTATGACGTGCACTGCCATAGTCTGTGCTTATATTCTTTACGGTGTGCGCCAATTTCCAAAAAAATGATTAGTTAGTTGAGTTTATTGTGTTCTTATCATTTTTATTAAATTCCTTAATTTTTTTGCAACTATATTAAAAATAGTTGTTCAATACAACGTGTGGGACTGTTATTTCAACTCGTTCCGACTGTCTACCCTCGCCTTCGGCTCGCGTCAACATCTGTAGGAACTCGTTGTAATAACAGAAATCCCACACTTGTAACGAAAACTACTATTGTCTGTTTGTCGGTTTGTCTGTTTTTCTGTTTGCTTTGCTTTGTCCGGAAGGATCTCGAAGAGTACTCAATAAATTTGCTTCAAATTTTGCACAAATATTACCTAGGGGTAGTGTCTTCAAATAGGCTATATCATAATTATATCACACTACATATCCTAGGGACTAAGCAGAGAGCAATCAAATTGGCATAATAACATAATTTTCACGCGTATGAAGTCGCGGGGAACAGCTAGTACGTAATATTACTTTTATTATTATTTATTAGTTTAAAATTATTTTTATGACATATTACTTACTATCAAAAATGAAAAGTATGAACTCAAATACTCTTTTTTATAAATAAATAAAAAATAATAATATAATCCCAAAATAAGCTAGGAATAATCTGCTTGTGTTATGGGTATCAGACCACGCATATTAATACTTAAATACTTTTTAAATTCATACATATTATACATAGAAACACCCAGATTTTTCCATTTATGGGTCATCCAGACCATTTATGGGCCACACAAATATTTGTCCGCGGTGGGAATCGAACCCACGAGCTCCAGCGCCGCAGGCGGTATCACATATAATTCTACTATGGTATCACCATCGACTGCGCCACAGAGGCAGTCATGTCATATTTATGAATGGATGTTTGTTAGTCTTTTACACTTTAGCGGCTGAACGTATCTGGCTGGAATTAGGTGCTGCCTTAGATTATAACTGACCGTGTCTATGTGTCTACGTATCTAGGTATTCTGTTGTAACGACAATGGGTTGTGTTTATATTATTATATCAGATATTGATCCCGAATATCTATGAGGTTTTAGGATAATATTATTAGATACTCTCAACTACATACTGCTTTTGGTAGAGATAAAGATAACTAAAAGCACTAAAACCACGAATTTTCATGAAAATTTTCCGGGCTCGAAACATTTTGCCGAGTTTCCCATAGTGCAGATAAAAGACAAATGGATTAGTGGCTTTTAACCCGGCCACGAACTGACAGCAGTCCCTACATATACAACTTTTACTTATGCACTCGTAAATAATATAGCTGGAATGGAAGTCGTGGAAATATTATATATTATGTATGTTTGATGAATATTGAAATTTGGGTTCATGCCAGGATTTCCACGATTTGGCTAGGTACTACTTACTAATATTTTATATTGTAATTGTACAAATTTGTGCGCAAACTATCGAACCTAAAGACAAGTGTTATCGTATAAGAAAGAAAACAATATTTGTTAGCGATTTTGGTATCGCAAAATAAACGCTACCGATATGTTTATGTTTAAAAAACACTATAATCTCTGTAAAATATGAATATATGGATCAGATACTTATTTGTAATTTTTAACAATAACTGTATTTTCTGTAAACAGCTTTAATCCAATAATATATTTTACTAGCTGACCGCACAACTTCGTTTGCGTCACATGAGAGGGAGAAATAAAGAGGTGCGGTATTAATATTTTAAGTAAAATAATGTTTTCAGTCGCATTTAATCCCCTCCTGTTGCTTATGCTCTTTAGAGCTGGCCCGCACAACTTCACTTGCGTCACATGAGTGAGAAAGATAGAGCTGTGGTATTAATTTTTCAAGTGATATAATTTTAGCAGTCGCATTTACTTCCGTATAAGAAATAATGTTTCCCATCGCACTTACTCCCGTCACGATAACTCCGTCGTGTCGCTAATATTTTAAACTTATTAAGAAGGTTATTGTAAGTGAACCTACAAAGATAGACATTATGCTGTCTTTTTTTTTAACTTTTTAAAAGAAACAATTTTGTAACACTCAATGTCTACGTAGCCATTTACGCAGCGTACGCCTCGGAAGCTCTCAGACGGTAAAAAATATAAATTATACCGTTTTCAAACGATCTTGATTGCTGCTCCGCTCGTATTCGTCTTAGCGTTATGTACGTTATTATAGCCCATAGCCATCCTCAATAAACGGACTATCAAACTATAATTTTTTTTGAAACTAATCATTAGTTCCTAAAATCCTAGCGTTCAAACCAACAAGCTTATTTATTTATTTATTCTAAATTAAAAAATTAATATTATAAAACTCGACAGCTTTAAAATATTAGTATGGATAAAAATGTGTTAATAAATTATAAGGTATAGATTTGTTTTGATAACACCAAAGCAAAAACAATTGGTTGCCAACTTCTTGTAATACGTCATTGTGACCAATGATTTATACTATCCAAATAGATTTGCATACTATTTTGGCGCGTAAAACTACATGATTTATTTTGTAAAGGTTGTAAATATTTCTGAATATAATTTCGATGTATGTCGAAATTTATGAAGGGTTCGGGATAAACAATTTTTTATCACAACAATTTGTATGTTTCAGCATCAACATATTAACACATTTGGACTGCTGCGTCATGTAATTCGTATTTTTTTCGTGAGGGATAATCCTCATGAATGCTATGCCGGACTTCTACCAACTAAAAAACCTCACGCATCCTGCCTGACAGTCTACGGTTAGAAGCCCCAGGTAAGCCCTTGGAAGGATACCTCAGGAATCCCAACAGACCTACGGCTACTCCTGCTCGCATAATTTGTATTCACTCGAAAAGTGTTTTTCACTACATGGTCAAATATTTTGATGTCCTACATATAGTACTACAGGGGTCAAGTAACTGTTTTTAACTATTTTGGATGTACCATGCATGATACATCAGGTGTCAATGATGCCAATTGATGTTCATAATTTTTATCCTAATTTTGACAATGTTAGACATATCCTAGCATGATTTTTCAGAAGATTCTGACGATGACCCTACATATCAAGAGTATAATATTTCTAAATCATTATCATTATCAGATGTCGAAGAAAATATTAAATCAGCTCCTCCGTCACCAGTATCAGTTCCTTCACCGTAATGGTCTCCTAAGCTCTTTTACAGAAACGTTAGCACCTAGCCATTTTTATGTTATGGTAGATATTTCTCTACTAGAAAACTTCTTGATGAATTACATATTAAATTAAATTGCGTGACGTGAGGGAGTCACGCACGCCACACATTATCATGAAAAGTCAAATAGTGTTATTGTGCTTACATTACTTTGAAGAGTCTGATTACTAAGAAATTATTTCTGTAAATTTTTGTGACGATGACCCTACACAATCAAGAGTATAATATTTCTAAATCATTATCAGATGTCGAAGAAAATATTAAATCAGCTCCTCCGTCACCAGTATCAGTCCCTTCGCCGTCATGGTCTCCTAAACTCTTTTACAGAAACGTTGGCACCTAGCCATTTTTAGGGTTTCGTAGCCAAATGGCAAAAACGGAACCCTTATAGATTCGTCATGTATGTCTGTCCGTCCGTGTGTCACAGCCATTTTTCTCCGAAACTATAAGGCCTATGCTATTGAAACTTGGTAACTAGATGTATTCTGTAAACCGCATGAAGATTCCTATATAAAACTAGAAAAAAAAGCAGTAAATTTTGGGGGTCCCCATACTCAGAACTGAAACTCAATTTTTTTTTTCATCGTACCCATACGTGTGGGATATTTATAGATAGGTCTTTAGAAATGCTATTGAGGTTCCAAAAATCATTTTTTTCTAAAGTGAATAGTTTGCGCAAGAGACACTTCCAAAGTGGAAAGTTGTGTCCCCCCCCCCCCTCTAACTTCTAAACTAAGAAAATGATAAATCTAAAAAAAATATATGATGTACATTGCCGTAAAAACTACCAACGAAAATTAGTTTGAACGAGATAGAGCCAAAGACTTCTATATAAACTGAGGTAGACGCGCCGTACTCTAACAAACGAGATTTCAAAAGCAATCCTCAAACACACACATTGCTAAGACTACACTCACTTATAAATAATATTTACGTAATTGTCACCAACCACACACAATAGCAATATACGAATAGAACAAGAGTAAAAGAGAAGGTGTATGGACTCCGATTGGAAGTCGAGTACCTACTTTCGAAGTTTTGACTCACAACAGTGCGAGCAACGCTGCTAATTGGCGCAGTTTATAAGCTTCAAAAATCGGTGCGTAGGCACAGATTACTAAATAGTTACTACGTAACAGATACATCACTCCCATACTAAAGCGAAAATACCTACGCTATATTAGCCTACAAAATTTTAATAATAATACCTGCTGCTCAGAACGAGAAGAATTGTACCTTAAACTCGCGAACATAGCGTCGAGACCCTTTCGACGCATATGACCAGAAACGCAAATGACCCGACACGCAAATGACCATATTTTCATAAGCAAACGACCAGATACGCATATGACCCAAATTTATTTAAGCAAAAGACCAGTATTTAAAAAATACGCATAAGACCAGAGACGCATATGACCTGAATTTCTTTTTGCATATTATCAGTATTTTAAAATATACTTATACGACTAGAAAACAAATGAACATCGACAAAACAAATGGAGATCAAAAACAAATGAAGATCTAAAAAACAAATGAAGATCAAAAAAAACAAATGAAGATCGAAAAAACAAATGAAGATCGAAAACACAAATTAAGATCGGCAAAACAAATGACGATCGAAAAACATATGCAGATCATTGAAACAAAAGTCTATTTTATTATGCAAGTTGATAAGGTAAAAAATTACTTGCAGCCATATTTTGTAATCTAGATGTGTCAACCATTAAAAAAAATAGGTGCAAGCAATTCTCGACCTTAATGACACTTATCTAAAAATGTACTTTTCGGCGTTTATAGACATCACTGATCATGAATATGTAAAAAATAAATACATATCATGCATGTTCATAAGGTCGAGAATTGCTTGCACCTATTTTTTTGAATGGCAATCTCATTTAGGTTACAAAAAATGGGTCCAAGCGAATTTCGAACTTATGAGCATTCATAATATCTATTTATTTTTTATAAATTCGTGATCAGTGATGTCTATAAGCGCCTAAAAGCACATTTTTAGATAAGTGTCATTAAGGTCGAGAATTGCTTACACCTATTTTTTTTAATGGTAGACACATCTAGATTACAAAATATGGCTGCAAGTAATTTTGGACCTTGTCAACTTGCTTATAGACTTTTGTTTTAATGATCTGCATATGTTTTTTCGATCTTCATTTGTTTATCCGACCGTCATTTGTTTCATCGATCTTCATTTGTTTTTTCGATTTTCATTTATTTTGCCGATCTTCATTTGTTTCATCGAACTTCATTTGTTTCATCGATCTTCATTTGTTTTTTCGATTTTCATTTATTTTGCCGATCTTCATTTGTTTCATCGAACTTCATTTGTTTTGTCGATCTTCATTTGTTTCGTCGATCTACATTTGTTTTGCCGATCTTCATTTGTTTTTCGATCTTCATTTGTTTTATTGATCTTCATTTGTTTTTCGATCTTCATTTGTTTTATTGATCTTCATTTGTTTTATCCAAACATCTTAGTAAAATGCACTTTTGTAAATACCTGGTCGATTGTGTATTAATTTCTGGTCGTTTGCGTATCTGGTCGATTGCGATTAACATGTCAGGTCGTTCGCGATTCTGGTCGAATGCGTTTTTATTCTGGTCATTCGCGTATCGGGTCATTTGCGTGTCTGGTCATCAGCGTATTTGAAATCTGGTCATTTGCGTATCGGGTCATTTGCGTATCTGGTCATATGCGTCGAAAGGGTCGAGACTGTGTTACCCGCTGTGCGTGTGACGTGATCGTATCGACGCATATGACCAGAAACGCAAATGACCCGACACGCAAATGACCATATTTTCATAAGCAAACGACCAGATACGCATATGACCCGAATTTATTTACGCAAAAGACCAGTATTTAACAAATACGCATAAGACCAGAGACGCATATGACCTGAATTTCTTTTTTGCATATTATTATCAGTATTTTAAAATATATTTATACGACCAGAAAACAAATGAAGATCAAAATACAAATGAAGATCTAAAAAACAAACGAAGATCAAAAAAAGAAATAAAGATCGAAAAAATAAATTGAGATCGGCACAACAAATGACGATCGAAAAACATATGCAGATCATTAAAACAAAAGTCTACAAGCAAGTTGATAAGGTAAAAAATTACTTGCAGCCATATTTTGTAATCTAGATTTGATAACCATTTAAAAAAAATAGGTGCAAGCAATACTCGACCTTAATGACACTTATCTAAAAATGTACTTTTCGGCGTTTATAGACATCACTGATCATGAACATGTAAAAAATAAATACATTTCACGCATGTTCATAAGGTTGAGAATTGCTTGCACCTATTTTTTTGAATGGCAATCGCATTTAGATTACAAAAAATGGGTCCAAGCGAATTTCGAACTTATGAGCATTCATAATATCTATTAATTTTTTATAAATTCGTGATCAGTGACGTCTATAAGCGCCTAAAAGCACATTTTTACATAAGTGTCCTTACGGTCGAGAATTGCTTGCACCTATTTTTAACCCCCGACGGAAACCCGGACGGGGTGTTCTTTAATGATACTCACATCTAGATTACAAAATATGGCTGCAAGTAATTTTGGACCTTGTCAACTTGCTTATTGACTTTTGTTTTAATGATCTGCATATGTTTTTTCGATCGTCATTTGTTTATCCGACCGTCATTTGTTTCACCGATCTTCATTTGTTTTTTCGATTTTCATTTATTTTGCCGATTTTCATTTGTTTTTTCGATCTTCATTTGGTTTTTCGATTTTCATTTATATTACCGATCTTAATTTGATTTGTCGATCTTCATTTGTTTTGTCGATCTTCATTTGTTTTACCTAAACATCTTAGTAAATTGAACTTTTGTAAATACCTGGCCAATAGCGTATTAATTTCTGGTCCTTGGCGTATCTGGTCGATTGCGATTAACATGTCAGGTCGTTTGCGTTTCTGGTCGAATGCGTTTTTATTCTGGTCATTCGCGTATCGGGTCATTTGCGCGTCAGGTCATTAGCGTATTTGAAATCTGGTCACTTGCGTATCGGGTCATTTGCGTATATGGTCATATGCGTCGAAAGGGAATGCGCTAGGGTTGAACCTAATAATGATTGTTGTAATAAAACGAATGTTACGAATCTATCATGTTTTAATACGCTTTTATTAGGTTGACGTGTATGTAACTATTGTAACTAACAATGTAATGGAATCTAAGGAAAAAATTTAACCATCTTCCAAGAATCGTAGCGTAGGTCCGCTTAAGATATATTGAAGTAAATATTGACATAGGTACCTGCATTAAAATAGTGCATACCTACATCCGGACGATAAGATTTTTTTTAATTAAAAAAAGCATTTACATTAATTATTATTCTGTTCCAGTCAGTTTGTTCAACCATTGATGCATTGCTATAAAATTACAAAATAATTTACAGTAGGTAAGTATACCTATATACATATTTATATTGTTTATCTTATTCCTACCCATAACTAAAATATCAATGAAATCTAAAATTAACCGACATTACCTTTAGCGTAAGTACCGGCTACTCACCTATCCTACCCGGCCATCCCACCTAACTTTGTTACACACACATACATATTTATGGTCACGCGTTGATCTCCGAAGGGGAAGGCAGAGGCATATTAGATGCCCACATTTCATTTTTTTATTGTTTGTCCCAAGTAATAGATGGTGAGCCGTATTGACGTGTTGAGATGGACAAGCGCATGTTGGTTGTGACCGTCTGCTGTTTAAATTTTTCAAGCCGCCTATAAAGGCCTCCAACTTGGCTGACTGCTATTTTATTGGCAACCGGGACCAACGGCTTAACGTGCCTTCCGAAGCACGGAAACGCTCAAATAAAGGTCACAAAGTTGTCTCATAAATGGTCACCCATCCAAGGACTGGCCATAGTGAAAGTTATCACGGAACACGTAGTCCGCGGGACCACGAGTGAGCGCTTCGACTACCTATAAAACCTATTTACCTACAAATTCTGTAAAACATTGAATTTTTATAATTCCTGACTCAAAAAACTCCTTAATTTACGATTTACATACTTATCACCTACCTACTTATGTCCAAACAAATAATGATGAAAACATTTATATTGATAAGATTTAAAATACTACCTTTCTTCGTCTCTCGGCAATTTAAATAACGACAAATTTTCTTTTGTTTTTGTACTATTACACCCATCCACTGCAGAATAATTACGTGGTTCGGCATTTCGAAGCGAAAGCGCGGGAAACGTGCGGTGCAGTGCGGTACTAGCGGTAAGTCGGGCGTTCGCCAGCCCTCTGCCAGTTGTATCCCCAGGGATATGCCGAGCGGTAGGTACATAGCGCGCGGCTCTGAGCGAGTGACGGAGGCCTGGCGTAGGGCATGTCTACCGCAGTTTATATAGAAGTCTTTGGATAGAGCTGGTAGTTTTTTTTATAAACCGCAATTTTCGGTTAGAAAAATCACTACCACTGCGAACGTGTTAAAAATTCAATCAAAGTTACAACGAACTATAAGAACTTTTATATTAGGTATGTTACTTGCTGCTACGAATATTTATTATGTTACTTGCTGCTACGAAACCCTTCATGGGCGAGTTCAAATCGCACTTAGCCGGTTTTATTATGTTATGGTAGATATTTCTCTACTAGAGAACTTCTTGATGAATTACATAATAAATTAAATTGCGTGACGTGAGGGAGTCACGCTTGCCACACATTATCATGAAAAGTCAAATAGTGTAATTGTGCTAACATTACTTTGAAGAGTCTGATTATTAAGAATTTTTTTCCGTAAATTTTTGTTTTTAGTTTTATTTTTTTTTGTATTTTTTGAACTTTTCAACTTATTTTATAGCCACATACAAGCATTTTTTGAAATAAAGTCTATAATTTTCTTTCTTTTTTCACACTATTTCACAACTAAAGTAGGTACTACAGATAGAACATCAAATTAAATATTTAAGCTCAACAGACATCGAATGTACTATGTATAGTAAGTACATCAAGAAAACCCACTTTCACAAACTTACGATTTTTTTCAATAATTTTCCCATGGCTTTCATACCATACCTAACATCTACACTAAGTTTCATTAAATTCAAAAAGATTTTATACCTTCTGGGGTTAGGTTATAAGCCCATAGCCATCCTCAATAAATAGAGTACCAAATTATTTTTTTTTGAAACCCATTATTACTTCCTAAGATCCTAGCGTTCAAACCAACAAACTTATTTATATATTTATTCATTCTAAATTATAGAACTAATAACATAAAACTCGTCAGCTTTATAATATTAGTATAGATAAATAATGAGTTTATAAATTATGGGGTAAAGATTTGTTTTGATAACACCAAAGCAAAAACAAAGTGATTGCCAACTTCTTGTAATACGTCATTGTGACCAATGATTTATACTATCCAAATAGATTTGCATACTATTTTGGCGCGTAAAACTACATGATTTATTTTGTAAAGGTTGTAAATATTTCTGAATATAATTTCGATGTATGTCGTGATTTATGAAGTGTTCGAGATAAACAATTTTTAATCACAACAATTTGTATGTTTCAGCATCAACATATTAACTGCCTCAGTGACACATTTGGTAGAGTTCCGACTGCTGCGTCATGTACTTAGTATTTTTTCGTGAGGGAAAATCCTCGTGAATGCTATGCCGGACTTCTACCAACTAAAAAACCTCACGTATCCTGCCTGACAGTCTACGGTTAGAAGCCCCAGGTAAGCCCGCTGAAGGATACCTTAGGAATCCCAACAGACCTACGGTTACTCCTGCTCATATACTTCGTGTTCACTCGAAAATTTCTTGACATAGTCCAGTCATTTGAAAAGCAACCATATTACTTCATTTATAATCATTACTACAAGTGTTCATCCTAATGTCAACCAGCTTCCTCATTTAAGAGCCCAAGATTCCCTGAAGTAGGTACTTATCCTGCGCAGATATTGCATAAACAGCCTAAACAGATACAGTAAAAATCCATTAATTACATAATCTGGCAGACAAGCTTACGGCCGCCTGATAGAAAGTGGTCTCCGCTACTTATCAACATTTGTAACACTAAAGGCGTGGCACTCACGTTGAAAGTCTAATCCCTACTAATATTATAAATGCGAAAGTAACTCTGTCTGTCTGTCTGTTATGCTTTCACGCCTAAACGGCTGGAGCTATTGAGATGAAAGAACAATGGCAGATTCCCTTACTAGCAATTGTCTGACATAAAAGATGAGCGCACATTAGTGAAAAATATGTCAAACGTTTCAGTTTTGCTAGTAGATTCCATAAATGAATTCATTTTCCATCGAGAAAGCCGGAAAATAAAGATATTGTGTTTTGATTGTTAGGTTATGTTGTCGTGTAGTCCCGCCATACTTACCTATACATACATAATGTTCAAACAATATGGTGACTAAAATAACCGACTGGAGTGTTTCTCGATGGTCATTCTAGTAGGTACATACCAGGTAGGGTATAGGTTTGTTGTCAATATAATCGTGAGTCATGTCATGAAAGAAAAATAAAGCCACAATTTTTTCATTTCTTTTATTTCACATAAATTACACTTCACATCGGCGCAATATGTTTACACATATAATGCAATTAAACACATAAAATGCGCGTAGGCCTCGATTGTCTCCCACGATCTCCCATTACCGAAGAACAACAAATCCAATTCACAAATAAGCAGTCCAGTAGGGACTAGCACAAAGTCATTCAAAAGCTACATCAAAAGTCCGTTGGGCACACAATAGTCACTCGAGGAAATAATCGGAGTCCATAAAACAGTCCAGGGTCAGAATAATTTTAAAAAATCAGAAAAGTACACAAAACAACACTTTCTACAAAAAGCGCGGAGTATTCTGTCAATTCTGTGATCTGTCAAGTCAAAGTGACAAGGTAGGAACGCACGGTTTCATTGGCTAGTTCACGCGCCTCATTGCTGTAAATAATCGTTGAAAATCTTTTAAAATGTAGATTTAACGCCGGATTTTATTGGAACATTTAGATACCAGTAAAATCATAAAATAAACAATTAATTACTTTGGCGTAACTAATATTTATGGGCGTTTTTAAATTATCAGACAATTTTTTGCCATTGTTCTTTGGTATACGGATAGTGCGAGGCTCTGGGAAGGACATATGCTACTTTTTAACCGACTGCGCAAAAGGAGGGTTATGATTACGACTTCTACGCGGTCGAACAGGTCGAGTGGAACAGCTAGTAATAAATAAGGGAGTAAGCTAAGCAAAAGTCATACATTATTACAGTAAATTTCTATTAAAATTCAGTCAGAAGGTATTGTGTGAAGGAGCAACAAACATTCATCTATCCATACATTCAATCAAACATCCATTCCCAACCATCCAGTTCTAAAAATATTAGTGTGATTTTTTCATTACAGAATACCGTCAGTATTCAAGTTAAACGCCAATATTTATTTCGTCATTCCCAAGCAAGACTTTATAACAGCTGCTGGAAATACAGCCTTTTATCAAATCCATAAACAACTCACCGAGTGCTCTACAGAGTTATTTATCTGCATCCAGGCTTCGAACAATGCTTGTTATTTAAGGTTGTTTTACATTAAACCAAAGCGTTGCAACGAGGACCGACAGCAAGCTAGCTTTATGCCCGTGGGACTCTCCACACAAGAGCTGGAATATAATTTTTGCCGGTTTCTGAACGTTACAGTAACAATTTACCAATTATGTATATCAATGTTTATCTAGACAAGATTTTGTACATGAAAACCTGTCTAAATAAATGCTTAAACTTTCTATTACCAAATTGAAAACATAGTTCGAAAAGAGCTGAAAAAAAGTGTTGTAAGTATCAGTATTAATGGACATTATTAAAATAAATACTTGGGTTATTCATACTAAGCCTAAGTATAAGTTACCGAAGATGAAATCAATTATTTAACAAATTTGATTTTAATTTTTTAACCGACCACTTTTTTGCTTGAAGTCGGCTATTTTTGTTAAACATTTTGTAAATTTTACTTATGTTCATTTTAGTTAATATGAATAGTCACATAGATTGGATTTGAACAGTGATTTAAATAAAACAAAAGCCGGATAAGCACAAGTCAGAATGGTTCACAGAGGTTTCAAACTTCTAAGTTAACAACAAAAATAGTTACGGTCGTATATATCTCAAAGAACGCATATTACAACTCACTCAATGGAATCAGTATCTTCAATACTTATAATGTACAATAAAATTTGTATTTCTTTTTTTTCTTGTGCAATATGTAGACTATTGCGTTTCAGAAATTCTAATAGACTTTTGAAAGAATTTACATAATCCTGCATAGTTTTCTCAGCACTTAAGTTATATTT
This sequence comes from Miltochrista miniata, assembly GCA_933228765.1. Taxonomy (NCBI): domain Eukaryota; kingdom Metazoa; phylum Arthropoda; class Insecta; order Lepidoptera; family Erebidae; genus Miltochrista; species Miltochrista miniata. Next base: position 29,627,122 of record OW121748.1, on the reverse strand, counting down.
AGGTCGGACTAAAGCTAGTTTCAGCTTCTATTAAAGTTTGTCCCGCAGTGTCCTGTAGTTAGCAGACATTTCTCTTAATTTCAAGCAACTTTTAGTATTAGTTGTAACTGGCATGTAATTTGTGTTAATTTTGTACAGTTGAGTTAAATGAAGGTGCTCAGTGCATTTTTGTGTGAACAAATGGGGTAAAATTCTTTTACATACAATTAAATGGTAGGTATAGGTAAAGGGTTATAAAAGATAAAAAGTTTATGTTTAAAATATTAATATAAACCATGATAGCTAGACTCTTGATATTTTCACAGATGATGCTGTTGTCGCTATAACAAAAAATAAATGAATAACAATATTGAAAAAATAAAGTACTTAAGGCTACGACAGACGTAAATCATGTCTGTCGTAGCCCTGCGTTAACACTAGAGTGCACGCGCGGGTTACATAATTGTAGCCCAGCGCGTAATATTGCCGTATATTATCGTACCTAGGCGTGCTATAGATATAGATAATATCGTGAAAGTGTACAAGTGACAAATTAAGGTAAATATACTCTATTGTAACATAACTATATTATATAATTATACATATTATGATATATATCTTATTTTTTTTTTTTTTGTTGTACTGTAAAGTCTCTTCCACTGTACCAGCGAGATGAGTTGTTAAATCGCAGAAGTTTGGTACTATAGACAAAATAAAATATTTTTATATACGTATTGTTATATAGTTTATATATATTATATATTACTTATATGCAAGATTACGATGACATTAACACTAGCTTTTATTCCTGCTCGTCTGACACAAACAGTTTTGTTAGTTTGGATAGTGATACCCCAGTTTTAACTCTGCATGATAAAATTTCCTACACTTTTGCTGATTGTCATAAAAATTTCAATATTATTCATATTAATGCTCAAAGTGTTCCTGCTCATTACTCAGACCTTCTGGCATCATCTAGCAATAATCCCCTCGACGCTATACTTATTTCCGAAACTTTTCTCAAACCTAGTCTGCTTTCGACTCAATATTCTCTTCCAGAATTTGTCCTGATTCGCAATGACAGAACAGGATAGAAGTGTGGCGGTGTGGGTATTTATTTACGTGTGAATATCCCTTTCAGGATAATCAGCGCCTCGCCTTCTCTCTACTCTTCCTCAGCTGAACATCTTTTCCTAGAAATTTCTGTTCATCACTCAAAAGTCCTCTTAGGAGTTTATTACAGTCCTAACGAAAATATTAATTATTTTAGTTCGTTAGAAACTATTCTTCACGATTCTTTTTGCTCCTCCTACAGTCACGTGGGCGACTTCAACACGTGTCTTTTAAGAAATGACTATCGTTCACAAAATCTCTTATCTCTTCTCTCCTCTTTCAATCTTCATACTTTACCACTCTCTGCTACTCACCATTTTCCTGATTGCACTCCCACATTATTAGACCTGGTTATCGTCTCTTCTACCATCCATGTGGGTGCGCATGGACAAATGAATGCACCTTATTCTTACCACGATTTAATTTACCTCTCCTATCGCATTCGTCCTCCCAAGCGTAAGCCACAATTTCGGTTATTGAGAAATTTCAGGGGTATGGATTTGGAAGCATTAAACCGTGATGCATTGCTCATAGACTGGTCTCCAATATATCATAGTGATGATATTGATACTATGGTCAGTGTATTTGGTAGCAAGCTCATCGAGCTTTATGATTGTCATGCTCCCATCCGCAGAGTTAAAATCAGACATAATCCTGCACCATGGCTGACTGATACGATTAAAAACATAATGGCTTATAGGGATAAGGCCAAAAGCAGATACAAGCGCAGCCCTTCGGATTACAACTTTAATCGCTATAAGACACTTCGGAACCGCTGCAGTAGCAAAAGACGCCATTTCCACGAAAATCTCGAAAATCGCAATGCTCCCGACATTTGGCGTTTCCTTAGATCTGTGGGAATTGGTAAATCAGCGAACTGCGTGAATCACTTCACTGACCTCAGTGTTTTAAATAAACATTTCGCACTTCCACCTACAAAATTAAAATCAGACGATAAGCAGTACACGCTACAGTCACTTCTGAATTTGCCGGTACCACAGATTCCTTCATTTGAACTAAGTTTTGTGTCGGAACTCGAGGTAAAGAAATCTTTACTTTCCATTTCCTCTGTGGCTGTGGGGAGTAACGATATAAGCTCTAGGATGATTGTTCCTATTCTTCCGATTCTCCTACCTATACTCACACATATTTTTAATTACTCTTTTAATTCATCAAAATTTCCTACTTCTTGGAAGTTGGCACATATTATCCCTCTTCCTAAAATTCCAAACCCATCTACTGTATCACATTTCCGGCCTATATCTATCCTACCATTTCTCTCAAAGATCCTAGAGCATGTTGTCCACAGTCAACTATCCCGTTTTCTAACCTATCATCATTTACTTAACAATTTCCAATCCGGATTTCGTCCAGGCCATAGCACAACTACAGCACTGCTTAAAGTGACCGATGATATCCGCTGGGCTATGGAGAATAAGGAGCTAACTCTTTTGATTTTGTTAGACTTTAGCAGTGCTTTTAACTGTGTAGACTTTGATATTCTTCTAGGCATATTAACAAAAATCTATTAACATCTCCGGATCAACTATCTCTTGGTTCGACTCTTATCTTCGGGGACGTTCGCAGTGTATCAGGGTTGATGAAGCTTCATCAGAGTGGCGTAGTCTCACGGCGGGCGTACCTCAGGGTGGCGTTCTTTCTCCTCTACTCTTTTCAATCTTTATTAATACTCTCACTAAATTTATTTCCTCTCACTTCCATCTCTATGCGGACGACCTGCAGCTGTATCGTCATTGTGCGGCAGCCGATATTGGGTTGGCTATCAATAACATGAACAGGGATTTGGACTGCTTGAGTAAATGGGCCAAGGCTTTTGGTCTCTTGGTTAATCCTGCCAAATTACAAGCTTTAATAATTGGTAGCAGATACTTTCGCGGATGGATCAATGATGCGACAATTGCACCAGTGCTTCTTGACGGCATACAGATACCAATTGCTAACACTGCAAAAAATTTAGGGATCATTATTGATTCCAATCTCTCTTGGCGTAAACAAATTGCTGAGGTTAGTAAGAAGGTGAATTTTGCATTTCATACATTGAGAATGCTGCAGGGTTTCTTGCCCTTGAAAACTAAAATTTACTTAGCTCAAACGCTCATACAGCCCATCATTGATTACGCTGACGCTTGCTATTTGGATGCCACCGAGGAGCTCCTTGACAAACTTGAGCGTTTGCAAAACTTTAGTATTCGCTTTATTTTTAATCTTAAAAAGCATGATCATGTTTCCCACTTTCGCAAAGAACTCAAGTGGCTCCCAATCCGCCTTCGCAGGAACACTCGGATACTATGTCTTCTTTTCAACGTTCTTCATAATCCTTTCTCTCCAGCCTACTTGCGGGAGCGATTTTCTTTTGCTCGTTCTGCAGATAAACTCAGCAGGGCTCACCTACGCACTTTACTGAATTTTCCTTCTCATAAAACTGACTTCTTTTCCAACTCCTTTTCCGTCCATGCAGTGAGGCTCTGGAACTCACTTCCAGCTGCCATTAGGGACTGTAAATCTATTAACAGTTTTAAACACAAACTCAGACTCCATTATCTTTCCTTATATTGATGTTGGCTAATTTCGCAATTATTATTTTTGTCTATAAGTAATTGTATGTATTTATTGTATGTAATTTTCTATGTATATTTATTAGCTACACTATAGTGTTGTTATGTATGTATATTATATGTATGTGTATGTATTGTATGTATGTATTGTGTGTATGAATGTATATGTATCTGATGTCTCTATTGACTTTCTTACGTACTTTTTTGTTTTCTTTTTACCCTATTCTGACTTACAACGATCTCCTCTCTTGGGTCTGTTGGAAGAGATTTCTATTTAGAAATAAGCAGACCCTTTGTACTAGTTTTTGTTCGTGTATCTCATTTTCAAATAATGTGTGTACAATAAATTATTAAATAAATAAATAAATAAATAAATAAATAAAAATATATTAATAGTAAGTATGCATTATTTATTGTTGGTATTTGTTTATTTTTCGCAGATGGTGGTGTCCGAACAAATCGAGCGATGGCTTGATGAAGTTAGTGAAGGTGAAGATATTTTGACCGAAAGTGAAGAATAAGAGGAAGAAATTGCAAGACCAAGTGACGCACTGGGATCACCTCATCATTCTGATACGGAACAATCAGGCGATGAGAAAGACGACGACGTGCTTTTGGTCGACATTGGTTTCCTACCAATCTTGAAATGGAACCAAGTGGAGTAAGTGTCCACCACCTACTTCAAAAACAAGGTGCCATAATATTTTAGCTCGTCCACCAGGCCCAATAGGTCCAGCATAATTTTCTACTGATTTTTACGTTCCTAATTGATAATAATGACCTAGTGATCTCAAGCCTGCCAAAAACTAGTTGATTTCTAAGAACTTTCTATTTTTATTCAAAATTACAGTTAAAAAGTTAAATTTACCTAGTTTTATAAACAATTACAATAAAAATAAACATGTTTAAAATATACACTGTGTTTATATTATTAATTTTTCATATATATTAACAATTTACTTCCTTGTTAATGGGCTACACCTGTGCCCCGCACGTGCGCTCATGGTCAAATTAGGGGCGCGTGTACTGCAGTGTTAATATTTCTTTTCAATTTTGTTATTTATTTATTTTTTGTGGATTGATAATTTTTCCCTCTAAGCGCGGATCTCGCTCGCATTGGCTGGTTTTTTAACTATACGTAAATAAAGATTGTTAAAAAACAGCATACTTACTTGCTCGAAAATAGAGTTATATTTATAGAGCCTAATAATCTTTAAATGCAAATTAACTCTCTTAAACTCCAGAACCAAAAAGATGTAGGCTACTTTTTATTCCTGAGACAAGTTCCTGTGAAAAGGTGAATGACATCTCACTAAGCGGGCGTTAGTTAAATATGATACCTACAGTAACGGTGGAGTGTATTAATTCAGATTTTCAACATTAAACATAGGTTATAAATGAAAGTAATTCACTATTACTGAAAACTTTATTGGTATTTCACTTAAATATTTACACAGTATTATGCTTAGTAAACTCATGGTAAACTTCTGTTGGTTTAGGGTTAAGATTAAACACAAATTAATTGACCACAAATTTAATATTAATTGCAGCTCTACAAGCTTATTTTATACCTTAAAAAGTCAATTGAAATGCTTCTGAAGAGGTGCCCCGGGCGCTTGATGCTAAACACCTTGTGGTTTTAGTCAGTTCGATTTTGGCAAAGCATCTGCTGGGGCATAGCATTTCCATTCGTTACAAAAAGCATTAAAACGCAGGTTTGTTCATTTCCTGTAAAAAATACAATGAGAAAATAATTTTAAAACTGTAGTGTTACTTAACACCCGTTCTAGTTCATAACCAACCTTTTACAAACAACAACGGATTTCAAGTTTCCTGTAACAAAACAATGCAGCATTTCGCAAATTTTTCCGTTGCTTTCCATTCTATTTTGTAAAAAATACCTGAAACATAGTGTTCGTTTTTCAACTTCCACATTCCATTCGTATGTTTAAAAATGTGTATTATTTTTACAGCTATGTATTCTGCGATTCCCCCCTGACCGCGTGGTCCGACTGCTTCGTCCGACTGATCGGAAGACGTGGACTATTTTTTCCGTTTCGTCCTACTGATCGGACGACGCGGACATTTTTTTTCCGTTTCGTTCGACTGATCGGAGGACACGGACTATTTTTTCCGTTTCGTCCGACTGATCGGAGGACGCGGTATATTTTTTTCCAGTTTGTTCGTTTGAATTTTATTTAAAACGTTTGTAGTGAAAATTAATAAACTATATTATTTTTTGATAGCTCATGTACTTAGCTTTAATATAGAGAAAACAGAAAAAAGTGATTTTCTTTTAAACTACAGTCAACTTTACAAAAAAGTGACTATATTTTACGAAACATTAACATTTAAACTATCTCATCATTTTATCTATCTTTCTTCTATCGTTCATGAATATTTATCTATCTTTCTACAAGCACACATAATCCTACATCGTATTTTCTAAGTGGTCGGACTACGCGGTCAGAGCTGAAAAACCAGTCCTTGTCGTCCAATCAGTCGAACCAACAGGAAAAAAATATCCCCGTTGTCCAACTAGTACAGTCGGGTTCTTACATCGGAAGAAACGGAAAAAATAGTCCGCGTCTTCCGATCAGTCGGACGAAGCAGTCGGACCACGCGGTCAGGGGGTGCGATTCACATGTTAATTTAACACTAGCTATGCTCCGCGTATTCGACTGTCATTTTTTTTCAAACCACGTTACACCTGATATACGATGCCTCTATATTTTAACAACAAAATCGGCAAGAAGGGTTATTGTCATTTGGAGATGGGTGATCGTTTGTGGCATTTAAATTTTGCTAAAAAATGCCACTAACTATAAATATGTGTATAAATAAATATATAGAACACCGAAATAAATATTTTGTGTATGTTCTTAGATTATTTTTGAAAAGCAATTAATATGCTAACTGATCATAAATTTTAAAGGCATGTATTTAAATCGATATCTGTATATTCCCTTTTTCTGAACTAAATATTTCAAAGTTAAACCAAAAATACTGACTTGCACACTAATTATGCACACTAAATAAATTAAATTCATTATACTGATTAATGGTACTTGCATAACTGTTTAACTGAACGAATAACTATTATCAAAATAGTATATCTAATAATTCCTTAGTTCAACAACAATATTACAACTTTTTTAAGAAAAACCATCGCTTAATTTACTTTTAGGAACATCGTTTATTCTAAGTAAAACCCCAATTTAATCAGTCACCTCTACAAAATTTAAAATGATTAATCTAAAAATAAAAGTCTAACCTAACCTATTCTGTTATAAGATTGTACAATTTAGAGTGCAAGTTAGTATTTTTGGATTAGTCCGTTAATCCACCCATGAAAATCCACCCCTTGGGTGGATTCCCGGAATTATATATTATTAATCAAAATAGTCCGATAATCCACCCACTAAAATTCACCCAAGGGGTGGATTTCCGGAGTTACATATTACTAATCCAATTAGTCCTTTAATCCACCCATGAAATGGGTGGATTTCGAAGATGGTCAAAGCACATGGAGATCGACAAAACAAATGAATAAAAAAAAAACAAATGAGGATCGAAAAAACAAATGACGGTCGGAAAAACAAATGAAAATTGACAAAACAAATGAAGATCGACAAAACAAATGACGGCCGGATAAACAAATGAAGATTGACAAAACAAATGACGGTCGGATAAACAAATGAAGATCGTCAAAACAAATGACGTTCGGATAAACAAATGACGATCGAAAAACAAATGAAGATCGGCAAAACAAATGAAGATCGTCAAAAAAACGACGGTAGTATAAACAAATGACGATCGAAAAAACAAATGAAGATCGACAAAACAAATGACGGTCGGATAAACAAATGAAGATCGACAAAATAAACGACGGTCAGATAAACAAATGACAATGAAAAAACCAAATGATATCGGCAAAATAAATGAAGATCGTAAACAAATGAAAACCGATAAAACATTATGCAGATCAATAAAACAAAAGTTAGTTGTCTTAGTTGAGGGTGGTGTCAAGAGCCGTAGGAACCGACGTGCATGCATAAAAAGAAAAATGAAAGTTGAAGAAACAAGTGAGGTGTGTATGGACCGTGCCGTGTGGCGCTCGGTTCTTTCTGCCTACCCCGCAAGGGATTTGGCGTGAAGATAGTATAGTATAGTATAATAAAATAAAAGAAAAGACTTAAGTATGAGCTTTCCTTTCAGTTTTGAGTTTTGGATTTTGAGTTCTGAGTTCTGACTTTTGAGCTTTCAGCTTTGTTGATTTTTGGTGGTCAAAAATTACTTGCAGCCATATTTTGTAATCTAGATGCGATTGCCATTCAAAAAAAAAGGTGCAAACAAACCTCGACCTTTAATGACACTTCTCCAAAAATGTCATTTTAGGCGATAACAGATATTACTGATCACGACTATGTAAAAAATAAATAAATATTAAGCATGTTAATAAGATCGAGAATTACTTGCACCTATTTTTTAGGATGGTTATCGCATCTTGATAAAAATGAAATGGGTGAAAGCAAATTTCGACATTATGAGCATACGTAATATCCCCCCCCCCCCCCGTCTATTTACTTTTTAACAACAAACAAGAGTAACAACGAGTTCTCATTTTGATTTCGGAAAACGATGTAGATTTTGATATTTTCGTTTTTTTTTGTTGATTTTCAAATTGACACTTCCGATCGGTTCTGTTATCGAAACTGTACCTTTCCGTTCCAGAACGACTATAAATTCAACCAGTATATTCGTGATCAGTGATGTCTACCAGCACATTTTTAGAGAAGCGTCATTAAGCTCTAGATCGCAGCTAGATTATTTTCTTCTATTTTATATATTTATTTATTTATTTTATTCTATTTTCTTTTTTTGATCTTCATTTGTTGTGCCGATCGTCATTTGTTTTTTCGATCGTCATTTGTTTATTCGACCGTCATTTGTTTAGACGATCTTCATTTATTTTGCCAATATTCATTTGTTTTTTCGATCGTCATTTGTTTAGTCGACCGTCATTTATTTATTCGACCGTTATTTGTTTTGACGATCTTCATTTGTTCTGCCGATCTTCATTTGTTTTTTCGATCGTCATTTGTTTATCCTACCGTCGTTTGTTTTGACGATCTTCATTTGTTCTGCCGATCTTCATTTGTTTTTCGATCGTCATTTGTTTATCCGACAGTCATTTGTTTTGACGTTCTTCATTTGTTTTGCCGATCTTATTTTTGTTTTTTCGATCCTCATTTGTTTTTTGACCTTTTTTATTTATCATGAATAGATACGGAAATCCACCCAAGGGGTGGAATTCCGGACATGCCACAACATGTAATTCCGGTTATCCACCCCATGGGGTGGATTTTTTGGGGTGGATTAACGGAATAATATACAATTCGTATTTCTGTTTTACAAATCATATATTCGATGTACGAACTACATTTTTGGTGTGAATTCGATTAAAAAGTTCATCTCGTTCCGAGTAATATTTGAGTTTTTAAGTAAGACATGTTTAGTTAATGTATTGGTTTTTTTGCAGAGCATTTAATTTTCTGGTTGGGTTTCAGTAAATTGGTGGAGTTACCTAGTGTGCAAAAAAATTAAACAGATGTGCATTTAAAAATATCCCAATTTTAAAGGAATATTTTTAAATGACCTTAGCCACCGAAACCTACTCGGAACCAACCAAATTTTCCACCTTATATACGTCTTGGGGCGACGTGGGCGCCATCTACCGGTACGTTTTTAGAAAGTTACACGGCATGAATGTATAGAATTGCACCTATATTCATTCGATTTATGATGAAACCAGTCCGAACATTAGGATTATTTTTGAAAAGCAATTAGTATGCTAACTGATCATAAATTTTAAATATGGAAAAAGAATTGGTTTCGAGCAGGATTCGAGCCTGCATCTTCTCGCATTCCGTGCAAGATGCTTAACCACTTAGCCACCGAAACCTACTCGGAACCAACCAAATTACCAATAACCTTATATACGTCTTGGGGCGATGTACATACTCAAAATTAAAAATTTTGAGTATGTACTCGCACAATATCATCTAGCCAAAATTAAGCTTGTATGTCAAGCCATTGGTCTCAGCCTTCAGTAATATAGTGAAATGGTCCAACATAATATAAAATATTTCAACAGCAGGTAGCCACTACTTCACCTGTACTGTTCGACATGATAACAGGTATCATTTTTCCCTTTAACTACTTTTAAGTAACTTACCAAATAAATGTTGATCTCATGAACAATTGACGTAGTCAGCTGTTGATGAAACGAACTGTTTATCTAATGAACAAGAGAACTCCTGACTCATAACTTATTGGTATTTTAAACTGCTGATCTCATGGCGTTGACGTATTGATTGTTGATCTTATGAACTGTCGCTCCCACGTATGTATCCCCAGGACCTGAAACAAAATACAAGTGGCGAAATGTGGGAGGGAATGCCAACCTCTGTCGATTACTTTGGAATGAAAGACTTGAATATAATACCATGTTTGTATATAATTTAATATAATGCACATTATTTTTTCAATTATTAAGTCAAGAGTAGATTCCAGCTTAAAAACGATAACGTTGAATTTTATACAATCATGACATTTGCTTATTATACAGACGTTTGTTTGTCTTATTTATACTTAAAAATAGCTTGACCAATTTTATAATAATAATAATATCTTTATTAGCTTTCAAATATTATTTTGGTTTTAAATATTTGTGAAAGTCCATGGGATGTTGGAAAGGTAGAAATTTGTAGATAAGGTACTCGTTTTTCAGAATGAGAATATGATACCTAAATAATAGCTAATAATACGTACATTCTGTTCTGACATACCACGATGCTCATTCGTGTCTGATTTCTATTTACTTTGAAGATTAATTACTAAGATCTTTAATTTTCTATGCAATATCTAGAATATAGCTGTTTCAGTAATATCTGTAGCTTTTACGACTTCTGCGCGGTCATAAATTGGAATTTAATCAAGCTGGCATTTGTAAGTCATCGTTAAACTATGTCATTATAATAAAATTAAATGACCGAAGCCAATGAACTGTTTAAATACGAGTATAACTGATTCAATTGCATCTCAAGTTTGAACATAGATAACTATGCGTTTTCCTTTAAAAAATAATGCCTAGACGGCAATTTTTGTTGCTATTTTTATGATAAAAGTTTTCCACACATAAAACTATAAATAAATAAATAAAACTGGTAAAACTACAGGTTTATAATAGTTTTAGTATATTTTTTTTATAACTATAAACACGAAATCTAAACGTATAATGTATTCTAACTATGGTTTTATACCATTTTTACTGCGTTTTGCTGTTGTACTGCACACTTGAGGGTAACAGCTGCGGTTTAAAGCATTTTTATACTGAATATAACAGAAATAACGAACCGCGAGGGCGTCGACTGAATTAAAACTAATGGAACGAGTAATTTCTCATGAGAATAAAGCTGGCACCAACTGATTTTGCTGAAAGTCGGTTGAATTTCACATTCAACACTTGATTTTTGTATTTACATTTTTGTGAATTGTCTGCAGGTTTAAATATACGTTGGTACTATACTTTTTTATGACTTGTTATGGTATGGTTCTCTGGTCAAGAGAAAAAAAAAATCGTCACTTTTATAATCTGCAAAAGTAAATAAAACTCAATTAACAGACACTATATGTACTAAGTTTCTAGTTTAAATGTATTTAAAAACCATCAAACGTTGGCAACATTCTTCTGCGTTTCACAAAGTGCATCTCACGTCAAAAAATATCTGCAGATGGAATGGGTATGCCCATTACAACGTAAAACATGTTTAAGGACGCTTTGTAGGTTACAAGGTTAACACTACATGTAGGATCTAAAACGTATGTAATAACCTACATAACATCGTATTTTCTATCACACTTTCGCAAAATGATCCACTGCGTAGAGAAGGAAAAGTTGAAATGAAACCCGGTTGTCAGGAAAATGACAATCGTTAAGCCAAGTTCAAGGCCTTATGGGCGGCTTGAAAATTTTTAAATGCGGGTCGCGGCGACCTGCGCCTGTCCATTTCAAGACGGCAATAGGCTCACCACCTATATTACACCACGTGGAACATAAAACTATAAGGTGAAATGTGGGCGTATACTATGCCTCTGTCTACCCCTTCGGGGATAAAGGCGTGACTATATGTATGTATGTTCTTTTATATTCGTTCCTTTAACATAACCTGACGAATTTCTGTTACATAAATAAATAATATAGTTTCATTTTTTCCTGAACGTGTAGGCAGATGCAAAAAATAGTTTTTCACTTCTTATGCTCGTAAAGTTCTTGTTTATGCTGGGTGTATGCGGACTAAAACTTTTATGCTCTAGTGCATAAAGTTCTTTTTCTTCTTCTAAAACAATATGGCCATACTAGACCGTAGAGACGGTACCATGAAGATCGTGTTACTCTATGAACCAAACATAATAAAACGCTATTAAATAACTTGTTTTTTTTTGTTACATTTAATTTGTACTTTCTGTGTTCTATATAAATTAAGAAACATTAAAAATCAGATAGTATTATGAGTGAAAAAATATTATAAAATGAACTTATGATTAGGCAGTAAAAGTCTCGTTACCCACGCCTAATGCTTCAACAACTCTTATTATTCTTTAACTACAATAAGGTAATAATTAGGTCTTCTATTAACTACAATATGTTTCATTTCCTTGCAATCGAAGTGAAAAGCAGAGTATATAACTCGATCATAAAACCCTCGGCTTAATATCCACCCTCGCCTTTGGCTCGGGCGGATAAACGTCTCGTATAAAATGGCTTCTTTTATGCCCTTGTAGTACAATCTACTATTTTACCAATTGTTTTGTTGTCCCACGTAATTTATTATTTATATTCTGTTACCCATCAATCAATCAAATCAACCCATGACAGTCTACTGCTAGATAATCTTAAAAATTGAAATTGAAAGAAAAGCCCCAGGTCATAACAAAAACTTAAAAAGAAAAGGCTTTATCAGTCATGACTCATGACATTCATCTTAAATAGAACACTATTAACGCTTTTGAGCTGGGAGCACCTTGACTCCTGATAAATCCTTTGATTTTGAACAAAGGCACGTAGGATTTTCGGAGATCTTTACTCGCAAGTGGTAGGTACCGAAAATATAGGATTAGAGATCCTTTAATATTTTACGACCTTTAAAATATTCGTTTCTCTTAAGAATTTGTTTGTGACAAAATACTTGTCTGTCATCTGTCGTCCTGTCTTTATTCATGAAAAGGAATTTCATTGTAAAATATAACTATTTTGTATAACACTGTTTTTACAGAAACTAAATTTTGCCCTAGATTATAATTTACAATTTCTTTTCGAGTAATCGGCATTCATTTTATAGACTCAGAGTTCCGTTTCTATCTGCTAAGATATCTATTGACATATTCCAACAAGTCAAATTGTGATTTGTATTGTGATTATTGCAGGAACTGTAGCTTAGCACATCGTCATAGCTTTTATTTTTCACAGCCTTAGAATTCTATCAGACAGAGCCTGCAGTCAGGAGTGCAAACTTTCGGTGTTCGCAGTCTGCTAGCAAACATGCAGTTCCTCACGTACTGCACGCTCAAACACCCCCCTTGTGAGTAACACATACATATACAAACAAACACTATATTAACGCCTTTTATTCCCGAAGGGGTAGGCAGATGCATATTATATGCCCACATTTCACCTTTTTACAATTTTTTCCACGCAATAGATGGTGAGCCGGTGAGCCGTATTGTCGCGTTAATATTGGCAGGTGCAAGTTTTTGATTGCCCACTGTTGAAATTTTTCAAGCTACTTATAAAGGCCACCCACTAGGCTTAGCGATCACCCTTTAACTGGCAACCGGGACATCGGCTTAACATGCCATCCAAATTACGGATAAAATAATATGTCACAAAGTAGTCACGTGTAAAGTAGTCTGAGTATGTAGGGTCACGAGCTATTTGATGTTAGTGTGAGTATCTATGTATGTAACATAATACAACACAAAGAACGGAACTGACCTCTAGAACTCTCTTTGACAGAACCCTAAAAACTACTTATATTAGTTTTGCACAACTACGAAAATTGATCTCTCATCGCATTAGAGGTTTTGTTAGACAGAGGTAGATACAAATGAACACCCTTTATGGTTGCTCATGTATGCTGATAACATCGAGCTCACGCATTTGAAGGGGAAGTTGATATCGCGTATGAATGTGATAGTCTATGCCTCAGATTATGAAGGGCTATGATATCAATGTTTATCGAATTGATTTATTATTATTCTGTTGGAATATTTTTTAAAGAATTTCATAAAGTAGGTAAATATATCAATGCAATTTTATGAAAATAAAGAATTTTATATTGAAACCAGCCTTGGAAGTGAACTGCACTGCAGTATCTATGTTTAGTTATGTAGGTAAGCAAATTTAAATTCTACGCTTGACTTAACACAAAACAGAACTTTACCAGATAGTCTAACTTGTTTACCCACTCAAAGGCAACAAGAGTTGAAAGCTCGACAAGTTTTCCTAAGACCGTGCACTTATTTTGCTTAAAAAAGGCATCGAAATAGAACTTGCACAGGGAATGTTGGATTTCGTCAATGAAGTATATACAAAATCTATGGATAAATATTGGAAGAAATTAGTAAGTATGATAACTATGTCATCTATTTTATTTAAAAAAGTGAATAATGACAACTTTGTTATCTCTCGTCTGAACTAAGTTGTCTTTTTCATCTTATAAATAATGTTTTATTTTAGATTTAAACAATTAAAACTACAAGGTTTACTACGGCCTGTTATTTTTTTAAGGTTTCGTATATAAAGTATAAAAACGGGACCCTATTCATGAGACTTTGCCGTCCGTCTGTCGGTCTGTCTGTCTGTCCGTCACGAGGCTGCATCTCATGAGCGGTGATAGCTAGAAAGCTGAGTTTTTCACATATTTTGTGTTTTTGTTGCCGCTTTAACGACTAATACTAAAAGCATAATAATAATAATATTTAAGGAGGGCTTCCAAACAACAAACGTGATTTTATTTATATATGATTGTTGTATAGGGGGGCTTTCATACAACAATCCTAATCTTTGTAGTTTTTTGGTACAGAACCCCTGCATGTGCAAGACCGACTCGCACTTAGCTGGTTTTTTTTTGTTTTATCTCTTCGCTACAACATTATAAATGATATTCGTAAACAGGCTACAAAACTTTTCCAAAGAAAATGGAAATATTGAGGGAAAAGAAAATATACTGACTGTCACTATAACATTTGAATAAAATCCACGAACCTGGCAGAGAAGCTCTTACAAAGTTTCTACAAAAATATTTTAACAAATGTATTCATAGTATTTCATTTGAAATTCAGTAGGTTAATAAAATGCTTGGTTTATTGTGAAGCTGGAGAAAATTTGTTTTGAACGTTTTGTACGGAAATGATTTACATGATTCTGATTAATTTAACGTTTGTTCTATGTTTCTTATTTGCCTTTAAATAGAATTTGAAAAGTAAATAGACTGCTCGCGGTCGTTCGAATCTTACAAGGAATAACCTTTTTTCGATTAATATTATATTCAGTCACAACCTGCGGCTGTACATATCAACATGGCAATACGGCTTACCATCGACTCACTAGATACGTGGGGACAAAATATAGAAAAAGGTGAAATATGGGTATATAATACGCCTTCCTTCCCCAAAGGGGCAGACCTTCAGGGATGAAAGGCGTGATAATATGTATTTTAATATTTTGCTTTAGTTACTATCTTACATAATAACTGTTAAACGGTTAAAATATGAGCCAAATATTCTCTTTGTAATTATTATCTTAACAGAGCTCATTACGACTGGATGAATGCCTTTCAATATAAATGGCTCGTATTTAAATGTTGCAAATGTAGTAAATAATTTATATCCTATCAGTTTGACTTTGTTGTAAGTACTGATAGTGCTCTTGTAGACGATTAATAATAATAAAAATAATAATAAATAAAAATGTTTATTGAATCACATATTATACATCAGAACTTTGAACGAAAACTGATTCCCAAGCTAGGCTATTATTGCCTGTGTTATGGGAACCAGTGTTCAGTCTTACAGTGATACGTTTGTCAATGTCACTATGCAGTGGTTCTTTTAATAATAGTTATATAGATTTATGCTATTGCTATAAATAACCCACAATGAATGTACATTGTGTGTGTGTGTGTGTGTGTGTGTGTGTGTGTGTGTGTGTGTGTGTGTGTGTGCGTGTGAGGGGGAGTGTGCATGCTCACTATGCCAGGTATGTCAGTAATTCTTCTGTCTTATAGTAGTCTAACCGTTTTAACCATGTTGTTAATTTATGTATTCTTTCTTGTTTACTTGTTTTCGAAATTTTTAATATTTTGTTTACAGTATTATATATTTTACAACTTAGACTAGCATATTGATTTCTTCCAAAAGAGGTTTTACAAGGTACTACTGAAAATACAGGTTTAATGTCTCGTTTATTTGCATCAGTTGCAGGTACAGACTCATGCTTTTTCATTATGACTTTGAGAACAAAAAGCTGACGGACCGTGAGCCCTTCTGTATCCTTGTATAACTGTGTGGAAGGGTATCGGTAGGGCTTTTTTGTCATCACCTTCAACACTGCTCTTTGTGCTCTTTCTAAGCCCATCATGTAAGTCTTGGCCACCCCACCCCACACCGTTATGCAATACTGGAGGACCGATTGGCATAATGCCGTATATACTATTTTAAGTTTCTCGAATGGTGTGCAATGACGTAAAGTTTTAAATACTCTTATTAATCGTCTGGTTCTGGTAATCATTAAGTCAGTTTGCTTGTCCCATCGCAGAGCACTGTCAATCTGTACGCCGAGGTATTTAGCGACTTTTGAACGAGTAAGTTCGTAACAGGTACAGGTGGATCGTGACGCTGCAAAGCTCAGACGTTTATTCTGTCTGGTTCGTTGCGTGATACAGTTGTGAACTTTAATGGAGAAAGCTGGTGGTGGGTTACTAATTTTAGTTAGTGCAAAAGGTATGTAGGTGGTTTTGGCTAGGTTTAGAGTAAGCAAATTATCATTCAACCAACTCGTTATCCTTGACAGGGAATATTCAGCTCTTTCCCTGACGTAATGCCAATTCGGTCCGGACACAAGGATTGCAGTATCATCTGCATATGCATAAATTTGTGTATGGGGAAGAGACAAAGTGCAGAGGTCATTTATATATATTTGGAAGAGAGTTGGACCCAGGATACTTCCTTGGGGAATGCCATAGAGTACAGTTTCTTCGTTACTTTTAAAGTTTCCTATTTTAACAATTTGTTTTCTCGAGTGCAAATAATCTTTAAATATATTATAGGATTTTAAAATTGAGATAGATTGCCTAGTTATCATGTTCGGTAAAAACGATTTTTCATGATTTGTTTCGTACTAAAACATAATAATATGTGCTAAGTTTTAAACTATTGCATTATATAATTATTTTGTACATTCATTTCTAAAGAGGGTAAATTTTTGCCTGACTGCACTGAATTAAATTTTTATAATCGTTGGTAAGTCTTTTTCACTGAACTTTACTTCTAACCAAAAGTTGGAATAGAAGCGATTAAAGTCCATAAACATACAATTTTTAGTCGGGAGATGTCCGTTTTAGGAATATGGAATCCAGGGCATCATTAACAGCTCATAAACCTCGCCTTTATGTGTAGTTGGGTAAACACCAGAATTGGGATGTGTCAGTGAGCTTAGAGAATATGGACACTGTTGAGTAAGAACATCTTCTTCACATCTTCGTTGTTATCAATTCGATGTTATTTCTTCATCAAAAAATAACATCGAATTGATAACAACGAAGATGTGAAGGTGAATGAAGAATGTTGTACCACATAAATTCGATGGCGGAGGGCGTACGCCATTAGAACATTCAGCTTGTGACCACAACCAATGTAACCAGATACAAAGGTCACGTAGCAAGAGATATGAAACAATAATACTTAAAAAGATTTATTTTCTTCTCATTAATAAAATGAATTTCCCAAAGTTTGAAGATGTTCATTTCGACGGTACCGGAATTATAGTCGAACAATAATTTGCACATACTTACAAACACTGCCAAATTATTCCAGTAGTCTGAGAGATCTTTGCTCGCTCATTCGAAAACTTTATTGTGGACTGCATTAGCTTCACCTCTCGTAAACTCGAAGTATTAAACTAGATGTGCCAATGTTGACATTGCGACCGTACAAGGTACACGTACGTCATTGCTTGCGATACTGCCCATATCTCTGGCACGATTATGAAAAGGATGGTCTAGATGCATTGCAGTTATATGTTGAAGATTGTCTTGCGGTCACTAAAACCGTGAGCCCCTTTGGCTGCATTTTAATAAACTGCAAACTTCAATTATGTACGATTTCTAACCCTTTTTAAAATGCTAATAACGTTAAAGGGGACCCGACACTATAGATCCTGGCAGTCCGTGCTAAGACAGTTTCGAGTACAGAGACTTAGAATACATTACAGACGTGTTCCACGAAGTTCGTATATTTTATAACTAGCTGATGCCCGCAACTTCGCCCGCGTAAAATTTGTTCCCAGGGAACTTATTTCCGGGATAAAAAGTAGCCTATGTTATTATTATTTATTTATTAAGTAAGACACACAATACATGATTTAATACATCTCGTCCCACAAAACCGATAATTCGGTTTGACTGTGATTTGTATGTGTTTGACTATAATGTATCTCTGTACCAAATTTCAGGCCGATTCGTTCAGCGGATTGAGCGTGAAAGAGTAACAAACATCCACACTCACAAACTTTCACATTTATTATATTACCTGCTAAGATTCCGTTTCTGGGATTCGGTTAGCAGAGCTTGAAAAATATCATAATCTTGGAGTCTTCAAGAAAACGGATCACAAAAATAAACCTTTACAGGAAGCTGGATTACGAATTCCCTATCCAGTCACTTTGGTCATCAATAATATTAGGTACAATATCTCAAAGTAGTTCAATAACACTTATTTTTCACAGTCGTAAACTTCAATAAAATTGGTTTCTGATATTAATTCTATTGTTATGTATTTCAAGAATA
This sequence comes from Miltochrista miniata, assembly GCA_933228765.1. NCBI lineage: Eukaryota > Metazoa > Arthropoda > Insecta > Lepidoptera > Erebidae > Miltochrista > Miltochrista miniata. Next base: position 29,608,326 of record OW121748.1, on the reverse strand, counting down.
GGCAGGAAGGAAACATGGAAAATATATTTGTTTGGCATTCAGCCCAAGAAAATATTAGAGTGGTAAGGGTGGCTGTCGTTAGTTGTAGATAGTCTTAAATTATCAATGGTAGTTTATAAAGTTATTTGGTACCTACCATACGAAAAATTTCTAGTATCATATCACGCATGTCTTTGTACTACCGCAGTTTTGTTCACTTTTCGATTGATCGGTTGTACCAGAGCACTTGAAATTCATAGGTATCATTCTCATGGTCAACAGGATTTTTTTTATTCTGCTCTTTCTTTTGAAGAGAGATCAGTTTACGGTTTATAACAGCTGTTGTTACGTAATACTGTTAATGTTATAAATATGAAAGTTTGTAAATATATTTTGATGTTTATTACTCAATCGCGGTCTAACCGATGTAGTTGTAGTGTACCGGTATAGATAATAGTTTTTTCTCGATAATATGTTTTCGGGGCGGGCAAAGTCGCGAGCATCATCTAGTAACAAATAAAATAAGCATTAAAAGGTACGGTAAAAGAAGCTTTCAAACTAAGCATAGGAAATTTGACTATAGTTCAATATGGCATCACAACATAATGATCAGCTATAAGGAACAATTCAGTACAATACTTAAGAAATCAGCTAAAAACTACACCGAATGAACCAGTGAACCACAAATTCATCACAGACAAATGCATTTTTTCTAGCTTCAGGTCGTCGTAAGCGGATGAGGAAGAAATGAGACAAAAGATGTCTGTATCTTATGGCATAACTTACTCACAGTGGAATGAAATATGAGATTTGTGCACGCCCCATGTAACATGAAAGCAGACGTTTGAAATTGTTACAAACAAGATGTAATTTTATTCAAAGCATAGCAAAATATATTATAGTAATGACTTCTTGTAAAAGGTATAATACTTTACCTGTATAACTTGTATACAAACCGCTTACAGTATGAAGTTCTTTAAAGATAATCTTAGAACGGTTTTACAGGGTTGGCAGCGCGTGTGTAGCACCACTGGTATTGCAAATGTCTATAGGCAACGGTCACCACATCTATCTGGTGGGCCTTGAGCTTGTCTGCCACTTTAGTAGTACCTACTTATAAAAAAAAAACAATATTTTCCAAAAAGAGTAGGCAAGGGCATCATACTACGAGTACATACTTTACTCGTATTTGTCCTACTTATATGATAGTTGGTTGAAACGATCATCCGCGGGTTGTTACTACTTGCTATTGAAGAATTTCAGCATGAAGGCCTTCAACTTAACTTAATGAGTACCGTGACGCTGGCAGCTGGAACCAACGTGAGATGCTTAACCGAGTGATCGTTTACAGAACACAGAGCGCTTTCGCTTATTTCATTTATAGAGTACTTACTTTTATTATTTTAATTTATTTAAAGTTGCTAGTTCTTTTCCGAGTCGCTAAACTGTGTATGTAAATACATAATTTTTGCTTATTTTATTTATAAAGTAATTTATTGTTCAGGATAGTTTAAAATATAATGTGAGTTTTCTTCCAGGAACAACTATTGCTTCAAGGATAAAACTAACACACCTAATTACTGTTACAGTCTAGCAGCTACTGTTAAGATTTTAGTAAAGTAAGGTGGGCCATAATCCACGCGCAACGATTAGAATCTGGTACCTGGTCAAAGAAAATGGAAAATGATAGATAGGTATAACTTTAACAAAAAGCTTCGAAAGTCTGTCATTTTCAATTTTATTTGACAAGGTTCCAGATTCTACTCGTTGCGCACAAATGATATTTGAATCAACGGCGCAAACGTCATGTGTAATGCGCAATGACTGTTCTTAAAAATATTGTTCTTGGAACTGAGCATGACCTTGATCTCGACGCCTATCGTTTGTAAGACGGCTCACTAGTCCTTTTGCTTACGCTTAACCAGTGATCGGATCCAAACAACAAACATTGAAAATAAACGGATTTCACCCCTTCAAAATAAATACGTATACAATTACTTCTAGATTGAACGCGATATTGTAAACATTACATTGTTTTGTGACAACATAGAGAGAAAGACAACATAGATTTGTATCTTAGACTAGCAAGAACATTCACAACTTTAATGTATGTAAAAAAACATTTTCATTAAAAATTACTTAATGTTGGCTACATTAAGAAAGTTTACACACGAAAAAAGTATCATACAATTCATTTTAAAAAAACAACTAATATTGAACGATATACCCTATCACACAAAAAGGATTGGATAATCCATCATGTGATGTCAACCTACGTCACAGGACAATCTTGCCATCTCAATCCAATAATGTGTTCAGTATGTGTTACGAGTACTCCGACGAATGTGATAGAAAACTTAAAAAATGGGTTACCGTCGGTTCATAAAATATGTTTGAGATCATTGAACTTTCATGACAGACTTATTAAAATTAAAAGGTAGGTAGTTGGCAATTAGAAGTGGCGATGACGCAGTAGTTGTGTATGCGATTGCTATACATGGTCTGGGGTTGAATCCTCTTTGAGATTAAATGGAACTGTGTAATAGAAATGAAGGGCAGGCAGAGAGGTATTTTGCTTTACGAACAAATTTCAACAGTTGTATTTTATTGCGTGTAATGTGCGTAAATAGGCAATCTCCCATACACCATTAATATCAATCTGTCTCCAAAACTTTTGAGTGCAAATCGTTAAATAAGATTGGACAGAAAGTGTTTGGGTTCAGTAAAAGGCATTATACATATAACCAATTTCTGATTACAATGGTTACGCAATAAATTAAGGAAATTCGTTAGCTTCATAAGAAATACCAAATTCACTTAGAAAAAGTTACTCATAAATCATACCCGAACGCCTTATTTACATAACTTCCTAACAATAAGGTACGAAGTCAGTTAGCCTAAGCCAGGTGCACCTTATTAACTTTCGTAAGTTCAAATGAAATGTAAGTAGGTAGCCATTTTCACTTCGTGCACAGTGACTACTTCTGTGTAGTTGTGTAGTGAACCAGTCTGTTGCCTTTATGAAATAGTAGTTTGTTGATGAACAAAGTTCGCTACTAACTCACACGGTGTTAAGCATCGTGAAACATAGATTTGTGTCTTAGACTAGCAAGAACATTCACAACTTTAGTGTATGCACATTATATTATAAACAACAACGGAGTAACTCAAAAACGTTTATGTGCACTGCTGGATGTAAGCCTCTTCCAATTATATCTAAGCCACAACATTTTACACTGATTTACTTTATTGTTATCTAAACTCTCAAAAGTGATCTCAGTAACTCTCTAAGATATTATAGAGTTGGAAATGCCGTAGATACATGATGATATTTAGGTGGAAATAAGTAAACGACATCAAGAAAATGCAATAAACTTTATATTGAGAAACTTAACACACACGGTCATTAGAGGTCAAGAGAGAGAGAGAGAAAATGTTGCCAGCTCATAATTAAAAATGTGGTCGCGTTCTTACTTGCCAACACTCCCCACAGAACGCAGACCCATTTCACTAATACAAAACAAATGTTTTTCTAAAGTAGTACCTTTAGTCAAGATATCAGCTACCATGCTGCAACCACTAACAAATTTAAATTTAACTTTGGAATTAGCAATATTTTCTCTAAGAAAATGTAAACGAATATCTATATGTTTCGTCTTTGGTTTATAACAGTCTGTTGATGCAAGTCTTATGGCACTTTGGTTGTCACAGTGGATAAGTAGCGTGCTGGCCTCGCCTTGGCCGAGCTCGGCCTGCAGATGCCGCTGCCACAAGGACTCCTGGGTCGCCGCCGCCATCGCCATGTATTCGGCCTCCGCTGTAGAGAGTGCCACGGTTTGCTGTTTACACGAGTTCCAAGATAAACAAGCATTCTGAAACAGAAAAGTATAACCCGTGCAAAAGCGTCTATCTACCGGGTCGCTCGCCCAGTCAGCATCGCAGTATCCAGTTATTTCCTTTGAGTCATCCTTGACATAACATAGCTTAAGGTCCTTGGTTCCTTGAAGATACCTCATAATCCTTTTTATTCCAAGCCAGTGTTGATTTCCTGGATTATTACAGTACTGACTTAACTTGTTAACTGCATAGGTAATATCAGGTCTAGTAACATGTGCCAGATAGATCAGACATCCCACTGCTTCCCTGTATGGGATATTTTTGTTTCCATCTTCAGGATTTTTCTTAAATTTTGCATTCACCTCTATCGGGGTGCAAACTGGTTTACATTCAGACATAATAAAGCGGTCTAAAACTAAGTTAATGTATTTTTCCTGATCTAACGTAATCATACCTGTCTCTCGGTTCCTATTTATGTTTATGCCAATACAATTCTTCATTTCACCTAAATCTTTCATACTGCACTCTCCTTTTAACTGGTTTTTAATCTCTGTTGTTTTATCCTTATTATTTGTAAATATCAAAAGATCATCCACCCACACTGCAATGAATATAGTTGTAGACTCATTTACCAAATAATAAATACAGGGATCCACACGTGACCTTTGTAAGCCAATTTTCAACAAAATATTGTTCAATTTAAGGATCCACTGCCGGCTAGCTTGCTTGAGCCCATAAATTGATCATTTTCTTTGTAATATTCTGGTTGTGACATGTATATCTCAGAATCTATGTCACCCTGAAGAAAAGCACTTATAGCATCCATCTGAAACATTTCCAAATCATACTTCGCAGCCAGTGAAAGCAAGAAACGAACCGATGTATATCTAACGACAGGAGCATATGTCTCATCATAATCTCTTCCTTTTCTCTGAGCATACCCTTTGATGACCAATCTTGCTTTAAAGCGAATAATCTCACCTTTTTCATTTGTTTTCGTTTTAAAGACCCATTTACACGGTAAGACCTTTTTCCCAGATGGTACATCAACCAGTGACCAGGTTTTGTTTTTGATCAGGGAGTCATACTCTGTCTGCATAGCCTCTTTCCATTGTTTAGCATGAGGTGATGATAAAGCTACATCTGCTGACTGTGGGTCATTTAAATTAAGTATTGGACAGAAGTAACGTACATCATGGTCATCTGTTTCTGCATGCTGAACAGCTCTCCGAGGACGTAAGGTTATGTTTCTTATTGGTGAATCAAGGTCAATTGATTGTTCTGGTAGGTATGTTGAATCGTCATTCTCACCGGACTGATAGTCTTCGCTTGACTCACCAGCCAAATAGTCTGTGCTTTCCTCTAATTCTTTACAGGTTTTTTCGAGTGGCTGTTCCTCTGGACTGATGCTGTTGGATGCACAAGGTAAGTATATATTATTATCATATTTCTTAACATTTTCTAAAAATACTACATCTCTACTCTTTACTATTTTGTTGGTATCAGGATCAAGTATTCGGTACCCTTTGGTAGATTCACAGTAACCGACAAATAATAACTTTCTGGATTTTAAGTCCCATTTTTGGCGCTTTTCTTTTGGAACTTGTGTCATTACCTCACAGCCAAATACCTTTATATTAGACAAGTTGGGTTTCTTACCAGTCCACATCTCCATGGGTGTTTTTCCATTAATTGATTTGGTGAGGGATCTGTTAATTATATATGCTGCCGTTGCAAGGGCCTCTGCCCAGAACTCTTTTGCAAGCTGAGCATCAAACAACATACATTTTGCTCGTTCCACCAGTGTCCTGTTCATTCTTTCAGAAAGACCATTCTGCTGGGGTGAGTACGGAGCACTTGTTTGATGTTCAATCCCATGTTTGTTAAGAAATCTTTCAAATTCTCTATTGCAGTATTCTTTTCCGTTATCTGAACGAATAACTTTAATTTTTCTGTCATGTTCATTCTCTACTTTACTTTTATAATCTTTAAAAACGTCTATATTATTCAATTTATTTTTCAAAAATTAGACATGAACTCGTCTTGTGTAATCATCTATGAAAGTAATAAAGTATTTCATACCTCCCAAAGATTCTTGTTCCATCGGTCCACATAAATCAGTGTGGATTAGCTGCAGTGGTTGTGAAGATCTTGATCCAATTTTGTTGAAGGGCAATCTGGTCTGTTTCCCCGAGAGACAGGTAGTACAAGTAATAGAACCACTATTTTTGTCTGAGAATGGCTGAACTCCCTCAACACACTCTGGTAGCTTGTTTACATCTGAAAAATTGAGGTGTCCCATGCGCCTATGCCATAGGACAAACTCATTTAAGTTATCTGAACAAGACAGGTTAGAAAATACCTCTCTGTGGGAGTTTAATAAGTATAAATTGTTTACAAGTGTAGCTGTACACAGGAGCTTGCCATTTTTATCATAGATATCACAACCATCATCTCTAAAATTTACATTACAGCCGTTTTTCACCATAGCACTGACTGACAGGAGATTTGCAGCAAGTTTAGGTATGTATAAAACTTGTCTTACCTGAATTTTCCTTTCTTTATTACCATTTAGCAATAGATTGACCTTTCCCATACTTTCCACAGGTAGCGGTGTCTTACTGGCAACAGTTATGGTGGGTATCGGTGGACTTGTAACTTCATACATCCAGTCGCATCTATTGGTCATATGCATTGAAGCACCCGAGTCCACATACCACTGGTCCGGATTCATTGTCTGAGAAGATGCTGAAAAAGCTGCAACAAAACTTTTATTTCCTTCTGTAATTTCTACATTCTTCTTTTTAGGAGCACGACAATTCTTAGCAAAGTGTCCATGCTTGTTACAGTTATAACATCGGGGTCCTTTGTAGACCTTTGTTGAATCATGTTGATTTCTTTGAACGACCTTTTTCCTTGTAAAGAATGCTGAATTATCAGAGCATTGAACTTCCTGCAGGAGCTTAGATTTAATAGAATCAGCACTTATCTTGATGCCAGAGCTCTCCAGTCCCATGATCATGGGCTTATATGGTTCAGGGAGACCGGCCAACATCAGTGTACCAAGCCATTCATCATCAATATCAAACTTTATATTTCTCAGCTTGTGGGCGGTGGACATTATTTTATTCACATAATCATCTACGCTTCGAGAAGATTCCAATGTAGTTGTTATCAGGTCTCTCAACAAGGCAACTCTTCTGTACAACCCGCTGTCATCGAAAGCCTGTTCTAAACTCTCCCAGACTTCTTTGCAAGTGGTTGCATTCTGCACATGCACGTAAATCATAGGGTTTAGTAATAAAATCAACTTAGATTTCGCCTTGATTTCCTTTTTCTGATCGGTATTGGTACCGGTAACGCAACTCCATAAATCGTCGAGTTCGAAATATGTCTGAACTGCAAACTTCCAACTGGCATAACTATCTCTTCCAACTAATCTGTCGATATGAAATGGATTGTGAACTGGATTCGACATCTTCTATGCGTATTTTTGATTTTTCTTTGTGAATTTCGACCGAGCACGCCGCCCCGGTTAACCTCAAAATGTATGACGTACTAAACGCCAGCCGGTTTTCTTGAATTATGCTGCGATTACTATTTCTGTTATTTCCACAAGCAGCGATCAACCACGCTCTGCTACCATGATGATATTTAGGTGGAAATAAGTAAACGACATCAAGAAAATGCAATAAACTTTATATTGAGAAACTTAACATACACGGTCATTAGAGGTCAAGAGAGAGAGAGAAAATTTTGCCAGCTCATAATTAAAAATGTGGTCGCGTTCTTACTTGCCAACAATACATTTATATCAAAATATGCTAGAATATTCACCACCAATGATTTTCTTTCTAAAGGAAGTGTGCTCTGTATCGAACCAGTATCGAGTGCACGTTGTTCTGAATGTTAAAACAGGTGAAACAGTGAATATTGAGGACGACAACGTTGCGTATTAGGTTACAACGCGAAGCTCTACATGCATCTAAATGAACTCCCTCTAGGTATTACGATACTTTGCTTAAGCTATTTTGAAAAGTGGGTGGATGCAATAATACCGTGAGGTAAGTACATTTTAAAGTCACGTAGTAGCTCCACTCAAACTGAAATTGTATTATTAGTATTCGTATGATGTACCTTATTCCCTACGCTTCATTTTAATCTATAAATTGGAGAAAGAAGAAGAAGAATAAACTGTCATTTGAAAAATATACCATGGCGAATTTCAGAAAACTCAGTTGTTAGTCCGTTTTCGGACTAACAACTGAGTGACTTCAGGTTGATTTTTTCAAAGTCGTAAAGCAGATCTTGAAAGATCATTACATTTCACCTTTATGTGTGATAGACAAAGATTTAGAATTCACGTTTATTATTCAGTACCTGCTAAAAAGGGTCAAGTCAATCTGTGTTTTTGTTATTTGGTACTAATCCCACCCGTATTTCTTCTACGCCTAGAGCGACCAATCCCAACCAATCTTTTTACTCGCAAGTAGGTGCATATCTAATATAATCAATATATTATTTATACTCATATTATACACCCTACGTCCGGAGCGTTCGAGCACGGTTAGATCCGATAGGGGATTTCTTCCGCGCACGCTTAGGTTGTGGAATGATCTTCCTGCCTCGGTTTTCCCAAACGCCTACAGTATGGGGTTCTTCAAAAGGGGTCTAAGAAGGTTTTTACAGGGTCGGCAGCGCGAGTGTGGCGCCTCTGGTGTTGCAAACGTTCATAGGCTGCGGTGACCACCAGTCCTCCTGGTGGGCCGTATGCTTGTCTGCCACCTTAGTGGTATAAAAAAAAAAAAAAAAAAAAAAGCGCTCGTTGCCCCGCGGACTCAGTGTTCTGTAAACGATCACTGCAGTAAGCAACTTTCACTATGGCCGGGTGACCATCCATGTGATCACTAAGTGACATTTATCTGAGCATTTCCGTGCTTCGGAAGGCACGTTAAGCCGTTGGTCCCGGTTGCCAGTAAAATGGCAGTCGTTAAGCTAAGTTGAAGGCTTTATTTCAACAGCAGGCAGTCACAACCTGCGCCTGTCCATTTAAACACGGCAATACGGCTCACCACCTATCACGTGGGACAAATTATACAAAGGTGAAATGTGGGCATATAATATGCCTCTGCCTACCCCTTCGGGGATAAAGGCGTGACCATATGTATGTATGTATGTATTATAAAGAGCAAAGATTTGATTGTCTTTTTTTTGCTTCAAATGGGCTCCGAAACTAATTAACTGATTAGAAATATTATTTTACTGTCCGGAAGCTACTCTGTTCCCCGGTGGTAAGGGTTATATTTCGATTCCGTATTTCTGCGGAGACGATAATTATATAAAATTTTGTAAGTGAAAATCAACAAAACTAGCCAAACCTGGTGCTTATTCAAATGGTCTGATATACCAGTGGTACAAGTCACTGTACCATTGATTGTAGAGAATGAAGCGGAAGTTCGCAGTGAATATTTTCATTCTTACGTCATGACCACAAGAATCCAGCTTGCGAATGGATGTAAGAAGAATCTCTTATACGAACCAACTAAAGCGATTATCGAAGTCAATTTGCATGACTTTGACGTATTCTTTAATTCAATTTGTATGCGTAACAGCAAGAATAATTAAGTTCATAACCAGTCATCAACTAATTTCAAAGACTTCTATATAAACTGAGGTAGACGCGCCGTACTCTAACAAACGAGATTTCAAAAGCAATCCTCAAACACACACATTACTAAGACTACACTCACTTATAAATATTTTTTACGTAATTGTTACCACACACAATAGCAATATACGAATAGAAAAGAGTAAAAGAGAAGGCGTATGGACTCCGATTGCAAGTCGTGTACAGTCAGCTTCAGAGTAAAGGATACACATTCTTTTTTCAATTCAAAGTGTTTAAGTTTTTCGATTCTACATCTAATTGATGTGGTGGTCTAATGGTTAAAACAGTTGCCTAACCAGATCAGTAGGCCCGAGTTCGAATCTTCGTGGGAGCAATTCTTTTTGCTTTTATTTTTTTAAATTTCATCGATTACCTCTCGCCAAGTTTTATTTATGACATTAAATGTTTAAGTGAATTACGGGCTATTAAAATAATTAGTTTGCATGAAAATAATGTTTTATTTCATAGCATTAATGGAAAATATAGATTGAGTATACAGTATTGCATCAGTCTATATTAAATTACGTTTACAAAATTTACCTATAAACTAAGATTATTATATATATTATAACAAAACACAAAATAGATACCCTGAGGGGTTGGGCTTAGAATATATAATATTTGATAAAATTCTTTATTCCTTTAAACATACAATATTCTTCCGTTTAAAGTTGTGAATAAAAGTATTAATATTATCATTTTGTTGTTAATCAGAGAGATCATTTGCTTGTGAATCAGAGAGGAAGACCCAACATGCCAAACTATTACCGTATGGCAATATATATCTTTCTCTTTTATCACAGAAATGATAACCCATTTAACACAACATTAAAAAAAAATGTGAGGTCTGATGGTGTATCGTTAACATACTAAAATACTTTTAAAACAAGTGTAACTGGAATGATAATAATAAAGATTAATTATTTTTGATCACTGGTGACCTAGTTAACCCCACCAGTTTTCTATATGATTTTCGTCTCAACTTTAAGCCGGCCGGTCAAACACTCTTATGTTTTCTTGAACCTCCAGCCAGTTATACACGAATCGAGACAAATGCTACGAAGAATTATCCTAAATCACGTAAATTTAACCTTCTGGATTTGCTGCTGATGCGGTCAACTATTTCCATTAGCTCACCTGGGCCCATTGAAGACATTCATCCCCAGAAACCTAAAACATTCAAACTTTTAAAATTTGATGCAATATTATAAACAGTAAATGACAAAAATAATAATCGGAACACAATTTTAGTGAGAGTTTTATTTACCTAGTGTTAATCTCTTGCATAATTTCAAATCAATCCGTTTTTAGCGTTAAACGTCTGCTGAATTTATCTTTATATAATTTAGTGCCTTTATGATCACATCTTACACCACCGCTTGCTTGATATCTTTGTGCACATTATTATTCAACTATGAACAGTTTTTCTCTGTAAAAAAATAATAATATTTGAAATACACAAATATAAAACAAAAGTTAATGTATCGTGTATAACGAAAATCTTACCGGTTATACCCATATATCGCACCATTTTCGTTATTCTTGTTTCATATTCAGATATCAATAGTTAAGTCTTTAAAAAGTTGTTGATATAATCATACTATCAGTAAATAATAAACCACAGGTTCAAGGAATAGCAAATTGAATAATATTACAATGAGTAAGTATATCACACATGGACGTAACGATGACGATTTACAATGTAATAATGATTACAGTATAACAAATATAAGTATTCTAGTGAAATTTTAAACAAAACTATTATCATACGTATTTGTAATAGATTTTAAACCTTAAAATCTATGAGATACGGTCGTTATTAACTCCGTTAGATGAAATGAATAAAGCTTTCAGAAATTTCAACATTGTTGTTAACTGTTTCAATAGCCTAGTCGTATAAGGCGCTGTCTATTAGATGGCCGGTGCCGGTGCCTGAGTATGCGGGTTCGTATATTCACCGGCTCAATAAGTTCTTTTTGTAAGTTATTGTTGGCATATGGTTCGACCTGATGCCGGAAACATTATTTAAAACATGCAAAGTGCATAATATTTAAAATAATAATTACATGGGTAGGTGGAGACAGCGGGGAAGGGAGCTGCGCGGGGCAATGACCACGGGACGCACTCGTCACGTTGGCCATAATCTTTACGTATTTATCTGTATACTTTACTCTGCAGCTGACTGTACCTACTCTCGAAGCTTTGACTCACAACAGTGCGAGCAACGCTGCTAATTGGCGCAGTTTATAGGTTTCTAAAATCGGTGCGTAGGGCATGTCTATCTCAGTTTATATAGAAGTCTTTGACTAATTTAGGTTAATAGTACCTAAGGAGATTATGTTAAATAAATTATTTACCTTCAAGGAATGTTGTAGAATAGAATATAGAATTATTTAGTTGCACAGAAACACGATAAGAAAGGACCATTAAAGGTATTACCAGTAACAACATGTTTCGCCGCAAAGTTTTTTTTTACCTACTCGACTGAATAAATCCAAAAAAAGAGCTCTTGTTGTTTTAAAAGTGTGCTTTAAAAATGTCAAAGCAGCATTTTTTTTCTAGTGGAAGTCCTCAAATATTACATGCCGGAACTTCTACTGACGAAAACCATATGGTGCTTTTCTATCTGCCTACGGCCTGGAAAAATTGCCTCTACTTTAAACATTCTGTAAATATTTGGAAGTGCGACCTTAATTTAATCAACAGAATGGTAATCAAATATAAATTGCGTTCGTTGTATAGACCATACACTATTTCTGTAGCACCCTTTATTTAGGTCTTTGCAGATGCTATTGGGACCCTTTTCGGTAGCGCTTCACATAGCCGACATTTCAATTCAATTGGACGTGCCTCTCTGACGACACGCCCTGCTTTGAAACGTTTCCGAACCTTTTATAGTACCTATCCACAATACAATACATTTTTTTTTCAGATTACTAAACAGTTTCATAGCATCTAGCATAAAATCGTATGGGTACTACGTTATCAATCCTTCAGCGGAGCTTCTACAAGGTATAAACAAATTAAATTTAATTTTACCCACATTCTTTGAAGAAGTTAGTTACCCAATTTAATATTATTGTAAATGTCACTCGGATCCGTTTGCTTAAGCGCCATCGCTTTCCACCATTCAGTAATATTTTTATAGCATCTTTTAACCGCATAAAAATATTTTCAAGTATTTGTTCAATCATTTATTAATATTTATTTTAATCTAGTAGATTATTTTATCCGGGTCAGTCCCTTTACCATGTATGGCAAATATGGTATGACATAAATTTGCCATGTAGCCTGCTCTCCAGGTAATATTACGATCGCGATTATATCAGCGTAGGCGATTCTCACTACAGCTTGCCCGTAATTCACGTACGAGGAAATCCTCAGTGTAACTATTTACGTGACACCGCATCTCTACCACGACAGGAATATTTTTTATCCTGAACAAAATAGTAATATACCAAAATTATGATAGGAAGTAGTGCCATATACATATTATGTGCCATAAAAAATTAAGGCCATCTATTTTACTTGAAGGTGAAGTTGGGACCGATTTGCATAAAATTTTGTGTGTATGTTTCAATGGGTTTCTAGATGGTTCGAAAATACTAATTGAACCCGGTGGGTACCGCTGCTCTCAGTATGTCACCAGGTTTACGCAGAACAATGTCTGCCAGGCCCGCCAATAAAACAATATATTGTATAAGTTATTAAACCACATTAGAAAATGGATGACGGCATAATCTCCTTAAATCCCAGTACTAGGTAACTGTCTATATTGATTTTACCTACGGTGGCTTTTTACCCACGACACCGACGGAACGGAGACCGTATATGCGTTTGGGTGGTGAGAATGTTTGTTTTTTTGTTTATTTGTTTGTGCAAACACATATTGCCTACTAGTCGGATTTTAATACAGATTTAAGTTATGGATTCAGGTTTGATTGGTGCATGTTTTTAGATAGGTGTCACGGTGACAGCTCACTAGGGGGCGCTGCAGCGAACATTATTTGTGAAAATCAATGTTGCCACTGTTCTCAAAAACTACTAGTTTTCAGTTATGGGTTTGATTGGTGCATGTTTTTAGATAGGTGTTACAGTGATAACGCACCAGGGGGCGCTGCAGCAAGTATTATTTGTGATGAAAAATCAATGTTGCCACTTTTCTTCTAAACTACTAGTCCGATTTTAATGCAGTTTACGGTTATGGGTCTGGGATTGATTGGTACATGTTCTTAGATAAATGTTACGGTGACAACTCATCAGAAGGCGCTGCAGCTAACATTATTTGTGCTGAAAATCAATTTTGATGCGGTTTTCATTTACCCACGACGGAACGGAGACGGTATTAATATGCGTTTTTTGTTTGTAGTGAGAGGATGTTTGTTTATTTACTTGTTTCTGCAAATATATTTTGTTATTTTTCTACGAAACTACGAGTCGGATTTTGATGCAATTTTCAGATAAGTGTTCAGGTTTGACTGGTGCATGTTATTAGGTAGGTGTTAGGGTGACTACTCACCAGCAGCGGTGACGAAAATTAAAATGAAATTAAAATGTTGAAAAAGCTCACGGCGGTTTTAAAGTATTTGAAAAAAGGATAAAAAAAATTAAGAACCCCCGACTTAAAATTGAAAAACCCCCGACATGAAAAATTCCTCCAAGAAGTTATAATAGCGTCGTCGTGTCGTCGACCTGGGATCGTTCCTTCCTATAACATGTGTGGGAGTGCTTTAGAAGTTAGAAGTCGTTTTGAAATTTTATTTTATCTTTTTTTCTATTACTTTTAACAGTGTGGGGGCGATTCAGCCCATACTTCGGACTTGGGTGGAGAGGACACACGGTGCGCCGGCATACCACCTCACACAGCTTCTCACAGGACACGGCTGTTTTGCCAAGTACCTGTGTGAGGTTGTGGGCGTGGAGTCGGACCCTGTGTGCCGTCACTGCCCAAGTGGCGTCATAGACTCGGCGGAACACACTCTCGCCGAGTGTGCGGCGTGGAACGGGCCGCGCATCGCCCTCACGAGCAGTATCGGTAGGGACCTGTCGCTGCTGGCCGTGGTGGCAGCCAGGCGTGTTGGTCAAACGCTCCTGCCCCGCTGTCACGTGTGGGGGCGCCGCATGGCGGCTTGGATGCGCGCCCCTGACTAGCATTGACATCATGGGTGGAGGTCGGGGGACCCCGCCCTCTGATGTTCGCACGGTGGCAGGCACCTCCCCGTGTTCCCGGAGTGCCCCTTGTAACGAGGGTGCTTTAGCATCCGCCCGCTCGGCCACTCTTTACCTCCTCTGCTTACAGAGGGACATTCGAGAGTGGTATGATGCAGGCTGTTATTCAGCTCCTTAGGGAGTTCTGGGGGGCCGCCCATCAGGCTCCCGTGGAGAGTCCTGTAAAAACGGGGCGACATACTCTAAGCGAGTATATACCGCTATTGTACCGCTAAATCGTTATGGTGCAACTCTATTTGACACCTTTAATACTATAAGAACTATCCGGCAAATCCTTCGTACCTCGCTAAGTCTGTAAATGGTGTATAAATCGTATCGCATATTACGTAATAGCTTTCAGGGTTACAACGAAAACTTCTCCAGAGCTATTAGTTTTATTTAGGGATGATAAAAAGCGATTTCTGCGTTTTCAGTATCCCTTGAGCCTAGTTCGGTATATTCATCGGCTATTGACATTGGGCCTCAGGGGACCAATATCCACGCTACCTATTCACTGCGGAGATGACCGGTTACTTGTACTAGCCCGTATTAGAAGAGTTACTATCATTTTAATTTTAGTATATTTTAACCTTGATTGCTAACTCGAACTATCTTAAAGATTTGAGGTTGTATTCTTACAAAAGAATACTTTCTACAAAAGGCTCATTGGATGTACTGAAGTACCGCTCAAAATATGTAAAGGGTAATAATGGAAAGTGCTTTTGGTACCGCAAACTTGCTAGAACAGCCTACCTACTAACTTAAATCATTATGGCGAGTTCTTCGCTTTGTAAGTTGAAAAGAACCTACAAACCAAAGACGCAGAGAATAAGTAAGGCAGTTCATGATGATACATTAGTCACACCATTTTCTAGGGGAACTTTCTAGCAGTAATATTCAGTCTCACGTAATAGGTTGCTTATCGCCGGGCTAAAATGGATAGGGGCAGGTTGTTACCTATCGTTACCATTTTTCTAACCGCGTGCAATGCCTCCAACTGGGCTTTACGACTACCATGTTACCGGCAGCTGAGAACAAAGGTATAACGCGCCTTCCGAAGCATAGAAAAACTAACTCTCTTAGTACCGTCTGTAGAATAAAATGTTTAAAGTAGTGACCATTCAAAGACACTGAGCAAGGAGGCTACTAAAGTTTCGCTTAAGTTATATTTTTAATTTTGCTTTAACTTTATTTAAAAATCTATTGAGTTTCGAGAGTTCAAGTCTTAGGTACTTGAGACTTGTAAATTTTTCACATTTAATTTATGTTAAAATCAACAAGTATTCTTATTGCTGTCTGACATTATTTCATAACTTAATTTTTTTCTTATTTCATCAACTTTTAAACTTCCCAGTTTAGGTAAAATATATCATTATTCAAAGTGCTTGCAACACAGAAGCTTTTAATACCATAGTACAGGCACAAAGTGCTCCTACTGTCAGCGTTGACCATAACTATTAGTTTCGATTTCCGATAACGAATACGAGCGAAAGTAAAAGAAGGAAATCGGAAGAGGCTTAATTCACTTTGTCCCGAATTGATGAGAAAGAGGGTCCGGACATCATACCCGGAAACCGGTGTACCTACTGATAGGACGAACAAGAAAATTTAATGCCTATCGGCCAGTGACAACAAATATGTCGGAAATGAGCCACTTCCGGATACTGACACCTCCATTCTATTCGCTTTGTAGTGTACCTTTGTTGTGCTTGCCTATTTACTAGCATTTTATAACACCAAATATATCTCGATTCAGCTTAGAGTAAACTGTAAAGGTAGAATTATATTGTAGTCTGTTTCCTACCGACAGCTTTGTCACCCTACACATCATGATAGTGTCCACTCAGTTGTTTTCGAAAGCAATCAATCAATTGATGACAACACGAACCCCTATGGCACGTTAGCATTGATCTGCATAATCAGAAGTCCAATCATTGCTCAATACTCAGTTGTGGTGCTTTTGCATCAAGATAGGCAACTCACTTGTATAATCAAGGAAATGGGTAATTCACTGGCTTGGTTATTAAATAGATCGTACTACTTTCATATAGTAAACAAATTTTTCTTGCGAACCGAAATATTTTGAAAACTTGGGATACCTCGGGTATTTTAAATACAGCGGGAAATTAAGCGTTCACAAAACTATCAAGTGGCATGACATGCATTACGTTCTGTCATGCATGCATGATCGTTTATTTTTTTGTGTTGATTGAAATGCATGACATACCGCACGACCGTGTTCTGTGATAGTACTTTTAAAGACCACTTTGAGACCTGCAACTTGATGGCCAATGTCAATAGTCTTTCCAACTGTGGAACTCTGTGTCGGACACGCCCGTACGATGACGGCATTTTGATGAGCTCAAAATAAAACGAAAATAAATGTATGCCCAACTTTGGCAATATTATGGAAAATTTCGTGAAGCATTACATAATAATTAGAAGACTATTCCCGGTGTAACGTATTTACACCAGGCGGTTTATATTACAAAATTGATGAGGTAATTTTAGGAAGTAAAATATTGTTGGTAGTACTTTTATTATCAAACAATTAACGTGTATAAAATATAGAATATTCACCGTAATATTCAAACAATATTAGATTGCTTTTCTTTTATATATATATATTTAGCTCGCCAGATTGACGTCGCCACCAGCCCGATGGTAAGCCTTGGCGCATCTAGCGATTGGGGGCCAGTCTCACAGTCTTAAAGTCTTTCGACAGTGGTCCTCAAGTTGGCGATCCTGTTATGTGTCTTTTCACGCTCCTCTTGAAGAACCCGGGATTGTAAGATGAGAGAAAAACGTGTGCGGGCAGGTCGTTTCATGTTTTTATAATTCGAAAGAGGAACGATCTTTTGAAACGCTCCGTTATGGCGAAAATTCTCTCCTTAGTGTGTGAGTGGCATCTCTGTCCGGCACGCGTTGTTCAGGATCGGAAAAGAGATGGTGGGATCAGATTGAAGAGCTCTTCAGAACATTCACCGTGATACATTCGGTAGAAGGCAGCCAAGGACGCTATGATTTTTCGCTGCGCTAGCGGTTCGCGGCCTCCTGTCACCTCAGGACAACCAATTATTCAAATAGCACGTCTCAGCATGGCGTCGAGCGCGTCTAGTAAGTACCTTGCGGAGGCATCCCAAAGGTGAGAACAGTATTCCACGTAGAGGCGAATCTGCGTCTTGTACAGTGAAAATCTCTGATGTGGCGTGAAATACCGTCACACCTTATTCAGGATTCCTAGTTTCCGCGAGGCCAGCCCAATACAGCTCTCTATATACTTTTTGTGATTGAGCTCACGCCGGACGTCTATACCGAGGATCTCCAGGTTGTCCTTTAGTGGAAACGCGATGTTCTGAAGAGAGGGTAGGGGTAGGAATGGAAACTTCTTAGCTGTAAACGCACACGCCTGCATTTTTCTGACATAGAACTCGACCAGGTTGTCCGAACCCCATTGGGCAATGCGACCCAGGTCCCGGTCGAGATCTGCCACGAGTTGGCGTCTCTTTCCCTCCACGTAGCCTCGCCCTTCCGCTGGACGGTCAGAATAGCTCCCATGCTGAGTACTATCATCTGCATAATAATGAATGCACCCAAGGGAGAGCATGTCATTGTTATGCAGAAGAAAGGGGGTAGGGGACAATATCGATCCCTGTGGTACTCCAGCATTTACCTGCAAAACGCGGGAAGCCTGACAATCACAGAAAACCCGTATACGTCGCCCGTGTTTACGAGAGGATGAAGTGATCGTATTTATTTATTTTTGCTCTCCCACATAGATTACACCAACCTTCCCGTACGTCAGCGTAGTGAGGACAAATTAAATAAGTGAATTTATTCATTTGATCGTAACTTCTTTTCTTTATGCATAGACAAAATAGTAGTGAACCTGTCTAGTCAGGCGCAAAAAAACTGTCTCTACTTACAAAACGTGATGATTACTCGATACTAAGCTTATACGGGGCACCTCAATGTTTTCGTATTTATTGTTGGATATATTCAAACTGCGAATACATCCTACAGATATTATGTAGGTAGTAAATATTGTAAAGTTTGCATAAAAGAAGGAAACAGAATACTTTCTCTGAGAGAGAAATAATCTACTAACATTTCGCCCAATCAAACCAACAATACTTACAAGCTTTATGATTGATTTATATCAGAGATGTATTTCCCTCGAATCACATCTCACATAAATTATTATCTATCATTTCACGGGTCATACGTATACCAGGGAAAGTACTAAATCTAGATTTTATTGAATAAACAGAAAAGTTATTTGACCTCTCAAAGTACTTTGGTTACATGCTCATGTATTCAAAAGCTATTGTTAATTAGTACTTTCCCTGGTAGGTTGAAATGGTCTTAACCTCTAGCGGCCCACGCATAAATTCATAACTTCTCGATTACGGCCCAAGTCTTTTCTAAAGGACTAAAAATATTTATCAATTAACGCCCAAAAAATAATTGTTAATAAGAGGGGTGTAAGGGGCTTATAATGGTCTAATATTTGCACCAGGGCCTAGAAAAGGTTTTTAACCCATTACAGCATAACGTCCGATAAATCGGACGCTAAAATAATTAAAAAAAAAACAGAGAAATTATTAAAATAATTGGTATGTTTTGGTTTTGAACGAATAATAAACAGTGTCTTTAAACGAGTAACTCCATAGAATAGACTTTAGTATCATAAATAGCCTGTCATATGTCATTTATTGAAAAGGGCGGGTCGCGGTCAGGCAAATTTGATACTTATGTAAAGTTTATTTTGAATATTTTTAAATTGTTACGGTAAAACTAATAAATAGTATGTTCAGTCGATTGAAATATTGTATATCTATCTAGAAATATGCTTTATTTCATGTCAAAGTCTTTATTTTTTTTCTCAGGCGTGTGTTTTTGATGGTGTATGATATATCGGACGCTATGCATGGCGGGCTCTACAGTTACTGTTTCTTAGTGCTTTGCCAGCTTTGGAATGTGGTGTTGATAATGAGGAGACTAAGCATATTATTATTATTTTGAACCGCCTATGGAAGAAAGTCGGCAGGCAGCGTCTTTAGCATTGATGAGACTTCTGAGAATTGGGATAATAAGCGGCTAGTGCAGTTCGGGCCAACCTTGTTGAGAACTGTCCGCTTACAGACATCCAGTTCAAGCTTTATGGCTTTGATTACAGAATATCTGATTACGTTTTTGTGTGTTGCTGGTATGACAGCAATGTGGTCACTGTTTGTGGCAACTAGTTTTTAAAACTGAATCTTAGCATCTGCTACTCGTTGGTCTAACAACAATAAAGCAAAAGTTTCTATTGCGTTGCCCTCACTGATCACGAGCAACAACGAGCATATGAATAGGGTTGATAAATACGATCAAGCTGTAGGTAGAGAATCTTCGCACTAAAATGCGAATAAGGATATGGTGGTGGCTGATTTTTGCCTACTTCAGGGATGTCTGCTGGTGAACAGCTGGTTACTTGTTGATGAAAAAATGGCTGCGATAATGAGAGTACGTCGTTGATTGCATTCAGAAGACATGTTACTTGTCCTACATGAGACGTACTTCACCGCATCAAGGTCAAAAACCAGATAAACCACTGTCAAATACACGGTATGATGGCAAATACCACTAGGTGGTAACTATCAGTCGCTTATCAATGTGGAGGGAAATCAAAGTACAAATGCTTCAAATGCGATGTGGGCCTAACCCGAAATGTTTTTTGGATTACCTACCATGTACCTAAAAGATTATTTACTGTAATGGGCTTCAGAGACGGTCAATGTGATTTGACAGGTCTGCTAAAATATAAATGAATATAAATGAAAAATTCTTTGCATGTGTACCTATGTGCATCAACGTGTATGTACACATGATAGGTACTTGTCAAGTCGCGTTGACCGTCTCCAGAGCCCATAAAATTATTATTTCATTAATTTTTTTTATTTTACTAACTAATAATTCTAAATACTTAACCGTCTTATTCTTTGAACTGTATACTACATCCAAGGAACTGCAGGTTCCATAGTGCATAGCGTCCGATGTATTGGACGGGCCATAAAATTATACTCGCATATATTTGTCGTGTTATTATTGGTTAAGCCTTTTAATTAACCCCCAATTAGTCCCTAAAATACATTAAAACCATAATAAGTGCAGAAACGAACTTTATGCAGTAATGGGTTAAAATGACCGTAGACTAGTTAAATCAAGAAATACAATTAGTGTCTTTAAAAGGACTTTAGGCCGAAATTCAATCATTAATCATCAAGTTTTGTAAGAGTTAAACGTTAGTAATAAAACCGAAAATTATGTACACGAATTTTTAAAAATTATTTTCATTTGAATTGTAACTATTCTAAGATCTTGTAATTACTGAATGCCCTGCTGCGATAGAAGATAAAGAGAAGGCTGATGACTATTGGAGACGTTTCCACGACGACTTTCCCTGCCATAGCCCCTTTCTCGACCACGACCTCTTTGTAAGTCGTATTATTGATGAGTCTGGCGGTATCATGGGGAAATTCGGAATTCTTGGTCACTTGAGGCACGCCCATTGTTGGGTGAGAGCTTAGACTCAAGGTGGGACCTGACCTCGGCCTTCTAAGTCGTGCAGTAATTGTTCTACATCTATATGTAGGATGCAGAAAGTCAAGGAAATAAAAATGAACATACTCCGTTACAGCCCGAAGTCCCTTACAAGGCAATAAAAATATAAAACTTCACGCAAACTACGTCCTGAGGGGAATTCAGAGGGACTATTGCTTTTCTACTAATAAATTATAATAAATACAAATAATTCCACGAAAATAATTAATTCGTTCTTTACTGTAATTCATTAGCTTTAAAATGGTGTGTTTTATAATAAGAAATTTAACATGTCTAGAATAAAATTAGATTAAATTGTTGCTTACTTTTACGACGTGATGACGCCTTGATGGAAAATTTATTTTTGCAATATTTTCTTTATTCTTTAGGCAGAGAACCTAGTCGATTCATTTTGCGACAGGCTAATGAGTTTGACAAATCAGACAGAAAAATTCTACGATGGTTGTTTCCAAAAAAAATCAACTAAATGTTTTTGGTCCCTTAAAAAGGACGTGGGCGGTAAATAAGAAATTTAATTCATAATTTTGGTTTGGGCTGTAATGACAAAGGATAAGGATATTTGAAAGGACCTTGGGCCGCTAGAGGTTAAGACTCGTATAATGTCACATTATATAATCATGCTACTCAACCTTGCATCACAAAAAAATCTTTTTGCCATAAATATAACATTAAGCAGCGCACCTTGAGCTGGGTCAACTAACCGGGTGGGGTCGCATTCAAAACGCCCACTTCATCATATTTTCATCTTACCTCAAACATCATCACAATGATTTTGCTACTCATCGCCCCCTATTATGATTATAATATGCGCCATGTAGCTAACTACATGGCGCTCGTGGCTTCACACACGTGGACTGTTTTCTCATTTTCGAAATGATTTCTAACAGACAATGTGCTGTTATTAAAAAAAAATATTCAATGTCACTTCACACAGCGCTATCTGATCCCAAAGTAAGCAAGGAATAACCTGCTTTGTTCGTATCAGACCACGGATATACCTATAAACTGTTAAATACATACCATACATTTGACTGCCTCTGTGGCGCGGTCGGTAGTGATACCGCTTGCAGCGCTGGAGGTCGTGGGTTCGATTTCCACCGGAGACAAATATTTGTGTGACACATAAATGTTTGTTTTAAGAGTCTGGGCGTTTCTATGTATAATATGTATGTATTTAAAAGTATATAAGTATTAATATCCAGGTTATTCCTAGCTTACTTTGGGATCAGATAGCGTTGTGTGAAATGTCCGTGAATATTTATTATTATTTATTATTATTATTAGAAACACCCAGACCCTCGGGACAAACATTTATTAATCACGCAATTTTTTGTCTCCGGTGGAAATCGAACCCGCAGTCGCACTTTTATAGACCAACGAGGCAGTCAAATATTCTAGACTATAATCCGGTGTAATCTATCCCTGTATCAAATTTCAATATCAAATTCGTTGCGCCGATCGAGCGTTAAAAAGCAACAAACAGCTACACATCCAGACTCACAAACTTCACATTTATAATATTAGTACGATACATAGTAAGCCAAAATACCCCGTGTCCTCGAAAACTTTGAGATAAGTGCTCCTGAACTCTCCGATGCGGAGTTCGCCACAATTTATTTTGGATATGAAATTTAACGCAAACTTTTTTTTAGTATAAGCCAATATTCGATGAGTCCTTTGAACTTCCAAAGTCTTTGGCGTTGTGGATAAAAATTTTGTAGCTTCTTGGCGGATATTTTTTTATATCTTTGTGGTTGTACACTGTTCTTCGCTTTGAAGAAGTAACTTAGATCAACTACTTCTATTGCTTGGCCTACTGAGCTAATGAATTATATTATTATTAGTGTGCTAAAAGTGTCAGTTGCAATAATGAGATGGGCTGGGCATGTATGACTCGGATCGATTAAAATTTATCCACACCGTGTATGTCCAGTGAATCTGATATATCACATCCTAAGTGTAGTTATATCGGCTTCACACCGTAGAAACCCCAAGGCCCTAACTAGCCCCCAATTTTTGTCCGAGGTACTTTGCTAATAAGGTACATATATGTATATAATAATATACACCCGCTAATTTCGGGTATACTACGCCGAATCGTATGCCAAATAATCGAACGTTCAAAATATCGAACGTTCAAAATATCGAAGATTACAATATCAATGTTCGATATATTAAACGTTCGATATTTTGAACGTTCTAGTATTTGGATGTTCGATTATTTGGCATTCGATTCGGCGTAGTATTCCCGCTAATTTCATAGGACTTTTTAAAATGATTTAATTTAATTAAACCATAAAAATAAGGTTGGAATTCAAAGACTTCATCATTCACAAAGGCCCTTTTCAATCTCAAAATAGGCTTATAAGTTCGTCTCGCACTTTTTTTAGCATCTGAATTTTATCTCTGTTAATAAAGTTTTCAATTACGACATACTTAATTAAGGAACTCAATAACGTAACGACTTTCCTTTATAATTTCTTTTGTTTCAAGAAGACTAACTCAAGCAATTAGTTGTACGAACTCTAGCTTGATAAATGACTTTAACCCTTGTCGCATTATGTGTAACTTACTAGTTATATTGCTATTGTTATTTAGTACTTAAATTGTATATAGAACTATAGCTGCGCACACGCTTACACCAGGCAGCTGGCTCCCAAATAAGTTAAACTACAATTAAGACAAAGTTACAATGAACACTGTTTAGATAAATTAGAGACCCTTTTCTAAAATGTCAGCAGTGGTCATTAAGCTACGTCCTTGAAAAGGGTTGACCACTCGCACTCAACGCTCTTATATATTAAATGTTGATTAACTTACGCTCCATTAACTTAAATAACGTTACTTTTATCTCGTTTTAGCTGATTAGGTAGAAGGTGTATGAGTAAGGTTTAGTAACAATTTTTCTAAAGTATTCTTACTAGTAATAATTTCTCAGTTTCTTTTTACATTTAAATTTGTAATACTTTTTACGTTGCTTCCGATTTTTACAAAAGAATGATTGGATTTGCACAAAGAATATTAATTTATATCGGAAAATTTTAACGAGGCTGAATGGGCATCGAACATGCACATGCTAACATACTACTACTGTGCCTAGTGAGACAGCTTGTGATTATTTCTTAAGCACCAACGTTCCAGCTTTTAGCTCATATATGGCGCGGGGGTGCTCATCATGTTCAACAGAAAAATGTAAGAGAGAGAGAGAAAGCAGCAAATCACCATTGTTTTTACATGTTTAATGTCTAAACCTTTTCCAGAGTAATTTGGATATGTTGTTGGTGCTCCTTCTTTTGTAAGATAAAACAGACGTGAGCGAATTACCATATCGTGGGTAAGAACACTGTGTCGGAAAAAATATATTGTATAATATACGGTAATTTTCTTCACACACGACATAAAAATCTTCAACTGTAAATAGTTTATAGCCGTGTATAAATAAACGTACATTAATTGTAAAGTTGTAACAAAAGGGGAGTTAAAACATTTACGAGTACATAAAGGTATAGTTGATTTAATACCTTACCCCATCAGATCAACTATACGGTTTAATAATTCAGGAATTCTATACATATGTATACTAAAGCATACTATATCGCTATAAAGGAGCAAATAAATATGTTTTAGAGTACGTTTGATAAAATCTTTTGATTTAATTCCGACA
The DNA here is from genome assembly GCA_933228765.1 of Miltochrista miniata. Classification (NCBI taxonomy): domain Eukaryota; kingdom Metazoa; phylum Arthropoda; class Insecta; order Lepidoptera; family Erebidae; genus Miltochrista; species Miltochrista miniata. The sequence goes on along the minus strand of OW121748.1, from coordinate 29,583,364 downwards.
GTTAAAAAAAACCGGCCAAGTGCGAGTTGGACTCGCCCATGAAGGGTTTCGTAGCAGCAAGTAACATAATTTAAAAGTTCTTGTAGTTCGTTGTAACTTTGATTGATGTTTTAACACGTTCGCAGTGGTAGTGATTTTTCTAACCGAAAATTGCGGTTTATGACGTATTAAAAAAAAACTACCAGCTTTATCTCGTTCAAACCAATTTTCGTTGGTAGTTTTTATGGCAATGTATATCATATCTTCTTTTTAGATTTATCATTCTCTTAGTTTAGAAGTTAGAGGGGGGGGGGGGGGAACACACATTTTTTCACTTTTGAAGTGTCTCTTGCGCAAACTATTCAGTTTAAAAATATATGATGTTAGATACCTCAATAGCATTTTTGAAGACCTATCTATAGATACCCTACACGTATGGTTTTGATGAAAAAAAAATTGAGTTTAAGTTCTGAGTATGGGGACCCCCAAAATTTACTGCTTTTTTCTAGTTTTACATAAGAATCTTGATGCGGTTCACAGAATACATCTAGATACCAATTTTCAATATCATAGGCCTTATAGTTTCGGAGAAAAGTGGCTGTGACACACGGACGGACAGACAGACGGACAGACAGACAGACAGACATGACGAATCTATAAGGGTTCCGTTTTTGCCATTTGGCTACGAAACCCTAAAAAGATAAATAACTACTCGTGTTTCAACCGAACTCTATTCTCGTACATTTAAAGATATTAGTCACAATACGAGTACAAATTATAAACCGTGGTGTCTTTAACATAAAGTAAAAGTGACTTAATTCAAATATTTTTGCCGTCACAAAAGTGTTCAACTGCCAAGAAATGTTCTAACTTCATTACCTTTTTTTTTTAAACGACATGACATTAGTTTTGATAAAAAATCTGAAAACTGTTATGAAGGAGTAACCTATATTATCTCGTGTTCCAAACTAATCTTGTACTATTAAATTTCAGTAACGTTATAATACATACAAGATAGTACTTGCAAGTCATAAAAGCGTAAAATGAACTGAAAATGAAATGCAAGTAACAAAGTTATGCAAAGCAAGACTTTAATGGCGCAATTATACTTGGTCGTTAATACGTATTCTGGTCCTCGAAAGTCTGTACCATCATTTGGGTACCTAATGCTTAATTATACTGGTCATCTTACTGGATAATGGCCTAACGACCATTGTAACTAGGTACTAACTACTTTTAGAGATAGAGAGAGAGAGAGAGAGAGAGAGAGAGAGAGAGAGAGAGAGAAAGAGAGAGAGAGAGAGAGAGAGGGCAAGAGAGTGATAGTCTAGGTGATAGTCATCCACTTACTGGTATCGCACCACCTGCGACAAGACGAATCGCCACTTGCAGGCTTGAAAAAGCTAAAACAAGAGACAGAACCCCGTCACTGCCTATTCGGACATCAGCCGCCTAGAGCGCGCCTAAAAAGTCGCAAAAGCTTTATGCAAAAAACCGAAGCCTCGCACGAACACCCTGTTGCGTTGAGAATCTCGCTGTGGAAGGAGAAACTCCCGCCACCTCATGACTTTTTACCTCCATAGGGAAAGCTACCTCCTGGAAAAGACCTCCGATGGCCAGTGTGGAGGTCTCTTAACCGTTTACGCACTATGGTCGGCCGGTCTAGACAAAATCTATGCAGGTGGGGAATGCGAGATCTGGGCCTAACCGCATGTGACTGCGGTGCCCCCGTGCAGTCTATGTCGGACTTGCTTGCATGTCCTCTTTGTCCTACATCCTGCTCTAACGCCACCGAAAGAGCGGTTGAGATGGCAGAGTTTTATGCCAAATTTGTTTGAAAAAAGACGAAGAATCATTAACACTAAGAAGAGTGTTACTCAATCACGGTCTAATGGCTAAACGGATGTTTGTTTGTTACGGTGATAGATTATAGTCTGGAATAAGACAAAGAAGACTAATTTTGGTCCCTGGAATATGTTGCCTAGGTATACGGGAATTAGTATCAGAATTCTACAGCTAGTATAATAATGCAATAGTTTATGAGAATTTACTACGTTTTGAGTAATATACATTAAACAAATTCAATAATCAACTAACCTACTCCATTCATTTCTAATACATTATTCATGAGAACAGTGACATTTATTGTTTTCCAAATGAATGGAGAGTCGTAGGGGCTGCGAGAAAGAAATTCTTTTGTAAACATCTGTAACATCTGGGTGATATTTACGAAATTTTCCTTTACTACTTACTGCGTCACAGCCGTAGACACAATTGAGCCAACATTACCATGAACATGTTAAGGTGATCAATGTGATAATTTTAGAGGAGGAAGAAATGTATTGTATTGTGTGCAAATTTCATGTTTCACTTAAATAAGAGGGTGAGAAAAAGGGGTGCTTATAAAATACTTTTAATAGATAGGAGTAATAGACGTTAAGAGGATAATGAAATACATTGAATACTACTTTCACAACTCCCATTACCTATTTCTATATCACAGGTCCAAATCCTAAGATTTAGGGTACATTTTAGGATTGGGACCTTAGCAATGTGGTCTCTTTTCTTAATTCATACCTATTCGAAAGGAGTCATCTGAAAATCAGCGCTGCATGCCATTTCCATGAATGGCATGTGGCTTAGAGCTGAGATGGCTGCCTTTCCGGGTGCATAAACCATCAAGTATAATAGCTTACAATAAAAGATATAGTTTATTTTAATAAGGAACTTCTACAAGTGATTAGTATCAGGTAACTTTCATAAGTTATCACTCAAAAAATGAAGTCCGTATACTATTTTATCTGCATGTATACATGCATGTACGCAACCATACATGTATCTCTCTACCTATTAATATAAGTTACCTGGCTAAGAAATCATGAAATAAATACCTACTATAATTACAGTTTTTTTAGTATTGTAGTTACTACGGTACTAAAGAGTGCAAAATCTATAAGAGAGACAAAACATAATTGATGTAAATTATTAAATTTTCAACCAAATTCACCCTCGACATTCAAGCTTCAACATTCCATTCACCCTCTCGAAATTTAGGCGCAGCACTCCACGTTTCTAGAGCAAGGTGGTTAAAGCTGTTATGCAGCGGCTAAACCACAATTCTGTGCTTTAAAGCTCTTATGTGGTGCATAGCTGTGCACTGTTTCTGTTTGTAGATCCTATGATTTTATTCGGGCCAGTTCGTAATTCATATACTTTATGTAGTACGAGCATGCCTTTTATGTTTTGTCGTTTGAAGAAAAAGCACAACTAGAAGCTTATAGTTTTTTAATGTTTTTCAAAGTATTCACCATGTAGCTTAATAACTTTTCCATTCACTCAAACCAGTTATTATAACATTTATTCTACTCTAAAGTGGGGGTGTTCAATATGGCTGACTTGAAAGCGTCGACTGCTTCTTCAACGGACTGGAACCTTTGTAAAGAAATTGTTAGGGCTTAGGTCAGGACTGTCTAGAAGATGGTCAAGAATTTCTACATTTTCCTGCTTAAATACTCAACCGTTTGACGAGCGCTATGTGAGTTTACGTTGTCGTGGTGCAGGATAATGCGTCGCTATGAGTTAGATTTTCGAAGTTTAGAGATGACTTGTGGTAATCAAACTGTGGTATACCACTCTGCGTTAACCATTCCACGTCCTTCAAGTGCAATTATAGTCGCAACAAGACCGGTTTTTCCATCGAATGTGGCCACCATCTTCTTTGAAGTGCTTCGAGAGCAAACAAGTTTAGTCGGGTTTGGCTTATCTTGTAAGACCCAGATTGTATACAGGGTGGAATTTAAAGACGGTAGTTGGAGGTAAAGTACCCTTAATATTGATAATGGCAAGTTTTGTTGAAAGGAAACATTCCTTTATTTTCAAAAGTAAGTAAAACTGCATTTAAAGATTTTTGAAAAATCACCTGCTTGAGTCGGGAATTGAACCTGGGAGATGTAAAAAAACATCCTGTATTTTATGATACGAACCGAAAGAGTCTTTAATAAGGAACAATTTCTTTTGAACAACATAGTATCTTAAATTAAAGGAAGACCTAGTAAAATGTGTTTTTACTGTAAACCTTACTCACTATCTGAAGAAAAAAAAACAGTCTAGTTGAGAAACTCCTTTTTTTTAAGTTATTTGGTTAAGTGACTAGAACGAATATTCCCATTCACAGAAACTAGAACATTTTTTTAACCAACTTCAAAAAAAAAGGAGAAAAATCTTAATAAGGCTGCTTTTTTTCTTCCGATAGTGAGTAAGCTTTACAGTAAAAATACATTTTACTAGGTCTTCCTTTAATTTAAGATACTATGTTGTTTAAAAGAAATTGTTCCTTATTAAAGACTCTTTCGGTTGGTATCATAAAATACAGGATGTTTTTTTTTCACATCTCCCAGGTTCGATTCCCGACTCAAGCAGGTGATTTTTCAAAAATCTTTAAATGCAGTTTTACTTACTTTTGAAAATAAAGTATTTTTTTATTTTATTTATTAGTTTATGTACACACAAATTACAAAAAAAGAGAAAAACATAATAAAGAAAACAGCATTGTACAAGGGCCTACTTATTTCTACAGAAATCTCTTCCAGTAGGCCCGTAAGAGGAGATGTTAAAAATAGGATACAGATTAATAAGTGTGTGCAAGTTAAGGACCCTAAATAAAATAATAGTATACATACTCAAATACATATAAATTGTTAAACTATACATATATACAAACATAGGCACATACATACACATACATACGTTCACTATAATAAATACATAGGTACAGTATACACATATACATACATACATACATACATACATATCCCATTTAGATATACTTAAGTTCAGATAGTTACGGCAAAGAGGAGAGGTAATGTTCTTTCAGTTTCTTTTTAAAGAGTGAGACAGATTGGCAAGATTGTATCTTCGGCGGGAGAGCGTTCCACAGCCTTACCGCATGAACAGTGAAAGAGTAAGAGTAGAATTCAGATTTATGGCGAGGAATAGTAAGAAGATATTTAAGGTGTGACCTACAAAGAGCGTCAGGCCCACGCATGTAAGAAAAACGTTCTCGCAGGTAGGAAGGACAAAGGCGGTTGTGAAGGATATTAAATAAAACACATAATATTCGAGTATTCCTACGAAGTCGGATTGGGAGCCACTTGAGTTTCTTGCGAAATTCTGAGACATAATCATACTTGCGTAGATTGAAAATAAATCGAATGCATAAATTTTGCAGTCGCTCAAGTTTATTTAAAAGCTCCTCAGTAGCATCCAAGTAGCAGGAGTCTGCGTAGTCAATAATTGGTTGTATTAGTGACTGAGCCAGAGAGATTTTGATGTCCACGGGCAAGAAAGGCTGAAGATATTTGAGGGTATGGAATGTGTAATACACCTTTTTGCTAACCTCCCCGACGTGTTCATCCCAGGTCAAATTGCCATTCATAATAACGCCAAGATTTTTAGCCGTCTCGGTATACGAAATAGGTACACCATCAAGCAGGAGAGACGGTAGTAAGGCCATATCCAGTCCTGATCGCATTTGCCTGCTACCAATAACCATCGCCTGAGACTTTTTAGGGTTAATTAGAAGTCCAAATGTCCTAGCCCACTCACCAATAGCACTCAGGTCGCGATTCATACCTGCAATGGCGCTTCTACATTCGTTCAACGTAAAATGACGATAAAGCTGCAAATCGTCAGCGTAGAGATGGAAGTGGGAAGAAATAACTCGAACAGCGGAGTTGATGAAAACGGAAAATAGTAAAGGAGAAAGTACGCCACCTTGAGGCACGCCAGCAATGAGACTACGCCATTCCGAGACTGACTCGTTAAGGCAAACACACTGCGAGCGCCCCCGAAGATATGAAACTTGCCATTATCAATATTAAGGGTACTTTACCTCCAACTACCGTCTTTAAATTCCACCCTGTATACCTACAATCTACATGTTACGATGACACAACATTTATTTTAGTCCCTGTTTTCATATAAGATTAGTTTGTGTTTTCAGGTCACGAAAGTGTGAAGACCTGTAAGAAAAATTGTTACAAATAAAGAATTTTTATTTATGGCTCAAGTAAAATCAATCAATCTCTACTAAGATTTAAATACGAAAGTTATTGTCTGTCTGTTTTGCTATCGACTACAACCACGCATACCAATTCACTTTTCAGACCTATAACTACTTAAGTATTTTATTACTCCTAAATCTATTGACGTTTTACGACTTAAAAGAATGAAAATATGAAAACAAATACTAGTTTGTTTTCATGAAAATACACTGTGTATTATCTTTTCTTCATACACCGAATTTATAGCTATTTTCACCATCAAAGCTTTTTGTATTTCCACAAAGGCTCGTATTAGGTACTTATAGATGAAAATATGTTTTTACGTTCTCTGTTCCTACAGATTCCCTTAACAGGAATTTATTTCGTCTCTAGTTTCTACAAGGCACTCTAGACTGCTCTCTTGTGTGAAATCCAATATTATTGCAAGAACATGACATTTTTTTTTTAAATATTGTATCGGGCGAAAAGCACATTATTACTTGGATATTTCTTGAACCTCTAACAACGTAGTTATATTCAGACTGGATAATGATAAAATAATATTGGAGAAATGTGGAAATATTGGTACACCAGTGTTTACCCCAACAGTGAAAAGGCGTGAATATGTGTAATTCATTAGTAACTTGAACAACACATACTTTTCAAAAACTAATTGTCTTTCCGATTATTTATTGAGCGAAGTAGCATCAATTAATTTTAATTGATGCTACTTCGTTCTTCTGTTTAATTCTAATAAAAACTTGTTCAAAGGTAGTAATTAACAGAACTCACATTTCGCTTTTCTATCAAAGTCACTGTGGCTGCTAAAGGCTGTGAAGTCCGAGTTCGATTATAGATAATTATTACTGACTGCCTTACATACCTGTCATTTGACTTTCCAACCCCATGATCTTCAATTTCGATTACAAAGTTTCGTCCTTCAGGTAACAAACAAATTTTTGCGCATTTATGTAAGAAACAGAAACTGAAGAAGAACAGAAACTTCTTACCTAAAATACCTTAAAACACTCTTTTTCCTATTTCCAATCCACATCAGCCCGGCCCCCCTGGGCGAGGCCGCATTGGCGGCCGTAGGTCTGTTGGGAGTCACGGGACATCCTTCCTGAGGGCTTACCCGGGGCTCTCAACCATAGGCTGTTAGGCGTGGCGTGAGGTTTTTTAGTCGGTAAGAGTCCGGCATAACATCCTATGAGGATTTTCCCTCACGTTAAACAAAAAAAAAATCCACATCAGCCCTACATACCATAACGGACTCTTACCGACTAAAACCACACGGTGACCTGCCTATCGCCGAGAGTCCCGGGTCGTAATCGGAAGGATGACCCCAGAGCCCCCGACACTGACTTTGACCGCCATCATGGCATCTCCTGTGGATTTGGGTTTAATTCCACTTCTTGAGGAAGGGGAGGTCGGATGTACGTCCACTTTTCTGGTGGTAGGGTGAATTAGGTGCTATTCCACTTCTTTGAGGGGTGAAGAGACACGCCACCATTGTGGCCTGCTTCTATAAGAACGGCGAGTAGCCAACGTGCCATTCTCAGGCCTTCGGTCATGAAGAGAGAACAGCGCCAGAGTGAGAATGTTCGCTCACAGGCCCGCAACGAGATCATGACGCTGCTATGCTCTCGCTGAGCACTCCGCCAGTGTGTGGAAAGTCGTTATTCGTGCTGCCGTCTCCACAGTATTGGCACTCGCATGTCACTTCCCGGTGTACGCGGCACAGATATCTACCGTAGCAACCGTGCCCGGGCAGCATCTGTGTCACTCGGTAGGTGAGGCTCCCATAGCGCCTCTCCAGTCATTCTTCCATGACCAGCTTCACTGCTTCAATAGTGGTATGTCACCATTTTGGTTGCTCAAATCGTATCTTCCAGGTCTCGACGGCTTCCTAGTGGATCTGGGACGCAGGCCTATATATTATACAAAACATCATCTAGTCCAAACTAAGCTGTAAGCCTGCAGCTATACTCATAGACATACTTATGATATTTCTAAATACATGCGGATGGAGCCGCTAGCGCCAGTTAGTAAACATGTAATTTAGTACACTAAAACATTTCAGTAATAAACTAAAGAAATCGTCTAAAACTACACCGAATAAACCAGTGAATCACAAATTCATCACAGACAAATGCATATTTTCCAGCGTCAGGTCGTCGTAAGCGGATGTGGATGGAATGAGACAAAAGATGTCTGTATCTTATGGCATAGCTTACTTACAGTGGGATGAAATATGAGATTTGTGCACGCCCGATGTAACATGAAAGCGGACGTTTGAAACCGTTACAAACAAGATGTTATTTTATTCATAAAATACCTTAATCTAGTAACGACTTATTCTAAAACGAGTAAGCTACTTTACCTACAACTTGTTCCACTTATATCATAGATACCAAACGCTTGCAGTATGGAGTATGGAGACCTCATGTCCTAGAAGGTTTCAGGGCAGCGCGTCTGTGCCTCCACTGGTGTTGCAAAACATCCATAGGCAACGGTTACCACATCTATCTGGCGGGCAGTGAGCTTGTCTGCCACTTTAGTGCTAAATACTAATAAAAAAACAACTTTAACCAAAAAGAGAAGGCAAGGGCATACTAACTGCTTTACTCGTATTTCTGCTACATATATCATAGATGGTTAAAATGAACACCCGCGGGTGGTGACTACTTGCTATTGAAGAATTTCAGCGTGAAGGCCTTCAACTTGGCTTAATGACTACCGTGATACTGGCAGATAGAACCAACGTAAGATGCTTAACCTAATGATAGTTTACAGAACACTGAGCGCTTTCACTTATTTTATTCATAGAGTACTTTTATTGTTTTGGTTCATTTAAAGTATGCTATTTCTTTTCAGTCTCTAAACTGTGTATGTAAAGACATAGTTTTGCTTATTTATTTATATTTAGTGGTTCCCTGCCACGCTTCGCTGTGACTTTTTTATGGTGGTTTCATGTACCTCTGAGAAATGAGTAACAAACCAAAGGGTAGGTACTTTTTAAAATATTTTAATTTTGAACTGTAACTGAAATCATAAATCTTTCTAAAAATCAAATTAACACCCGAGTCACGAGAAGTTTCACTTGAAAAAAAAAATCTATTTGGTGCTCAATCTTCAGGCTTTAAAACGTCGTGCACACGCTTCAAAAAATAAATTCGCTCTGATAATATTTCCCTACGCGCTAGAACTGAAACTTCAAAAATAACATACAAACCATATGTACGCACGCTTCAAAAAAAAACTTGAGAGGTGTCAAGGGACACCCGGATGGAACGAAGTTCCTTTCGATTAATTAGTGAAGGAATTGTAATATTTTTTTTTTTAATTATTAATAATATTTTTTTTATTATTAACCCCCATTTTGTTTTACTGCTCCGCATATGTTTTTAGATCGTCATTTGTTTATTCGACCGTCATTTGTTTTATCGATCTTCATTTGTTTCGCCGATCTTCATTTATTTTGCCGATCTAGACCTATTATAGTACAGACAAGCCCTTACGTTTTTTTTTTTTTATACCACTAAGGTGGCAGACAAGCATACGGCCCACCAGAAGGACCGGTGGTCACCGCAGCCTATGAACGTTTGCAACACCAGAGGCGCCACACTCGCGCTGCCGACCCTGCAAAAACCTTCTAAGACCCCTTTTGAAGAACCCCATACTGTAGGCGTTTGGGAAAACCGAGGCAGGGAGATCATTCCACAACCTAAGCGTGCGCGGAAGAAAACCCCTATCAGATTTAACTGTGCTGGAACGCTCCGGACGCAGAGTGTGAGGATGAACTCCCTGTCTGTGGCGAGCGGTGCGGTGATAGAACGTAGCCGTGGGCATCATATCAAACAAATCCTCAGAGCACACACCATTGTACAGTCGGTAGAACACGCATAAGGAGGCAAAGTCTCTCCTGTCGCGAAGAGGTTCCACACCACTTGTAAGTATAGGATCGTTGACAACTCTTATAGCACGTCTTTGCACCGAGTCAAATGGACGAAGCTGATATTCAGGTGCCCCCGCCCAAAGGTGACAGCAGTACTCCATGTGCGGCCGCACTTGCGACTTATACAGAAGCAGTGTTTGCGCAGCAGTGAAGTACCGCCGCGCCCTGTTGAGCACACCTAGCTTCTTGGACGCCAGCTTAGCCTTGTCCTCCAAATGACTACGGAACTGAACGTCACTGGAGATGTCAACGCCAAGGATCCCTATACTTTTGGAGATGGAAAGAGATGTGCCCTGAAATTGCGGCGCTACAGTAATTGGGGTTTGCTTAGCGGTGAAAAAACACGCTTGTGTCTTGGAAGGGTTGAACTGGACAAGATTTTGTCCACCCCAATCGGACACTCTAGTAAGAGTAGCCTCGATTTCAGACACAAGCTGTTCACGATTTTCCTTCACTGTGTCCCGAGAGATACCGGGGCGGCCCGTGTAACAAGTGTCCCCCGTACTGTCGTCCGCATAACAATGAATGCCGTCAATAGACAACATGTCATTGATATGCAGCAGAAACAGAGTAGGGGACAACACTGAGCCTTGCGGTACTCCAGCGTTTATGGCCATGCAGTCTGAACAGCTGCCGTCAACGACGGCCTTGATGCTTCTACCGGCCAGGAAGCTAGACACCCATCCGCATAGTCTCTCGGGCAGTCCATATGAGGGCAATTTCGTAAGAAGACCACGGTGCCAGACCCGGTCAAAGGCCTTAGAGATGTCAAGGCTTACTGCTAGAGCCTCGCCCTTACTCTCGATAGCCGTCGCCCATCGGTGTGTGAGGCACACCAGAAGATCGCCCGTCGAGCGACCGTGACGGAAACCGTACTGCCGGTCACTGAGCAGGTCGTGTTCCTCTAGGTACCTCAGGAGCTGTGTATTAATTACACGCTCCATCACCTTAGATAAAAGGGAGGTGACGACTATAGGCCTATAGTTGGCCGGGTCGGTCCTGTCACCCTTCTTGGGCACAGGATGCACATACGCGATCTTCCACGACGCCGGGACTTGTTGCTTGGAATATGAAAGCGTGAAAAGACGTGTAAGTACCGGACACAACTCTGGACCACACTGCTTCAGTACCACCGCGGGTATACCATCCGGCCCACTCGACTTATGAACGTCCAGGGATCGAAGCTCACGTCGGATATTCCGCTGTGTAAATTTTACTTCCGGCATGGAAGTTCCACACCACGGAATATCCGGCGGCAAAGCACCCCCGTCGCTCATGGTCGAGTTAGAGGCAAAGAGAAAACCCAAAAGGTCGGCTTTCTCCTTAGCGCTCTGGGCCAAATTACCGTCTGGTTTAAGTAAAGGTGGTAAACCTGACCGACAGAAATTTCCCTCGGCAGCTTTGGCAAGCGACCAGAATTCGCGACTCCCTGAAGGGTAGCCTGCTAGCCGTTCACCAATTCTGCCGACGAAATCGAACTTAGCCCTGACAATTGCTCTTTTGCTGGCTCTCGAGGCGGCATTTAATTTGCGTTTCACCTCAGAGATGTTTGGATCTGAATTTGCACGAGCCGTGCGTTTACGTGCACATTCTGCGTTGTGTACATTTTGCATTTTGTACATTTTGCGTGTGGTGCTCATTTTGCGTTTTGTACATTCTGCCCCGAAGGGAAGGGTGTTGTAATAGCCTGATTATTGGCGGAGGAAGAATAAAATGAAAGGAGTAAATATTTCTTTTAAAAATACAAATCACTAGTTTATGAAAGATCAAAAAAAGTTCAGTTTATTTAAATTCAATTTCTTAGAAATGTAAAGAACCTTCTCTTTGCATTTGCCTGATAATTCAGATAATTCAGTATAAAAACCCGTGTGCATGTATTATGTATTGTCCGGTTTGAACATTATTTCCGTATAAATACGGGAAAATACAGATATATGGCAACACTGAGCATGCATACGGCTACATCGAGCATCAGCACGCGCCGTACGCGCCGCATTATGACGTCATCAGAATGTTATTCGGATGCCTACCGCATTTTACGAAATGCGGCGCGTACGGTGCAGGTGTAATGTGCGAGGTTCCATACAATTTCATACAACGAACTCTAAAATGCGGCGCGTACGGCGCCTGCGGCGTGTACGGTGCTGACAAATGTGCGAGCAGCCTTAACCAGCGATCGGATCCAACTGTCAGACATTTGAAAATAAACGAATTTCACCCCTTCAAAATAAATAAGTATTCAATTACTTTTAGATTGAACGCGATAGTTTAAACGTTACAATGTCATTGGTGTAAAATAGTAGTTTTCGATACAAGTGTGGGATTTCTGTTATTACGACGAGTTTCGACAGATGTTGACCCGAGCCGAAGGCGAGGGTGGACAGTCGGAACGAGTTGAAATAACAATCCCACACGTTGTATTGAACAACTATTTTTAATACAGTTGCGAAAAAATTAAGCAATTTAATAAAATAATAAAAACACAATAAACCTGAATTGTCCAAAATGGCGGCAACCGTAAAAGAATATATACCAACCTAAGCAGAGACTATGGCAGTGCACTTCATACAGCCAAATTTTTTTATATTTATAAATTTAATTTGGCCTATACTTATATTAATTTATGTTTAAATTTTAATATAAATTACTTTTAATCTGATATTGAAACAAGTTAGTATCTTTTTTTGAAATATTTGCATGAATCACAGACATTATTTTGACAGTTGGGAAACGAAACGCGCACTGTGCGGGAAAGGTAAAGAAAAAGCACGAGTGCGTAATAGCCCACATCCCGAACGCTAAACGTCCCTGTAATACGCCACTTTTTGAGCAACTGTATTAAAAAATATATTTTCATTAAAAACTTACGTTTGCTACATGAAGAAAGTTTACATACGAAAAAAGTATCATACAATTCATTTTTAAAAGAACTAATATTGAACGATATACCCTATCACACGAAAAGGATTGGATAATCCATCATGTGAATGTCAACCTACGTCACAGGACAATCTTGCTATCTCAATCCAATAATGTGTTCAGTATGTGTTACGAGTACTCCGACGAATGTGATAGAAAACTTAAAAATTCATAAAATATGTTTGAGATCATTGAACTTTTATGATATACTTACATACATACATACATATACTCACGCCTTTATCCCCGAAGGGGTAGGCAGAGGCCTATACCGGCCCACATTTCACCGTGTACAATTCGGTCCCACGTGACAGGTGGTGAGCCCATCGCCGTGTTGAAATGGACCGCCGCCGTCAGAGCCTCGTCCGTTGTTCAGCAGGTGCACGAGCTTGCACGTGAGGTTGACTTGGACCCGATGGTGTTGGTAGGGCCCCACTACACCCACCACATGATATCTATACTTATAATAAAACTGTAGAGGGTCGGGAGTCTGTACATGGAAGATGTTTTGAAAATTTTAAGTGTAGGGCGTTCTCTAATCGATACTGAAGCCGAAAATGTAATTTAAAATTTTCATGTCTGTCTGTCTGTCTGTCTGTCTGTCTGTCTGTCTGTATCCCGACTAAGTATCACGCCGAAACTACTGAACCGATTTGAATGATACTTTGTACGATCTAAGCTTATAGTCCGAGGAAGGTTCTTAGATACTTTTGATCCCGATATTTTGCGCGGTTCCTTCAGGAGAGGGGATGAAAGGCAAAATAGGTTTTTAGCTATAACTTCTCACTGCGTGGTTCGATTTCAAATATTTGTTTGGTGTCTGAAAGGGAGTACTTTAAGCATTATTCCATACAATTTTCAATATTGAGGGTTATGAAGTTCAGAAATTAGGGGCATCTCAACTTTCGGTAAATCTAGAATTCAACGTTTCTTTTGAAAGTGAGTCTAAACGGGCGTGTTGGCTTAATCATAAAAGAGCTTAATGATTAAGGCTATTGTAAAATAATTCAGTCCGCGCCGAAGGCGTGGACTGAATTGTTTTAGAATCGACTTAATCTTTAAGCTCTTTTATGATTAAGCAAACAGGGCCGTTTCACACGCTGCTTGATGAGTCTCATGAAGAAGTACTCCTCCATTCGTACACCTTATGTGACGTAAACGAAGTTGCGAGGGTCAGCTAGTACTTATTAAAATTAAAAGGTAGGTAGTTGGCAATTACAAGTGGCGATGACGCAGTAGTTGTGTATGCGATTGCTATACATGGTCTGGTGTTAAATCCTCTTTGAGATTAAATGAAACTGTGTAATAGAAATGAAGGGCAGGCAGAGAGGTATTATGCTTTACGAACAAATTTCAACAGTTGTATTTCATTGCGTGTAATGTGCGTAAATAGGCAATCTCCCATACACCATTTAATATCAATCTGTCTCAAAAACTTTTGAGTGCAAATCGTTAAATTGGACAGAAAGTGTTTGGATTCAGTAAAAGGCATTATACATATAACTGATTTCTGGTTACAATGGTTACACAATCAATTAAGGAAATTCGTTAGCTTCACAAGAAATACCAAATTCACTTAGAAAAAGTTACCCATAAATCTTATCCGAACGCCTTATTTACATAACTTCCTAACAATAAGGTACGAAGTCAGTTAGCCTAAGCCAGGTGCACCTTATTAACTTTCGTAAGTTCAAATGAAATGTAAGTAGGTAGCCATTTTCACTTCGTACACAGCGACTACTTCTGTGTAGTTGTGTAGTGAACCAGTCTGTTGCCTTTATGAAATAGTAGTTTGTTGATGAACAAAGTTTGCTACTAACTCACACGGTGTTGAGCATCGTGAAACATAGATTTGCGTCTTAGACTAGCAAGAACATTCACAACATTAGTGTATGCACATTATATTCTATACAACAACGAAATAACTTAAAAACGGTTAAGTGCACTGCTGGCCGTAAGCCTCTTCCAATTATATATAAGCCACAACATACAACATTTTACACTGATTTACTTTATTGTTATCTAAACTCCCAAAAGTGATCTCTGTATCTCTGTAAGAAATAATAAAGTTGGAAATGCCGGAGATATGTTTACATAAAAATATGCTTGAATATTTACCACCAATGATACGAGCTTTCTTTCTAAAGGAAGTGTGCTCTGTATCGAACCAGTATCGAGTGCACGTTGTTCTGAATGTTAAAACAGGTGAAACAGTGAATATTGAGGACGCGACAACGTTGCATATTAGGTTACAACGCCTAGCTCTACATGCATCTAAATGAACTCCGTCTAGGTATTACGATACTTTGCCATTTGAAAAGTAGATGGATGCAATAATACCGTGAGGTAAGTACATTTAAAGTCACGTAGTAGCTCCACTCAAACTGAAATTGTATTATTAGTATCCGTATGAAGTACCTGATTCCCTATGCGTTATTTTAATCTAAAAATTGGAGAAAGAAAAAGAAGAATAAATGTCATTTGAAAAATATTCTATGGCGAATTTCAGAAACTCAGTTGGTAGTCTGAAAACATTCAGGTTAATTGTTTCAATGTCGTAAAGCAGATCTTGAAAGATCATTACATTTCACCTTTATGTGAAAAAGAAAGATTTAGAATTCACATTTATTATTCAGTACCTGCTAAAAAGGAGCCATTGGCGCAGCGAAGAACTATTGCATCTTTGGCTGCTTTTTACCGTATCTATCACGGTGAGTGTTCTGAAGAACTCTTCAGCCAAATCCCACCCTCTCCTTTCCGATCCCGAACAACGGGTGCTGGACAGAGGTGCCACTCTCACACAGTGGAGAGAATCTTAGCTAGAACTAAACGATTCAAAAGATCGTTTCTCTGTCGAGCCATAAAAATCTGGAACGACCTGCCAGCGCACGTGTTTCCCTCCTCTTACAATCCTGGGTTCTTCAAGCGGAGCATGAAGAGGCACATCATAGGGCCGCCAAGTTGAGGGCCGCTTTCTATAGTCTTACAGAAAGGGATGGTGGCCCCTAATCGCTAGATGTAGCTGTGGCTTTCCATCAGGCGGCGGCATCATTTTGGCGAGCTAAATATAAAAAAAAGGGTCAAGTCAATCTGTGTTTTTGTTATTTGGTACTAATCTCACCCGCATTTCTTCTACGCCTAGAGCAACCAATCCCAACCAATTTTGTTTACTCGCTAGTAGAAGCATATCTGATATAATCAATATATTATTTATACTAATATTATAAAGAGGAAAGATTTGATTGTCTATTTTTTTTGCATCAAATGGGCTCCGAAACTAATTAACTGATTAGAAAAAATATTTTACTGTCGGGAAGCTACACGGTTCCCTAGTGACAAAGGTTATATTTTGATTCCGTATTTCTGCGGAGACGATAATTAATTATATAATTATGTTGGTGAAAATCAACAAAGCTAGCCAAACCTGGTGCTTATTCAAATGGTCTGATATACCAGTGGTACAAGTCACAGTACCATTGATTGTTGAAAATGAAGCGAAAGTTCGCAGTGAATATTTTCATTCTTATGTCATGACCACAAGAATCCAGCTTGCGAATGGATGTAAGAAGAATCTCTTATACGAACTAACTAAAGCGATTACCGAAGTAAATTTGCATGACTTTGACGTATTCTTTGATTTAATTTGTATGCGTAACAGCAAGAATAATTAAGTTCATAACCAGTCATCAACTAATTTAGGTAAATAGTACCTAAGGAGATTATGTTAAATAAATTATTCACCTTCAAGGAATGTTGTAGAATAGAATATAGAATTATTTAGTTGCTCAGAAACACGATAAGTAAGGACCATCAAAGGTAATACCAGTAACATCATGTTTCGCCGCAAAGTTCTTAACTACTCCACTGAATAATTCCAAAAGAAGAGCTCTTGTTGTTTTAAAAGTGTGGTTTAAAAATGTCAAAGAAGCATTTTTTTTTCTTGTGGAAGTCCTCAAGTATTACATGCCGGAACTTCTATTGACGAAAACCACACGGTGCGTTTCTATCTGTCTACGGCCGGAAAAAATTGCCTCTACTTTAAACATTCTGTAAATATTTGGAAGTGCGACCTTAATTTAATCAACAGAATGGTAATCAAATATAAATTGCGTTCGTTCTATAGACCATACACTATTTCTGTAGCACCCTTTATTTAGGTCTTTGCAGATGCTATTGGGACCCTTTTCGGTAGCGCTTCACATAGCCGACATTTCAATTCAATTGGACGTGCCTCTCTGACGATACGCCCTGCTTTGAAACGTTTCCGAACCTTTTATAGTACCTATCCACAATACAATACATTTTTTTTTCTTAAAATAGTATGGGTACTACGTTATCAGTCCTTCAGCGGAGCTTCTACAAGGTATAAACAAATTATATTTAATTTTACCCACATTCTTTGAAGAAGTTAGTTACCCAATTTAATATTATCGTAAATGTCACTCGGATCCGTTTGCTTAGGCGCCATCGCTTTCTATCATTCAGTAATATTTTTATTGCATCTTTTAACCGCTTAAAAATCTTTTCAAGTATTTGTTCAATCATTTATTAATGTTTATTTTAATTTAGCAGATTATTTTATCCGGGTCAGTCCCTTTACCATGTATGGCAAATATGGTATGACATAAATTTGCCATGTAGTCTGCTCTCCGGGTAATATTACGATCGCGATTATATCAGCGTAGGCGATTCTCACTACAGCTTGCCTGTAATTCACGTACGAGGAAATCCTCAGTGGAACTATTTACGTGACACCGCATCTCTACCACGACAGGAATATTTTTTACCCTGAACAAAATAGTAATATACTAAAATTATGATAGGAAGTAGTAGGTATGTGCCATAAAAAATTAAGGTCATCTATTTTAGTTGAAGGTGAAGTTGGGACCGATTTGCATGAAATTTTGTGTGTTTGTTTTAATGGGTTTCTAGATGGTTCGAAAATACTAATTGAACCCGATGGGTACCGCTGTACCGCTGCTCTCAGTACGTCACCAGATTCACGCATAACAATGTCTGCCAGGCCCGCCAATAAAATAATATATAGTATAAGTTATTAAACCACATTAGAAAATGGATGACTGCATAATCTCCTTAAATCCCAGTACTAGGTAACTGTCTGTATTGATTTTACCTACGGTGGCTTTTTACCCACGACAGAACGGAGACGGTAAATGCGTTTGGGTGGTAAGGATGTTTGTTTGTTTGTGCAAACACATATTGCCTACAAGTCGGACTTTAATACAGATTTCAGTTATGGATTCAGGTTTGATTGGTGCATGTTTTTAGATAGGTGTCACGGTGACAACTCACTAGGGGGCGCTGCAGCGAACATTATCTGTGAAAATCAATGTTGTCACTGTTCTCAAAAACTACTAGTTCGATTTGGTAAAGTTTTCAGTTATGGGTTTGATTGGTGCATGTTTTTAGATAGGTGTTACAGTGATAACGCACCAGGGGGCGCTGCAGCAACTATTATTTGTAATGAAAAATCAATGTTGCCACTTTCTCCTAAACTACTAGTCCGATTTTAATGCAGTTTACGGTTATGGGTCTGGGATTGATTGGTACATGTTCTTATATAAATGTTACGGTGACAACTCACCAGGGCGCGCTGCAGCTAACATCATTTGTGCTGAAAATCAATTTTGATGCGGTTTTCATTTACCCACGACGGAACGGAGACGGTATTAATATGCGTTTTTTGTTTGTAGTGAAAGAATGTTTGTTTATTTACTTGTTTCTGCAAATATACATTGTTATTTTTCTACGAAACTACTAGTCGAATTTTGATGCAGTTTTCAGTTATGTGTTCAGGTTTGATTGCTGCATGTTATTAGGTAGGTGTTAGGGTGACTACTCACCAGCGGTGACGAAAATTAAAATGAAATTAAAATTTTGAAAAAACTCACGACGGTTTTCAGGTAGGTATTTGAAAAAAGGATAAAATAATTTAAGAACCCTAGACTTAAAATTGAAAAACCCCCAGCATAAAATACCTTCAAATAGTTAAAAATATTTTGCTCTCTAAAAAGTTATAAAACATATCAAAATTAAAAATTTAGAAAGGACCCACGACTGTTAGAATAAATAGAAAAAGGATAAAATAATTTAAAAACATGAAAATGAAAACACGAAAGACATGAAAAATTCCTCCAAAAAGTTATAATAACGTTGTTGTGTCGGGGGACCTCTAACTTGTAAAGCACTCCCACGCATGTTATAGGAAGGAACGATCCCAGGTCCCCCGACACTCCAGTTATGTGTTCAGGTTTGATTGCTGCATGTTATTAGGTAGGTGTTAGGGTGACTACTCACCAGCGGTGACGAAAATTAAAATGAAATTAAAATTTTGAAAAAACTCACGACGGTTTTCAGGTAGGTATTTGAAAAAAGGATAAAATAAGTTAAGAACCCTAGACTTAAAATTGAAAAACCCCCAGCATAAAATACCTTCAAATAGTTAAAAATATTTTGCTCTCTAAAAAGTTATAAAACATATCAAAATTAAAAATTTAGAAAGGACCCACGACTGTTAGAATAAATAGAAAAAGGATAAAATAATTTAAAAACATGAAAATGAAAACACGAAAGACATGAAAAATTCCTCCAAAAAGTTATAATAACGTTGTTGTGTCGGGGGACCTCTAACTTGTAAAGCACTCCCACGCATGTTATAGGAAGGAACGATCCCAGGTCCCCCGACACGACAACGCTATTATAACTTTTTGGAGGAATTTTTCATGTCGGGGGTTTTTAAATTTTGAAGTCGAGTGTGGGGGCGATTCAGTCCATACTTTGGACTTGGGTGGAGAGGACACACGGTGCGCCGGCATACCACCTCACACAGCTTCTCACAGGACACGGCTGTTTTGCCAAGTACCTGTGTGAGGTTATGGGCGTGGAGTCGGACCCTGTGTGCCGTCACTGCCCAAGAGGCGTCATAGATTCGGCGGAACACACTCTCGCTGAGTGTGCGGCGTGGAACGGGCCCTCACGGGCAGTATCGGTAGGGACCTGTCGCTGCCGGCCGTGGTGCGAGCCATGATCGGCAGCCAGGCGTGCTGGTCAAACGCTCCCGCCCCGCCGTCACGTACGGGGGCGCCGCTTAACGGCTTGGATGCGCGCCCCTGACTAGCATTTACATCGTGGGTGGAGGTCGGGGGACCCTGCCCTCTGATGTCCGCACGGTGGCAGGCACCTCCCCGTGTTCCGGGGGTGCCCCTCGTAACGAGGGTGCTTTAGCATCCACACAGTGGTACGATGCAGGCTGTTATTCAGCTCTTTAGGGAGTTCTGGGGGGCGCCCATCAGGCTCCCGTGGAGAGTCCTGTAAAAACAGAATTGCCTCAGGGGCGACCCTTTGCCGGGCCGCAGTGATTTATCCACTGGCCTATCCTGCGACCCGGTTAAAGTGAGGCGGAATACCGCGGGGCTTAGTGGGTAGGACGGTTCCTTCCAGAACCGTGAAAAAAATTACTTTTAACAGTCCTGGGTCTTTTCAAAATTTTTAATTTTGATATTTTAATTCAGAGATAATCTCCGCACGCTGTACCGAATGTGACTTTTTTACACAAACATTTTGTTCAGATAATCCTCACCTTTCCCCTTCTAGATTAGATAACGAGATGGCCTCTTAAGGAGCTTAGTAGTTTGGGATTCGTGAAGTAAGGGAAATATCGAGTATCAACCATTTAGGGTAAAAATATGTATTAAGTAGTTTTAAGGGTTCATCAAACTATGTACCTGATTAATATATTTACAATATTTAATTATTATTCTATACTTAATGAATTAACATCACATAATTAATAATGTAAAACAGAGAGTAATAATCATATTACTCTCTGTCTCCCATGTCTTTTTTTTTTGTTTAACGTGAGGGAAAATCCTCATGGATGCTATGCCGGACTCCTACCGACTAAAAAACCTCACGTAACGCCCAACAGCCTATGGTTAGGAGCCCCGGGTAAGCCCTCGGAAGGATGTCCCAGGACTCCCAACAGACCCACGGCCGCCACTGCGGCCACGCTCAGGGGGTGGTTCGGGTGCTATCCCGCGTCTTTAGGGGTTTCGGGTGTGATCCCGCTTCTAAGTGGGGGCGTTCGTGAGTTCCTCACGTCACGCTGCCGTCATGGGCCTGCTCCTGTAAGGACGGTGAGCCGCCTTCTCACCGTCCTCAGGTCCCCGGTCATGGAGGCCGATAGTCCTCGGCGAAGACACGTCGGCGGCGCCCGAGCCGCCGACTGCGGTACTCGGGTGGGAGAGTTCTCTCCCGTTCCCGCCCCGCCGCCTCTTTCACGAGCATGACCTGCTCGCAGAAAGAGGCGGCGCAGCCGCAGTCCCATTTACTCCCGCTGGAGAGCATGGCTCGCACCATGGTCTCGAGCGAGAGAGTGTCCACGTCCAGACCCACCACGAGGACCTGGCGCTGTTGCGCCCACGCAGTGCACTCCACCAGCGTGTGGAGCGCCGTGTCATCGCTGCGGTCCTCGCAGTGCTGACACTCGGCCGTGGTTTCCCGGTGTTTTCGCCACAGATACCTACCGAAGCTACCGTGTCCGGCAAGTATCTGTGTCAACCGGTAGGAGAGAGCACCGTGTCTCCTCTCCAGCCACTCGTCCATGACCGGTCTGACGGCCGCGATTGTGGCGAATCCCCCCTTTGGTTGCTCAAGTCGTACCTTCCATGTCTCCACGGTTTCCTGGTGGAGCAGGGATCGCTGGGCCTCGATTTCTTGAGACGCAGGCCTTTGGCCCCGCTCAAGCGCCTCCTTGCGCCATCTAAACAGTGACGCAAGGGCTCTCGCTTCCAGGTCCCATGGAGGGGTCCCAGCTAGGAGACATGCCGCCTCACCGGAGATCGTGCGATATCCCCTTATCACCCTGATGGCCATCGTCCTCTGCGGGCTCAGCAGTCTAGCCACATTGCTGGCCGTCAGGGTCTCCGCCCACACGGGGGCCCGTATAGGGCCATACTTCGCACGATCGCCAGGTACAGTCTCCTGTAGGGAGCGTTGGGTCCCCTGATGTTGGGCATCAGTCGCGCTAGTGCGGCGTAGCGTAATTTTTTGTGGGTAGGTATGTACTAGTAATTTTTATTTTTCTAGACCTGTCTCCCATGTCTAGAAAAATAAAAATTACTAGTACATACCTACCCACAAAAAATTACGCTAACTTTTAGTACTTAATACTTTTTATTATCTTTGCTTATAGATGGGTTAGACGTGGTACACGTCCAAAAGCACCTATCTATCAAAATTATTTTTTTATACAGATAAACATAATTATTACATATCTATATTTACATTATTACTATCTAAACTAAACCTAAATAAGGCCCAAACTATTATTATTTTCCTATTACCTCTGCAACTGAGTAAAAGAAAAGAAACATTTCCCATTTTCATGACGGCAATTTAATTTTTGTCCAGCCCTGAACATTTTCACAAGCCTTAAGGCCATCACAAACGTAGCTATAATATATATTAATATGAAATATAGCAAGGCATATTACGACAAATTTTCGATACAAATTTTCGAAGGACCACACACGCAGCTATAATATATATTTCTATGACGTCATCAAAATATGTCGACAGATATAGCTTGGTATATTTTAGCATATTACTATATATTTTGTATATTAGTATATATTTTCGAATATTTTGAAGATAAAGGATGTTCCCTTTGTTTACCGAACATTCGGGGAGAGTATCATCATCAGTGAGTGGTAGTACTTCCATTGTATGACTAAAGCAAGTAAATGGTAAATTAATCTTAATAAAATTAATCTTGCTTGTAATCTTCCTGGAATCTTGAATTGAAAATACCTATTAAAGGTACTAGCTTGAACTCGGCAGCAAGCAGCACTGCTGTCGCTGCAATGCTGCCTGTCGCGTTGATTCTGAGCACAGCAGCAGTGTCGTGCTGCACGTGGTGGCACATACATACATCTAGTCAAGCCTTTTTCCCCGAAGGGATAGGTAGAGGTATATTATATGGCCACATTTCATGACCTATAGGGCTGGCCTATTTCTCGTTTAAAGAATTAGAATGTAATTAAACGGGATTTTGGCCTTTTTCGGTACGCAACCCATCGTGCGCGAATCTGGCTCGCACTTGGCCGGTTTTTGGGATAGGTACGCTGAAACTTGAACATCCTGTACATAAAATAAGCATAAAAACCGTGCGCATTCAAGGACGGCCGCAGACCGAGTGAGCACGAGTGAGGGCAAAATATATATTATAGTATAGCTCCCATGTGTGATAGCTTGCTATAATATAATATATAGCTCGATATATTAATATTTATTATAGCTACGTATGTGGTGGCCTTTAAGGCCACCAAAAACGTAGCTATAATATATATTAATATATCGAAATATATATTATATTATAGCAAGCTATCACACACGGGAGCTATACTATAATATATATTTTGCCCTTATTCGTGCTCACTCGATCTCCGGCCGTCCTTGCAAGCGCACGGGTTTAATGCTTATTTTATGTACAGGATGTTCTAATTTTAGCGTACCTATCCTATCATGAAAACAAAAAAAGAAAAAAAAACCCGTTTAATTACAAACTAATTCTTTGAGCGAGAAATAGGCCAGCCCTATGGTTATGAAAGGAGTCAACTTACATCGATCTTCAATTGTTTTAACAATCTTCATTTGTTTTGTCGATCTTCACTTATTTTAACTATCCTCATTTGTTTTGTCGATCTTCATTTGTTATACCGAACTTCATTTATTTGAGTCCGAACTTGGCAGCAAGCAGCACTGCTCGGCAGCAGTGCTGCATTGCTGCTACAGAACCTCTGGTCCCCATATATTTTGTATAGGTTTATTTTAGAATACATTCCGGAACAATAATTATGGACGGATACTACCACGTCACATCCTGCCTCTGTCCATTTCAACACGGCA